>VUYV01000053.1:628583-816354 GCA_008711295.1 Anarhynchus alexandrinus | reverse complement strand
AAAAAAAAAATCAACACCCCGCTGGGGGGCGGGGGGGGGGGGGGGGCAGGAATTCTGTGGGGATCACCGGGAGAAGCTCATGGCCGTGTTTCCCCTCAGGGCAGCTCAGAGCCCGCCCTTGGCCGCTTCAGGCTCCCGCCTGCCCTGCTCGGCGGTTTGGGTCGGTCATCGCTCTTCACAGACGTAAAATAATATACAAGCACAGCCCATTAGCTACTTTTTTTTTCCCCCGTTTTTTACAAGCCAAAAGCCTCTAGTATAGATATATCGATAGATAGAAGAGCTTTCCAAATGACTCCCCATCAATAAGTCTTGGCAGGCCTGGCGTCTGCATAGGCCAAAAGTCAAAATAGCAAGAGGCTGAAGAGAAGAATGGACAGAAGTAATATTTAAGTATTTAGACCGATCTAAGCCACCTGGTGCACAGACAGTAAATTCCTATATCTTTGGCTGCGTGCTTGTTAAACTATAAGGCAAATGGGCACCAGATGTGCAGAACAGGGTAGGAGCAAAGGGGACATCTGTGTGGGGCAGGAGGATGGTGGGTGAACTATGGTGTCTCGCTTTCCCTGCAGGTTGAAGGTACAGAGGCTGAGAGGAGCAGGAGGAATGTGCCTCAGAGGTAAAGATGGGGAATATGCGCTTGAAAAGGTGACTGCACCTGAAGGCATTGCTCGGAAGAGGAAGGTGTATGCATGCTAATGAGTAAGTAAGTCTTTTGAAGATTCAGTTTGTAGTACTCCAGGCAATATCGAACCACAGAGTGAAATGAATTTTGTAGTGAAATGTAGAGTTTAGAAACTTGACTACAGCCAATTGGATTAGATGCTAAAAATAAATAAATCTCAACACTTGAACAAAAAAGCAGAGTGGTCAATATTAAATGAGGAAGCAGGAAGGTAAGAGACTTTAGGAGGAAAAGCTGAGGGTCTGCTTTTCTTATGCCTTAGTTTCAAGAAGCAGCAAAGTTCACTGTAGGAAGAAATGCAGCCTTTGGATCAGGAGGGAAAGGTAAGTGTGAAAGTCATTAGCACCGACGAGACTGAGTGAAGTCACCCAGAGGCCAGGGCTGAGGGAGAAGAAGAAAAGAAGCGTACCAAAGCCAGAAACCAGCAGAGTGAGTTTTCCTTGTGTTTGCATAAGTTAGCACCTGTATTGCTTGCAGCTGGAGGAGAGTATGTGGGGGATGGGGGACCTTTTTTCCCTGAGAAACATGAGGATTGCTGTTTTACATATGAACGAGGCCTGATGACAGAAAATGACTCCAGTTTTATGCTAATGATGAAGCACTTACGCTGCTGATACTATTGAAAGTACCATTTCCAGCGGGGAAGGACCTACAGTTTTTGATTTCCCGGTAGGATCTCCACTAATCTCCATTATAATTTACACTTAGTGTGCATTGTTTCCTTCAAGTGGGCCTGAGGGAAGGGCCATACATGGACCTAAGTGATATGAAATGCCTTTTTCACCTAGCTGTAGTGTTTGGTTATCTAGAGTAAACGTGTTGGTGCGGAGCTACCTTACAAGTTTCCTGCCACAAATTTGGAGCGACATATTAATAAATTGTAAAACTGCTAGTGTTTTGTTTGATTTTTCTCAAGTAATGGCAACGTGAACTTTAAAGAGTACCATAATGTATTTTAATGTATAGGTAATGTATTTTCATAACAGGATGTTTCTCTAAGTGGGGGGTGGGTGTTAGTACTGTTAGATAGGTGGGTGTAAAATCACGTTACATGAGAAATCACAAACAACAAGCAGCAGTCCGGACTTACGGGCAGGGAAACATACACAATTAGTTTAGACCACTAAGTGAACTAATTGTCAGTGTACCCCAGACACAGTGTTTCCCTGAACATTGTTGGAGATGATCTTCTTTCCTGTAATCAAATGGTGAAGTTGAGTGGAACAGAAGTTGTGACAGCTATTGTTAAATTTAATTTCTTTTATGTGGTTTTAATAGAGATGGAGTAGGCTGAAAACTTCATCACTGATGTCCATGATTTCCAAATAAAGTGGGTTTATCCAGTAGTTTGCTTTTCCTGTGTGTGAGATAAACGTACTTGCTTGAAGTTTTCTCATTAAAACTGATCCCTGCTGCTTGTTGCTATCCTATGTCTAGGAAAGCTGCCCTTATGTTTGTGCATTTTATCTTTTTGTAACCAAAAGATATGTTGTAACACCATTCTCTAAGACCGCAAAAGAGCCTGTGTAGAGTAAGTGCTTTTACAGTATCTTGGTATCCATGATACTTACAAACAGGTTTTCTGAAAGATGTCAGCAATAGAAAAAGTCCTTTGGTAGATCCTGTTAATTACATATGTTATTTCCATGTGTAGATTTAAGTGTACATATTAAGATGTGTATATTGAAGTGACACTAGACATGTTCGTGATTCTGAATATTGAAAATATTTTGATTCTTGCATTAGAAGGGAATGATTTTGTTTCAAATGCAACAATTATTTGCCGTTTGGGACCTGAGCTTTGGTGGGCTTTAACACCTTCTGAACTGTAGTTCATTAGGGAGTGCCTGTAGCCAGCAATGATATTATATCAGCTTATCTCTCAAGTCAAGAATCTAATGTAATAAATATATCTTGCTGAAACACAAGCTAATACAATTTTTCACTCTATTTAAAAGCAAAATCTTAAATTACAGCACTGTAACACAATCTGTGCAGCATACCAGCCTCGGGCAGTACTGAATTTTTGTTGCACGTTTCTTACCCTAGATGAACACTCTCTGCTTGGAACAATAACTTAACAAATCCTTTACAGAGTCAAAAACATCATGTGATGGTTAGGAGACAGATTTAACTACTTAAGGTAACGCTTTAATAGGAATTGTCTGCCTAAGGTCTGAGGAGTGATCTTCAAAGCTGCAGCATGCGTTGCTGCCTCCAGGTGTGGCGGTGTGGCAGCGGGGCTGGGCTGCCTTAGCTGCTTGCTGACACCCAAAGGAGAAGGCTTTGCTCTCCCTTCCTCCTTCCCTGCTCCACCCTTCTGCTCTTAGTGATGTGCTCTTGCCACAAGGTGAGCAGTAAATTCACTCCATTGACAAAAGAACGCTTACTTTTTTTGCCAGAGGTCATTTTTCTGTAATTTTGCTGAGCTGAGTCAGCTCAATTTCCATCAAATAAGTGCTGGCTTAGGGCAAGCAGCGGTAGCGTGCGGCCAGAAGCAGCTAGGAAGGGAAGGAGATGACAGGAAAGAGCAGGGAACTTTTACTTTTGATGATGAGATGTTGACTTGGCTTGTGGTATTTTCAGTGTAGAAATCTCTATAGAGTCTAGGAGTGCTTGAGGATATACCTCTGTGGACAGTAACAGGCTTCTCTGCCCATATGCTAGTTCAGCCAGAATCAAGCCAGCTCGGTTGCAGAACTGTTACCTAATATACTCTGCCCCTTCAGGAGACTTTCCTATTTTCCTCTTTCTGTTTAAATAATTTAATTTTACACAATGCTGAACGGCAATATTGCTTTTTGAGGTCTAGTTTTATGTTTAAAGTGATGGTATGCCAAATGAAATGCAGGAGCAAGCTAATGGGTAGTTGGCAGTCTTCTGTGATTTGATCGTAATTAAAACCAATATATCAGTCACAAATCCAGGGCAAGAATAATGCTCCAGTTCACGCTTGGCATTGATTTATTTATTTGTAGCTGATTTGTTTATTTAGTAACTTCTTTGTTGCTTAGTGTGCTATTATTATTACCCATGTTAACAGAAAAATGTCAGCCAGCATTTGAGTGTGGGTATTTTGTATGTTTTTTATGTACAAGACTGGCCAGGCAGAAGGCTACATGGTATGTTACAGTTTTAACATTACCACGAATGTTAAATACTAGGATAGCACCACTAAGGGTCCTCACGCATGCAGCAGCAGATGTTCCTGAATGGGGTGATTCTTCTATAGGGCCAGCAGTTGCTGCCTGTGCTTTTGGCATCCTTCTTATTGCAGGTACAACAAACTTGGCTCTACAAGGCTTTTCCAAATGTCTCTCTATCCCCATATGCCCTCTTCTTCCACAGAGGGCATTGTTCCTGCCTTTCCATGACACATGATGCCTGGTTTTGGTCTTGTCCTGGCTCTTCCCTCATGTTTAAGTGCCAAAATATTATTTTTTTTCCTTGCATTAAGAGGCTTTCAGCTAAATCTGTAAACTGTTGGTTTTGCAGCAAAATTCTTGGTATGCTTCAGGGCAATTTTTGATGGCTTGAAAAGAATCATGGAAGAATAGTCAGATGCACATGCTGGATCAGCAGCTTCAGCTGTTGTTGATCGAAGAAAGTAGTTAAAGGCACGACATGCGGTTAACGCTGCAATTCTGAGATTACAGCTTGGTTGTTGAAAGTGGACAAAAAGGATTGTATTTCAGTTCATAATAGTACTTTATTTTGGAACTATCACAGTATCATAAATAGTTCGCTAACATACACAAACATCTTAGTGGTTAGCTTTCAGTGGCTAACCATTTGTCAACAAAAGCTCTAGAAACGCTTAACAGTTAGCCTTGTGCTGAGAGAATGAATCTTCACAGTTGTTTGAAAATAGTGTTTCGGAGACTTGAGGACATTCTTTTTTGAAAACTGATGTTTCAAGGATAAAACATTCAAATAAATTGAACGTGTCTGATCAGATGAAGTTTGAAGAAGTTTGGGCCAGAGCTGAGCTGGGTCTGATTTACTAACAAATTCTAAAAAGAGTACAAAATAAAATTTGTTCATTGTCTTTCTCTGGTGAACACTGATGGACAGTAGGCATCCGCTTACAGAACGTAGGTGCAGCACCTTTGTGCAGGCTTTGTATGTGTGCTGCCGGGCTGTGGTATCTTCCATGAGCAGCAATGGGTAAGTACCTCAGATATTATGTGGTAATAACATGAGTCTTGGTCAGGCCTGCTATTAATCACTCACTGCTTTGGGTTGTGGGGGTTTTTTTGTTGGTTTTTTTTTTTGTAATGGTGATTCTGACCAAAGAATAAAATTGCAATTGCTTAACAGATTAGAGTTTGCATTTAATTTGGCACGTGGCCTCTTTATACATAAAGCTAGACATTAAGAAATGTGCAAATAGGGAAGAAAGTGCTGCCTTTCAAAGAACTCACTTGATCTTGGAGCCTCACAGCAAATACTCCCTTTCTTTGCATTTATTTACATATACTAGTCTGTGCATTTATTTGATCAAAAGCTTAAGTATATGTACACATAAATGAAGCAAAATCTTCATAATTCATTCTATTGAATTAAAGTTGATCTGCTAAACCATGGTACTTCTCCTGATGTGGTAAGAGATGGCTGAGCTGGTAGAAGGCTCACTGCAGCAATGAGATGGAAGGCCTTATTTCCTTCACTTTCCCAATCCTCCTCCTGGTCACGTGGTCCCACACCTTCCAAGGTGTCACCACCGGCACTTGTGTTGATTCAGCTCACCCACTCAGAAGCAAGCTGTCTACATTTTTGCTGGATGATTTATGGAGGGTTCTAGTAGGCACCAGAACTGGTGTAAGGTAAGGGGGAGACATGTGCAATGACATGTAGGAAAAAGAAAACTTAAAGAAAACCTTTGCTCTTGACTAAACTCACAGTTTTAGCCCGGATTATTTTATTTCAACTCTTACTGGATGTTCGCCATTGTATCATACCCATGCTGCATATTTAACATTAAATACTGGATGTTTAGCTATTAAATACCTTATTAGTTGCTGATCTTTAGAGATGTTAAACTGAAACTGCTTGAAAAACTTGAGTGATCACAGGTGTTTCCTATTTCCAAAATGAAGTAGGCGCTGCATCGGGAATTTAAAACCTGTTATAAGGCCTTTTCAAAACTTGGGTTTAAGTGTACGTATTTCTAGACTGAAATATTTTTCCTGATCCTTTGAAGTCTGGCTGCTACCTTTACAGTGTGAGCTTCTGGAGGCTCCCAGAATGTAGGCAGCAAGATGCCTGCATTGGGTGGCCCCTTTTGTTTCTGTAGTCTAGGTGCTATGCAGTCCCTGAGGACTGAAAGCAGGAGGGAAAGGAGGAGCTAAAGGCCTTGCTATCACTGTGAGGAGGCTGGGGAAGCTGTGCAAGAAGAGTGGTTTGCAGAGAGTGGGAGGGGACCAAGTGCTTGGGAACCGTGTCCAGGAAAGAAAAGAAAAAAAATTAAGCAGCAAACAGGTGAGTGTGTGCAATAGCAGATTATGAATAGACACAGGAAAAGGAACCGGGGAAGGAAAAATGTTCAATAGCAAATTATAGGTAGAACAATAAGAAAAGAAAAAAATAACAGAAGGAAACGAAAAGTTAAGTGCAAAGCAAAAGTAGTTAATGTAGTTATATCTATTTTCAACATTGACAAAATTTACTGCATCGAAAATAGCTGAAGTACATTTGATACTGTTCTGTTATTTTCTGTATAAGCAATTAGTGTAGTTGCCCTTGTGGAGTTATGTAAAAGATAATATATTTTATGGTAAAATACAGGAATGGTGTCCACCTGGTGAAAATTTGGGGAGGCTGCTCCCACGGGGGGGAACAGTAAACTAAATTGTAGTTTAAACGCTGATGGGAGTACTATTGCTTCCCTTGTTGGTACATCATAGGACCCACTGTTCCCAGCTGGAGCTGGTCTTTTGCTGACATTTCAGTATTTTGCCAAATTAGTCAGGGCGGTTTTGCAGTAATTGTTTTTGACGTTTCAAAGTGAATGGGCTGGCTTTCTGTTACATGGACACAGAGATTAAAAGTTAGATGGGAAATTTGATCAATGTGAGTTTTGGCTAGCTTTTTTTTTTAAAAAAAAAAAGCAGTGTCAGAATGCTGTAAATTTGCGCAGCTTCCACATAATTTTCAGAATTGCTGAAATCCAGTAGATGCAAACTCCTCATTTTTTTTTTTGTAGCTGGGAACTATATAGCTAAAGTCATAATATAGTAAATGGATGACATAAAAGACATTTTTCCAAAGAACTGGGATCCTGTTTTCCCCAGACATTTAATGAGAATGAAGCATTTATACCCCACCAGCTGTATTCCAAGTTTCAGTTCAGTTGACTGATTAAAAAGCTTCATTGGATGTTCAAATACAGGAGGAGATTCTGCTCTTCTTTGGGGAGTTTTAACCAGCTAGCTCAGCTCATCTTGTGTGGTTGGGAGAAAAAGCACAAGTCTGACTGTTGTCATCCAGTGGACAAAACAAGAGTGGCTTAATTCAGTGTAATTTGCTGTGCTACAGTATTTGCTCTACCTAGCTGCCCTCATCTACCCCTCCGGCCTCTCTGCAGACGATTATTCTCATTGCACAATGCGTACCTTCACTTCAGATTGAAATCACCGTTACTGTCGAGGAAGTCCTGTTTCCCATGTTGCTTTTGCATGCCTGTTCTGGTCCTCACTGGAGTGATCTTGCTCAATTCACTAACCCTAAGAAAGTGGGTATTTTTGGGCTATGTTATTGTGTTAAATCTTCTCACCCAAGGTCTGATGAAAGTCAAGGAAGATGAAAGGGTACAACGCTTAGTTCAGTTGGCTTGTTTGTCTTGAAGACTTCATCTTCAGTGACTGCAGTTCATGGTTCAGAACCTCAGATGCATAAGTGAACTAGAGCAGTGAAGTAGGAAGCTTCTGCCCAGAGTAGAAGTTGCCAATGTTAAAAGAAAACAAACTATGGCCCTTTTTCCCTGTTGATAGGTGCTATATGGCATGAAGAAGAGTGCATGCCATTACCGAATTCATTTAAGAAAAAAAAAAGGGTTGTCTGAGGTTTTTTAACTTTTTATCATAGGCTGAATTATCATTTTCTCTTTTGCTGTAATTAACCTGCATAAATGTTTATTTGGAAATTTTTTTACAAAATAATATAGAGACTAGCAGAGTTTAAAATATTGCTACCTGTCCCCCAACAAAATGACAGCACTTAACATCAAAGTTAGAATTAAACTATAACCAGTGACAAGTGCATTCCAAAGGCTCTGTCAGATCAGTAGAAGGAAATATATTCATAAGATTAAGTAACAAGGACTGTTTACACAATTCAGAAATGACTGGAAACAGTGAAAAGTTACCACCTGAATAAAGAGCAGGGTATTTGGGAAGTGTGCTTAACATTTTTGAGAGGAAAATACATGCAACTTCTTGATTGTGAAAATGATAATAGTGATACATTTCCATATGCTAGGAATTAATGGAAAGACATTTACAGTCTAGAAAGAGCAAGCCTGAAGTGTTCAAAAGATGGCTTTTAAACCTGGGGTTTCCTTCCTGTTCTCTACACCACATGGAACAAACGAGGACAGCAGCAATAAAACTTTTGTTGGCAGATGAGACTGTGGGTAGAAGTTTGTTTTGTTGTTGTGGGTTGTTTTTTTTAAAACTTTAAATGAACCTGTCCTGTTGATCAAAGTAATCAAACAGTGTTGCTAATAACCTACAGGTAATTAATGTAGTTTATTCATAGCTGGTAATCTGATGAAAGATAAGGAATTTTCCTATGCTTTCCAAATTTCAAATATACTTTTTAAGGGCAGATCAGCCTCAAACATTCTAGGTAATGTAAGTAGGCATCATTAAACAACAGAATACTCCAAATCAGGTTTGGCAACAGCATTGTGGTAAATAATTTGGCAGAGCATTATACTTTTTTTTTTACCTGAAGTGATCAGTTATTTCATTTTTGGTGCCAATCCCAGTTAAGCTGAAGCCAATAAAAAGCTTGCCGTAGACTTTGACAGGACCAGAATCAAATGCTTCATGAACTGTGGTGAGGAAGTGGCACTTCCATGTGACGCTTTGGTTTTGCTCATCTAATGAATTCGCAAAAACACCACCCCACTCCCCCACACCCCACCCCACCCCCAAAAAAAAAATAGAAAGACGTAATGCTTATAATACTATTCATCAGACAATTTATCAAATAGTAGGCTTTGTTACTTCACTTAAGTAAGAAACAGGTTAAGTGATTTGTTTTTCAGTTGACAGAGCTGGAGACCGCTTTTCTGACCCTCGGTTATTTGCTCTACCTAATAAATTGTCCTGATTTATAAAAAGTTGCATGCTGTAAGCTTGTATGATGCTGAAAGGGCAACACAAAAAGTTTTTTTGAAAATTGTTCAAGGCAATGGCCAGTGGCATTTAGCGTGACATGTTTAAACCTGTTCTGAGAGAAACAGAATTTAAATACTATGCAATTTTCCCCAGTGGTTTGTTTAGATGCTTCTGTTTTCAACTGTCATAGTAGATCTCTGTTAATTCACTTAAAATCCACTGCCTGTCCTACTGGCCCTTGAAAGAAAGCATCTGGAAGTCAAACCACTGATGATTTACATCTGCACACAAATTAGATTAAACATGCTGCTGCTTTGCTCCTCAAAAACTTCCTCCTCCTCCTCCTCCCTAAGGACACTTATTTGCTGTTTTCTATTCTAGTAGCAACTGCATTTTCAAAGGAAACTGCATGTAAAATTTGGAAATGTGGCAAACGGTTCTGAATTCACAAGTCACCATAGTCAACCTCTTGTTGATTTTTCCCTCTGCCAGCCCTGACGAATCTAAAAAGAAGTTCTTGAAGTTCTAGAGGAGACAGGATACAAGGTAAGAGCGTCTTGGGCCAGGACTCAATGTAAGAAAGAAGAAAACGAAACAACTGCCATTCAAGGGAATTTTATCCCTTTACAGGGAGAGGTAAGTTCACGTTATATTCAACTAAAATATAAGCTTTGCTCGCTATTTATAATGAGCAGAATGTGTCTTGCAAATTGTCATGTTGCATGCACACAGTATTTGAGTGTCAGTCACTGCATATTTTGAGTATCTTCAGGGTCTAAAGTGCAGGTTCTTTGAGTAAATGTGAAGTGTTACACCCCGCAGAAGGTGCAGTTTGCTGCCCAAAGAGCTACGGCATTGATGTTTAACAGTTACACCATCTTAATGCTTTTTAATCATGAAGGTCAAGATTTTTGCTTGCATTGCATGGAATCATTTGCAAATGATTTGTAGGAATAGTAGAAGAATCAAATTTTAAGTGATCAAATAGGTTTCTGTACAATTTCTGTAGTTTATTTAAAAAGTGACTCTGCCAGATGCAAACATCACTGTAGTAACATTAAAGAATCTCTGAACTCACACAAGACCTTGTGAAGTCCCTTTCCTTGAAAGTGCTCCTATCAGTCCCATTAGTTTAGTCATTTTTGAATCCCAGGAAAAATCTAGAGAAAAGTGTGCTCTACAGCTCAAGATGCACATGAACAAATTTTAAAATTGTTAGCTAAATGAAGAGGAAATAGGGGAGAAATGCACTTGCAAGCTTGTAATTCCATAGCTTCATCATAACTGTGTATTCTGGTTATCAACAGTTGTCTTGCACAATTCACTTCTTTCAGTCTTAAAGAATAGTAACCTCCGAGAACTTCAAAATGCTGTTACAAGTAGAGCAGAAGTGAATTGAAGCTATCCCAACAAGGGGATTCCCCCATCTCTCAACAAGAAAGAAGCTGCAAAGAGGTTTGTGACTTGTCAAAAGCCAAATCTGATGCTGAAGCTTTAGGAATAAGAACACAGTCCAATGTCCACTGATACCAGCTGGGTTGTATGTGTATTTCAAAGGGCAAGAGCTCCTTGTGTACCATTTTCAATACACCCTCTTTATATTCCAATATTTGGAGCGTTTTCGTCTTTACAAAAGCATTTACAGATTAAAAATCTCGTATCAGTCCTCTGCATCTCACTCAGTAGCACTGTAGGTTCTAGCATGTAAAAAAGCATAAAATTCAGTTAAATGTTATATATAAATATTCAACCTTTATAATATAAAGTGCATTTTAGGCACCGAATTAAAATACCATTTGCTGTTTTCAGCATTGGTCAAATAGGAGGGGCAGGGAGGGGGAGAATTTGTTGCTTCTTAAAAAACTTCATTGCATGTGTCCAACTAGGTAGCTACTGTAATACAAGAAAACACCAGCCTGACATGTTACCTGTGAGATGCTCTCATATGGCTTCCTGTAGCTCTGGGAAGCTTTTTTCACTACGGTGCCAAATATTTGACTAGGAGGTAAAGGGACAGCAGTGTTGGTCTCTGACTTGCTCAGCAAGATCTGTAGGCCATATAATGCTGGGGGTGGACATTTTAATAGGATGTAAAATTAAGGGTGGCTACAACTGGAGATACAGAAATTGTGTTGATGCAGTTAACCAGGAACTCCCTGAAATTCTTGACTATTGCTCTGTGGATACTGGTTATTTATCTAATGTGATGTTTCATTCTACTCAAAGGTATCATTTTGTCCTCCCAGTAGGCCAATGCATACCTATGCAAAGTGCTTTTGTGGGGTAGTTTAGCCTTTGATTTGACAAGATAAATGTCTTTTTCAACGTTTAAATTTTTAAACTGCACGAGAAACAGTATCTGTGAAACCTGGGTAGTTTTTAACAAGGCACAAATCTCTAGCTATTTGCTAAACATCCCAACCCATGGTACTCGACTTGTTCAGCACTAAATACCGGGTCAAAGCGAATCTAAAACCCTTTGATAAAGTACACTTTGTCTGAATGGGTAACGTGCCATGCAATTAGTGGTTCCTTTTCATCCAAAACTATAATCACAAAAATACAACAATTTGAGTAGTGTGTTAACCAGCAATGTCTAAAACAAACCAGTGTAATCCAGAAGCAGTAATATACATACATTTGAAAGATCAAATCATGAAATAATTTTAATACTCAAATCTATTACTACAATGAATAGAAAATTCACACAGCAATGAAGTGAATATCTCAAACGACAAAGCAGACTTCTTATGATGGTTTAAAATATTAATAGTCACCAAAAATGGCTAGTTTCAATAAAACCAATTAAAATACTGTTCATTCTAAAGAAAAAAAAAAAGAAAACTATTAATGGTAACATCAATAGTAGGATAGGATGGCTCAAAGTGCTTATGGAAGAGGGTGGCGGTACAAGATGTAGTCTTTATGCAGTCCCTCCTCTTGGCGCAATAACCTCGTGCAAAGAACAGTCCTGCAGCCTTTGCAAAAGATCACCTCTTTTCCCAAACGGGATTTTCACTCGTTCCTAGTTGTGCTAGAGATCTTTCACATTTTTGTAAACTGTCTTGCAATATGCAAGGTAGCACACACTTTTTAAAAAAGTATGTTATGTTTCAGAAATCCCCCCTCACCCCAGAAGGAGGTTTGTGATTAAGGGGCAGGGAGCGACATAGACTTTTTAAACACCCGTGCCCCTTTTGGGGGCCCTGGATAAGGGGGTGGTGGCACATCATGTTGTCCATCTGAAGTAACTGCTTGCTCATAAGTTGGTAGTCCTGAATCTTCAGTTCTGAGAGGAAGTGGGTTTAAAGAAAATTCTTCATGCCTTCTGAAGATGTTAGATGAATTACGTCTTCTGCTTCTTACATAATCCAAGTACCTAAACAAAGTTAACAGCATTATAAGTGTCAGCTTCTGTTTTAAAGGGAAGAAAGAATATAAAGTCTTAGTTGTAAAACAAACAAAAAAATACCCAACCCAAAACAACCACAACAAAACAAATAAAGAAAAAAAAACAAACAAAACCCCACCAAAACAAATCAAAAAAACCCACCCACCAAAAAACACTTGCCTTCAATGGTCGTAAAGACCAGAAGCCAAATACTCTCTCCAAACCACCGGGTAAGAATAGTTCAGTAGTGTGAAATTTATAGGGAAGAGGAAGCACAGAATCCTCTTGTGTTCCTTTCACATTTAGGATTAAGGAACAAGCAGGGTTGGAGAAGTGGTAGAAAAGCATTTCCTCCAGCCTACTTCATCTCACATCTGAGGTAGACTACGTGCCATGAAGAGCATACACCCTACTTTAAAGAGCAAACAGAATCTGTTTGACTTTCCATTGCAGGCCCCAACGTATTAAGATGATTCCATCTTTTTAGTAAGAATATTTTGGAACCAAGAACACACAGGAAAAAAAACCCCAAAGGTACATCAACCACGCAAGTGTTGTTTTACATTTTTGTGTTACTAATTTCAGCGTAACTGCTGCTAGTCCTCACCTAAATTTGCTTCCAGGAAAGTAAGAACTAGAACATCCACTGGATTCTCTGAGACTACAGTCAGACAAACCCAAAGTAATTTTTAAATTTCACTCTTAAGCAAGAGTGTGTTTTGGTGTTTGTTTTTTTTTAAGCAGTGAAATTCCTTACCCTGGTGGTTGCCTTGATTTGCATCTACTTTTGCAGCAGTAGAAGATAAGCAGTGCAATTATAACCAACAGTACTCCAGCAGCAACTAGACTGATGAGAAGTCCTGTAACGTTAATCTTTTGTAGTGTCTCATCACCTGATGATAAAACGTTGGTTATTTTCATTATGTGTTCTTTCCATCTACACAGTATACAGTTTACACTGTGAAATACTAATTTTACTGTGCTATAAGGCTGTTCCTTTCCACAAATGCCTTGTTTGCTGTAAGACGCCATAGTATCTGTGCAGCACAACCCAAGAGTATCATTCACATTCAGCTTAAAGCAAAAGTGAGTAGATACTCCCTTTACTGTACATAAAACTGTTGAGATGTCTGTCTTCTAATGTCTTCCAAATATTACTTCATGTACTTGTGACCTTGATCAGGCTGTAGATCTTTCCTCAAGTCATACTGACCATTTTTTTTTTATAAAACATCTGGCATAAGACTACTCTGAACCTGAATCAGACTGTTCTATTACTATTAAAGGAATGGGGTGGGGGAGGGGAGGGGGGTGGCAGGAAAAACAAAACCACAAAAAGCAGCCACACAATTATTGTAAAGTTCACTGATTGTGTAATAAAACAAAGAAATGCACAACAAAATTCATACTGTTTTTACCTACAGACTTATAACGGATTCCACTGTAAGATGCTTCAGTGAGTATGTTTTATTGTATCAGATAATGCAATATACTTGCACAGTTCACAGTGAATTTCAGTAAAAAGATCAATTCTGATTTTGCTAACTGAACACTGTGTATTTTTAAGAATGTACTATTATAACAAAAACATAAAATATTGCAATATGAGAAAAGAATAAAAAAGTGACTTACCTATTTTTATTTTAGGGCCTTTAGTTGAATAGTCTTTCCAAAAATCCATCTATAAAAACGTAAAGGATCAGATTTATATGAGATACAGAATTGGCAGGCTTATTGACTTTTTTTTTTTTAATATGGTACTGTAGGCATAAACAGAAGCAACTCCCACTGAAGGATTTGTACTTGCTTATCCCACCGTATTTTTCTCATATATTCAAGTTTGCATAAAAATTACAGTTTCACAAAGAAGAAAATGCCAGCTGGTGAATGTGCATTTAACTGTCCAATGCTACCTGATATTTCTGCCTGATTACCGAAGTTAGCATATATTCTGACACTAAAAAAAATGCTTGCGATTAATCTTTGTAAATCCCTACAGAAGAGTATTAGTGAGGCAAAGTCAAGTTCTTAAGAATCAGGCATTTGCGTGAACAGTATTTGAATTCATATCAGCTAGGAAAAAATAATGGGATCCATTTAAGAGAAAAACTTTTATATTGTATGACTGCTATGCATTAAATGTGTTTAGCTATAATTTCCACTTTTGCTACCCAGCAAAAGACTCCATCAAGACTCTGATTTAACACTTTCATCTTTTTCTTAGGGAAATGCTAGCAATGGCAAACTGACATTTTCACCTTCAGAATATGAGTGCATGCCTTGCTCTTTTTGCAGGTTAGTGCAGAGCACATATAGAATTACGAAGAGATTCTTGCAGCGTGCACAAGAGCCAGTCTTCAGACAATCATATTCCGTTATTGGGCTGAAAGGTTGCTTATGTGTTTCTCTCTTTTTATATACCAGCTTTCTTTCAAGCTGTATATAGGTAGCGATTTAGAAGATAATGCTATAGGAATATTCAGCAATAGCTGAACTGCAGATTTGCTCCATACTCCTTTCTTATAAAACACTTCTTTGGCATGACACAAGGACACGATCAGCCAATTAATACATAAAGCATGTGGAACACATTAAAATTGGATGCTGAGAAGTTACTAAAAAAAAAAAAAGTAAGATTCTGAAAACACATATAGGTATATCCACAAGTGGTACATCTGAAGTTTCATTTATATTTGTTTGCAGAATTGGAGCCCTTACCTAAAGTCTTTAAGACAATAGTACATATTCAGGCATATTCACTTTGTATCTAAAGCAATAACCCTATCTAATCGGGGTCCTACTTTTACAGTAAAATAAGCAATCATTTTAAATGCTGTTTTCAGAAGGGCTACAGTATTTAGATACAGGAATGACTTAGTCAATAAGTCAGTATATTAAATTCAGTTTGAACAGCTACCGTTTTATCAGGATCTTCAAAAATTTCTCTTGCTTCCTCATAATTGCACAGCTCTTCAAAGCATTCTCTTTCCAGGTTATCTGCTGTGAATGCTTCAAAATCAAATCTGTTATTTAGAAGATGCCGTCCGATGAATAAATTGGCCTCCTTTTCTGATGTGAACACTAATAAAAAAAAAAAATCAAGTTGATTTTAAACAAGTCAGGAAAGCTAAATTTGGTATTTTTAAAGGATTGTTAGTATCCTAAAGGAGCATATTGAGACCCTTTCCTCCCCTACCATCTCTCAACTACAGACAGGAAAAAGAAACTTCAGGGTCTCCTCCTAAAATGTCTTCTTCACTGCCAACTCTTCTAACTATGCAATATAAAATAAACATATTTTTGTTTCTCATAAAGCATTACAGCTATTCCTTATACCGGCCAAGACAATTTGATTCTCATGACAGCTGTTATTCAAGTTTTGATATTATCCCTCTAGGATGTGGGCATCAGGATTTACTGGAGCTCTTAAAAACAAAGTAATAGTCGCATAAAGCAGAAATTCAGTCAGATGCAAACGCAGCAAGACCCCAATCTACTTTAGGAAGGAGGCAAGGTGGGGAAAAAAAGGAAAACACCCCCAAAAAACTCTTCCTTCTAAAGAATCCTTAATATACATTGATCAATATTCTGCTATCTGTGAGTTCCAAATTTTGTTCATGGCATTTGGATTTTAAGTCATGGTAGCAGAGTCCTGTTCACTTTACGTTTGTTCCCTTTTCACAATCATGGCAGCAAGTTTCATGTAAAGCTTGGCATATTGCCAAGTTAGTTTGTTTTAAATTAGTCCATGATAGGAGTTTTACTGACAACAGGCACTTCTGAAGACATTTAATTCTTTTCTCCTTTTGTGCTTATTACAGGCTCCACGAGGCCTCATGGAGTACATTGTGAGGTGAGATTCCAGAAGAGTTAGTGAAATTATAGAAGGCTTTGGAATACAGGAATGCATTTTCTCACCAGGCATTTTCCATAGTCAAGTTTTAGCCTGCTCTTGCTACAGCTTCTTAAAAAAAATAAAATAATAAAATCTTTATATGACAGAACTAGTTTTCTGGCTTGGTTTCCAGTGAAAGCCTAATCTGTACTCCAAGAAATTCAGGCTGTTTCATCAAGCAAAATGACTAGAGGATTATTTTTGCAAGTGCAATGCAGAAACAGCATTGTTACATACCAAGCCGGATGGCTAAAAAAGGAGATAAGATTCAGAATAACGTTATTCAGCTACGAATTAGCTCTGTGTTCTTGTTAGCTTGTTTGGCCAGATTATCACATCATTCAGGAATTTTTACCCTAATAGTTACTCTTAGATCTTGCAATGGTATCTCAAAATGGCTTGCTCTCTGAAAACTACAAAAACTGCAGTGTAACTTGTATATTGGTTGTTTATGTCTTTAATATTATAGTATATTGAACAAATATTACAGTATATATTTACATATTTTATATAACATTACAGTATATATTGAAGAAGCCACATTTGTACACACACATTTGCGTAGGAAAGGAAATCTGTTATTTTAAAGTAATTGCAAGGAAAATCTAAGCTTAAAGTATTTATGCTATATCTAAGAGTAACCAGAGAGAGGGACTTCATCCAAAAAGATCCCCAAAGCCCACAAGTGGAAAGGGAAAAGAATTACATGGGAAAAAAAAATATTATCAACACCTTGGCTGAGTACAAATCTTGAGAATAACTTCAATCTGCTGAAACCGAGTTTGTCGGTTTTGCTCAGCAGTCTTTCATTCCTTACCATGCAAGTAATATTTGCTATACTTCTGAATAGATAAGATAATTGATGCATTTTTATTAACATGGCATGCATAGGCAAGCTGCCTGGAGCCTAGGACTCCTAATTCCCAGTGATATATGCTCCTTTTCTCTTTCAAAGAGTCTTTATCCATTTATCTGTACTGTCTTCATTTTGTAGGACATAGTCAAAGTGCACCTACCTCCATCTCCAAATTACTTACAACCTGGTGATCAGGATAGTAGTTGGAGAATGGAACAGATAGAGGAGTGAATTCAAATCTACATGAGGGAACTGAATGCAGTCCTGCAGTCCTTAGGCCATGCTCCAACAAAATGATAAATCCAGTTTTAGGATGCCTAGCATTTAATTAAAAATGCATCCACGCAATGTGCTGAATAAACTAACTCTACTGGTAAAAGATGTTCAGAAAATGCTGAAGGGGTAAACTCTCCATGCAGGTACCCCATACTCTTGGCAACTGTTCTACTTGCTAAATTATTGGATACAGAGCTGGGCCACTCTCTTTCCAACTCCATCTTTAAAGAAGGAGTGATCTGGGTCTATTGTCAGGAGAAGGTTCTACGCCGTGAACTCACAGGAAAGAGGCAGCCTGGCAGCCCAATGTTTTATGCCCCAGTGCAATATGGATTTTAATGAATAACCTGTCTCAAGCATTTTTCTGCTAGCCATGTTTTCTGCTCCATATACTGCCCTGAAGGGGTCTCCTGCTCAGTGCGATGACTTTTTAAAGTCTGTCTTAAGGTTTCAGCACCTCTTACCCACGGAGGGGACTGGACAGCTAAATTACAAATTCCTTTTTGAAGCCCTGATGCTTAAATGTTGAGTATCACACGGCTGAGCATCGTAGTGCTTGAGTCCTTTTTGGGAACTTCATTCATTTTTACCTCAATTCCTCTCCACTTCCCTCCCTCCCAAGTGAAGAACTGCAATAGCAGCACTACATTTATCTTTCAAGGTGGTGTAAGGGGATCTGGTATTGAGAAGAAGTATCGATCTCAAAAAACAAACAAATAAACCCTTTCAAATACAAAGCAATTTTCGATATTTAGATATACGAATGAAACTGTGGTGTGCTCAAGTAGTACCAAAACAGTACTGTCTTAATACAAATTTCAAACTTTTGGAATTTTGATGTTACTTAGAGGCTTCTGGTTATATCAGTGACAATAATCCTAGAGGCCTGGAGAAAGCTCAGTTGTCCCAATCTGCACTTACTACTGGATCTGATAAGTACTTAATATCGACACCCCAGTTAATTATCAATCCTTTCAGCAAAAAATATTAAAATATTCTAAAATTAAGCATAAAGCAACTTAATTTTTTTAATGAAGTAAAAAAAACCCACAACAAAACCAAACTATTTACATACATTAAGAGATTTCCCAGCCAGAAGCAAAGTTATAGTTTTATTTTGGAAAGCATAAAAGTCACGTTAGAAGTAAGTTACCGTCTTTCCATTCGGGTTGCTTCAAGTCATTCAATCTCCCTGCGCAGTGAGGAAATGCGAAGATCACCGGGTGTAGTTGACACAGCAGTACCAAAAACACAAACATGGCGTGGTATCTGTCAGACAGAAACTAACCTGAGTTTAAAAAAAAAAAAAAAGACAACGCAACCTGCCGAAGTGTCTGCGATGACCCTTGAATGAAGTCATCCAGTGCAAGCGCCCACACGCCGTTGAGGCAAGTGGATCCCTAGAAGAAAGACACCGATCCAAACTGGTCCTGCGTGTCTCTCGGTCGTTCTTCCGTTGCGTAACGCGCGCGCAGGCCACCGGGCCGCTCTCCCCACCGCCAGCCAAAGCCTCCCCAGCCCGGTTAGCTGGGGAATTAACGGGGAAAGACCACACTTAGCTGGGGAATTAACGGGGAAAGACCACGCGCCAGGGTGCTGCAGGTACGCTCCCAAACTTCAGAGCGCTGCGACTGTGCTGCCAGAGCAGCCACGGCAGGCTGTAAAAGCTACCCGACGGGAAGAGACGGGCAGAAACCATTTTGTCGGGAGAACGCTGTTGCCAACCTCACGCCCAACGCTCCCGAGGGGAGTCTGCGCTCTCCCACCTGGGACGACTGTAGAAAATAAGAACGAAATAAGACCTGCATTATTCCGAGAGACACCCAACACCCAGAAAAACCACCATCGCCGCCTGAAGCGGAGACCTGCGGCGACCACCCGAGGGGCACCTACGACGCCAGGGCAACAGCCGCCCCTCCGCCAGCTTCCCCCCGCTACCCTACGGCTGCCGCGGGCCCACCGCCGCGGAGGACGCCCGCTCTGCCGCCCCGGCACCGGCCCCCGCCGTCGGAGCCGACCGTAGTCCGGCCAGGCTCCGGGGGAGCGGGAGGCGTCGGCCGGGTAAGCGCCCCCCACTCTGTCCCGCCCGGCGGGGAGCGAGAAGGGGCGCCGCGTCCCGCCCTGCGGCCTTACCTGCTCCGGCGGCGACGAGAGGAGAGCGGCTGGCGGGGGCAGCGTCTCTCGGGACTGCCGCGGCGCTTCCTGAAAAGGGCGCGGCGGAGGCACAGGGTTGTACTTGGGACGCCCCCGCCCTGCCCGGGGTCCGCGCCTCCGCGGGCGGCGACACCCGCACCGGTACCGGCACCGTCGGGCTGACGCCTCCCCGGGGCGGGGGGCGGAAACGCCCCCGGAGCCTGAGGTAAAAGGGGTTCGGCCGGCAACGGCGGGCCGGTTGGTGAGGGAGCCGAGCAGTGCTGGGGCTCTCCCTCGGGCCCCCCTTTCCAGAAACCCGTCTGTTTCCTCAGGTCGCCCCCGGGGTCTCTCTGAGGGCAAGGTAGCAGTCTTTCCGTCTGCTGTGGACACCTTTTACTGTTAAAACCGACTTTTTTTTTTTTTTTTTTTCCCTCTTCTTCTTCCTCCCTCTGGGTTAATCATGATGCGGAAAACCGGGTTTGGCTTTTTGCTGCCCAGAAGCAAAGCCCTCGGTGTGATGGCAGGGTGTCCGCTGGGCAGAAGCTGTGGAGAGGAGGCACCTCCTAACAGGGGTGAGGCAGTGCACCTTTAACTAGCTGCTTATCCACCATTAATTATTTATCTGACAGCAAGCTGCAATGTTTTATCTCCACCAAGCTTTCCTAGCCAGGCAGCTAACCACAGGGGGAAAAGGACCAGCAGAAGTTTTGCGCATGCTTAAATAACGTCGGTGGGGTTTTTTTAATCAGTGAAGCAAACCTTAGTGTATTTCTAAAAGGCTCGTGAGTGGCAGCCGTGGTTCCCTGAGAAGGCACAAGCTGGTTTCCACTCACACACACCTGCTCCGGGGCCTCCCCTCCCTCCCCTACCCAGTGCCGAGGAGCAGCCCGGCACGGAGGCTGGGTTCAAGCAGATCAGTCTGTGGCTGTTTCGGCTTCTCCAAGGGACAGGAGAGAAGCAGTTGAGTACTTGGCGTTTGGTTTAAGAGTATTTTCCCAAATCGCGTGTGGTACTTAGCAAGGATGAGAAGTGGTACTTGAAAAGCCTTTTAAAAGGTAAAGTTGAGAATGCATTTAGCACTGTGTGTCGGTAACATTAAATATGTAAAGAATTTTGGGATGGGTTGGGTTAAAAAGTGGACACCAAACTCTTGAAACACGTGAGTGGAATGATTTTGCTACCAGGAAATCCAGGGACTGAGGAGTGGTTTGTGTCTGTGCTAGCATAGTAGTGACTCTGGATTGTGTTATTTATTTAAGTTCTGGACTGACTTGTATGTACGGAAGCAGGAAAGAGTAGAATAAGGGTACTGGATAACGCTGGTGGAAGTGATCAGATATTCCCTGGAGAAAAACAGAAACTTCTGATGTGTGAAATAAGGAGAACTGTTTGGAGAAATGATGACTGTAGTTAAATATTTACTTTATGACATCAACACGCTGCAGTTAAGAGGTGCTTGATGAATATGTAACTTAGAAGCTGGGGTGGCTCTAATGCTTTTTAGCTAGTGAAGATCAACAGAAATTTCTGTACTATGATTTTGTATGTGCTTATAAAGCAGTGGAGAACTAAGAGAACAATATTGTATAAGAAAAGAGCCATATAGATTGTTTGTTGTCCAGTTAATACTCAGGAGACAAGCATACTTAGTTGCTACATGTTGGAAAACAGGAGAAACTGCCATTACTTTGTACAGGACCTTACAACTTCCTCCTGTGCACCTCTACTCAGCCCTCACCCCAAGTTCCTACGTGACTGTCTCTGTGAGGATGGTGTCAGCCAGCAAAATCCCTGCTGAGAGCTACAGTACAAGGGCGTGAATGCACAAGAACTCTGGTGCATTTGAGCGTAAGTAAAATACTTGCATGAGTATATGGAAATGTTTTATGTGTCATAACAACAACTTTGTATGAGGAACCTCATACAACCCTGTCGTACAAGCAACAAGTAAATCTCCATTGCATTGTGGCACTATTCCATATCATTATTAAAAGAGAAGGAAAAAGATTTTGCAATTGCTTATGTGTGGCGTCTGGGGAGTGGAGGTGGATCCTGCTGTCCTCAGGCCAAGAGTGACCCCTGGGCCCAGCCCTGCCTGCATTAGCGGACAAAGCTCCAGGTTCCTGCTGTGGACTGAGAAACACCTCAACCCCATCTGAACTCTCTGCTGGGGCCTCACCTCTGCTCTGAAGGTGGAGGAGCAATGCAGGAAAACTCCGGTGGGAAAGGTCCTGAGATCTTTAATGTTCACTAATGGTTACTCAAATGTTTTTGCCTATGTGGATCTTAGCAGAAAATTTGTAAGAGTCTTCTGTCTGTGTGCGCGTGGGTGCTTGTGCATGTGTAGCGGAGATTTTTCAAAACCATACCATACAAAACATAAACAGTATAGGTTATTTATTATTGAGATTTAACGAGAAAAGATTAAGTTGTTGTACGCTGGAAAACAGGAAAGGGTGGTCTTTACCTTGGAAAAGATTCTTTCTCCTATGTGACCCTCTCTGAGCTCAGCCTGCATTCCCACATGCCCGTCTCTGATCTTGAGAATTATCTGTGAAATCCTCACTGAGGGCTACTATATGGATACACAGATGTGTGAAAACTCTAATGTGTTTATACGTTAGTCTCTACACAAAAATGAGGGAGAAGCTGGTAATGGCAAATGTTGTAACAAGTGTGCGTGAGTCCTCTAGTTCCTTTTTGTATTAATGAGTAAGCCTTTCTTGTCTTATGCCATCATTACATAACCTTATTAAGACAAAACACCAAAGAAAGATTCAATAAGATTTATCCCTGCCCCCCCCTTCAAACAAGTTTGCTGTGTGAAGTAGCACTACAGCAGCAGGTGTAAGGAAGACAACAGTATACACAGCTTAAGCTAATTATTGTATAAGGAAACAGTAAAATTTTAGGGTTATGCTATAAATAATGACTAAAAGTGTGCTTAAATTCTGGTTTGTTATGTAGAACACAGAAAAGATAAATATGAGATGAAAAAAGGTTGCAGCAAGTGCTTAGAATAAATAGAATATCTCCTGTGTCTGTGCAGATTTCAACATGGCAGAACAATGGGTATCTTTTACATGTTACTTCACTACTTGTGAAGTAATTTTTCAGGTAAAACAGCCTTGATTAGTAAGCTAAATGATGAAGCTCAGAAAGATGGAACCAGCAGTAAGGGTGTTATTCTCCTCAACCTTTTCAGATAAATACCAGTAAACAATATAGTAGATATGTAATTAGAGGTAAATACCTGTAAACATGTAGTAGATATGTAATTAGAGATGAATACCTTTAAATAATATAGTAGATAAGTAATTAGAGATATTCTGAGAGATGAAAAAAGAGGGAATTAATTTAAATCACTTGCTTTTAACACTGGGTGAACGTAAATTTACATTTCTAAAAATATCTGTAATTTATTTGCTGTACTAGCTAGTATGCTTATTTACCTGTATTTTAAATCTTCACTCATTACAGTGATATTTGGTAAAATATTGTTGGAGAAATTAAGTATGATGCTCTTGAAGAATTGAACCAGAACTATGTATGTCCTCACAAGAGGAGTGTGATACCAGTCTAAGATGTTCATGCACCAATTATTTCTTTCTGCGTGTATTGATTACTTCGCTACAAGGAGTACCACTAGTAATTTGCAATCGTTTATTTGAAGTCCTGAATCATATGATATAGATTTGTCCTTTATACAAAACTATTCAAAGTTTTGTTTGTTGTTATTAATGTTTGTTAACTAAACTTCTGTCCAGGTAGCTTGATTTAGAAGTAATGCTTTTTGACTGAAGGTAATCTGACATAACTTAGACTTTAATTATTGGTTTTGTACAGGTAACATCAAAGGGCGTTGACTATTGCATTCAGCAATAAGAACTTAACAAACAAGTGAACAATATCAGAATCTTGGATAACCCTGTTATCCTGTTCCACATAGTATATGCTGTAGAGAAGGGTAATTTTAAACCAGCTCCTAT
Organism: Anarhynchus alexandrinus; assembly: GCA_008711295.1. Taxonomy (NCBI): domain Eukaryota; kingdom Metazoa; phylum Chordata; class Aves; order Charadriiformes; family Charadriidae; genus Anarhynchus; species Anarhynchus alexandrinus. The sequence goes on along the minus strand of VUYV01000053.1, from coordinate 792,781 downwards.
TTGGAAAAGACAGTTACTTTTTTGGGTGCTCCTAGTGTCCCTTATGCGTTCCCGTAGAAATGCCTGGTTTTCCAGCTTTATTGGTTGGTCTAATAAAAGACATTATTAATGATATCATGTTGTTTGGCAAACCATTGTAAATGAAATCTTTACTTGCAAAAAAGATAGCTATTTTGATGCTGGCAACTGGCTGTAGGAGGCCCTGCTTGGCGGCGATGCGGGGGTGGTGGACCTCCAGAGGCCTCTTCTAACCTCAACCATCCTTTGATTCTGTGATACTGTCTGCTTCTAGTATAGCAAAAACCCTTGATGTTTCAACCTCATCTCAACTTTCTAAGATCTGGGGTTAATATTTAGCTCCTTAACTATTTTTGGTTCATTATCTTTTTTGTCTCAGTAACACATTTCTCTGTACAGTTAACATCTTGGACTTCAATGATTTCCTTTTCTTGCTCACACTAGAGGGAGCTCTCTGGTGGCCTTTCGGCTTACTCGTGCAGCTCTGCTTTCACTTACAATTCTGAATGTTCCTGCTAAGAATCAGTTATCAAAGTACACAAGACAAAGCTGTATAAAATGTGTCTTGAAAATGTTTCATTTTCTAACAAAACTGAGCTTTTGAGTTATTTGTAGGTGAAGTAATGTAATACCAGATTGACAGCTTTGGCTGGGTTTTAATTTTGCTCAGCTGCAGCAGCAATGCAGGCTTCTGACGTGCATAAATGCAATAGATATTGATGTTTCTGTTATGCTCTGCGTTTATTTTCGTAGCTGTAGAGATATATTTGTAAACTTTGTTGCTGTGATACAGTCAATTTCTATTTGGTGTGTGTTTGATCCACAAGGAACCTGTTTGTGATTGTGGAAGGGTTGCTTGAAGATTTAAGGTGAGAAAAGGATTTTTAAGTTTTCTTTAGACATGTAATCTTAAAAGTTCAATTTATTTCCACTGGTGAATGAAGCCAGCTCATTCTGGCTGGCTCAGACCAGGTGAGGTGCTTATTTTAGGTGCTTTTATCCAAGCAGACATAATGGTTGTTAGGGTTGATAATAGATCAAATATTTACTGTTTTTCATGATTACCAATTTTATAGACAGTGGTGTTAACCTGTATTTTTTTCCTGCATATTGTAATTTGCAATTCTTTTATGTTGATCATGTTTTCTAGAAAATGGTCTAGCACATTACAGCCAGATAAAGAGCAAAGTGAATTTTATTGAGTTTGAAAAAGCAATTGGTGAGAGTTTTCAGGTTTTTAGTCCAAATGAGAGACTGCCACATATGTGAGGTAAAGCCAGAACAGGTCTGCTCATGATGCAGTTATTCTTTGCTATGGTCTAAAAGCTGATTCTAAAAATATTTGTGGACTAGACAGAAGCAAAGATTTTTCTGAAAGCCCTATTAAGATCAGTGATGACAAGCTGCCCAAATAGTCTTTCTGCCTAAGAAAATATGGGGAACATTTAGGTAAGCAGTCTCTACGAGGAGAGGTCCAGTGAAGAGTACTGGTATGCATTCTTTTGGCTCTTTTTGTTTTGTGGACCCCAAAACACCACTTTGTTTCCAACAGAATAATTTTAGTGACTGCGTCTCAGGTGTGCATACAACTCTTGACATTTGCAACGAAGGCAAAATATTTCACAACGGATGCCAAACTCTTTAATGCTTGACAAATGTTCCTTCTGAGGGACAGAATCTGTATTGTCCGAGGCAGGTAAGCAAGCAATTACTTGACTTCTGCATTAGCTCAGGAAAAAGAACACAGATGAACGATTTGGCTGTGGAGAAACTGTTGGATAAATTATATTGGAGATTCCTTAAATCATTGAAGTGGCTCAAGAAGACCAGGTAGTATGCTGCATGGCTGTTGTGGCACCTGTAACTGAGCTGCCATTACTGAAGGGGAAGTTCACATGAGTAAGAAGGAAATGGATGAGTTTGGATCGGAAGTCTGGGCATTGGTCTTGTATTCTAAATATTCACAGCACTCTTATGATGCCATTCTCACCTGACTTATGGGTGTGCAGGCTAATAATATGTGCAGTGGCAGGGATGGTAAACATAGTGTTATGTTGCCCCATTCATGCAAAGTTTTGTTGTATGTTGGAAAAGGTTATTGAGTCTTGGCCCAAGATGGTTTAAGGATGCTCTCTATAAGACTCTCTTTGTTTTCTTTTTTTTCTTTTTTGTCTGGAGATTGTACAGTTGGACATGAAAAGTCTTCTGGAGTTTCCTTGCTGCTTGATCTTAGGGATCATATTTTTTTTTTTAATAAAAAAAAAAAGTCCCTGGAGAGGAGAATAATGTGGTATTTTCTTTGGAGCTGTGACAGAAGGAGTTTGTGGGACATGGAGGATTGCAGGGCCCTCAGCAACCTCCTCTGTGAATGCATGAAGCAATGAAAACACCAATACTGGTAAAAGCCTATCAAACTATAAATTCTGGTAAATGTTACATCATTGGAATGGACTTCACTGTGTACTGTTTTAATTATAGGATGGATCATAGATTTTTTCCTCAAGGAAGATAATTTTTGGTGGTGGTTTCTTTGATTATTTCACCCTTGACTTGTTTCCTTGGGTAGTTGAGATCTCATCTGCTACTTAAATTTTATCCAGCCTTCCTCTCTAAGTTCACCTAATAGGGGGAGATAGAGTTGAAGTTTGTTTTCACTTCTCTGTGCATCAATGTTAAATTGTTTCTCTGGGCAAAGAATTAATCTTATTTTGTCTTTGCAAATTATGTTTAACATATTAACGAAGATGCTGTGTGGACTCTTTTTTTTTTTTTAACAAGCTACTAATCAAGCAATAAATTATCTAAACAAGTGAAGAACTTGTTCTGCTTCCTCTTGGTTGCATTTTGTAACTTTATTGTTGGCAGTTTTGAAAGAGAAGGACTGTTGCGGTGTAATGGATTAAAAAGGTAGGTTGAATCATGATGTGGGAATGCTTTTGAGACAGTCTTGCTTTTGTTCAATATAAACTTTGCATATTTAATTCCTATACTCTGTGTGTCTATAATTAAGATGTTATTCGTTTGACCAACCAAACAAGAACTTCCTATTGACTTCCTAGTAAGGGGATTAGCTGTAACTTCCCGCCATTGTTTAATTACTTACTTGTGTTCCACTTTTTCTTCTTCTCTTATGATGAGAGTAATCTCAGAAGATGTAGAATTCACTAGAACTCTATTAACATAAATTAAGGTCGAGCCCATGAAAAGAAAAACTTCTGCAAAGATGAATCACTGTTAATCATGTAGGGCTTTTTTTATCTTCGGTGTGTAACGTGGGGAATAATTTTTGTGTTTGGATTTTTTGAACCTAGAAAATTAATGCAAAAAAATGCAAGCTTTTAAGTAAATAATATTTACAGGTTGAAAATAATTTGTAAGTCTAAAGCTCACTGTTTTTTGAGTATTACAAAGGCAATTTCACCACCTGTGTTTATGGATATTAATTACTTTTTAAAAAAAATTTTATACAAGAAGGCATTTCTTTGGTAATCAAGACTGTCAAACAGTTTCAGATCTTACTAAATAGAGCAATTGGTGGCTTTCACTTGGGAATTAGTGGTAGAGGTTAGAATTTGAGTGTGGGTTTATAAACTGCAGTGCAATTTCAGAAATAATTGTCTTCTGATTTATTTCTTAGATTTTTCTTTAAGAAAAAAAAATAACACAGTAACTTATGTGAAACATGGTAGAAATTGCAAAGTTGTCTGTTTAAGTTTAAAAATTTAAAAAGATAAAATTAAAATAACCTGTGTCTATATTGATGTAGTTTTAGACTGAATTACTTATTTGTACAGGGAGACAGAGACCCCATAAAATAGTGTTAATTGCCATTGAATGAGGGATGCGAAATTATATTCTCTGTTTAATGCATTTGAAGTACTTGAGGAAAATGAAGTTGTAGGAGGCTCTCTTAGGAATTTTCTTACTTTTTTGAGCCTTTAGGCCAAAAATGCATGAAGGACTTGACACTTCCATAGGACTGACAAATCTAACTTTCCTTATGTTATAAGCTGTTGGGTTCCACTGTGGTATTCTTGTATTCAGTCCAGAGCTTATGTTTGGCCAAAGCATGCTCTTTGCTAGGACATCTAGTCTTCATATGAAGATACCAAGAGATGGAAAAATCATTATTACCATTGGTAGGTTTTTTCCCACTGTTTAAATGTCAAAGTCCTTTAGAAGAATGTTTGACTTCTTTTTGAGTAAGAAAGATGTTAGAGAAAAGGATTATACTATTTAAGCAGTAGAAGACTAAATATACTATTGGCATAAGCTCACTTTGAAGTGGTTGACTTTACATAAAAGAGTACTAAAGAATGTAAATAAAAGAATATAATGATGCAATGGTGGAAGGACACTGTGTGAAATACATTTACAATACAAGCAAATATAAAAATATTCAGTGCATAGGAAGTAAAGTGAGTAACTTTGAGATACTTTGTAAATTTCTCTAAGAACCAATATGTGCATGAAGATATCTAGACACCTTAAGGTACTTTGCCTCATTCTTCAAACTAAGTGGATGATGCTTTTAAACACTGCAGTTTCTTGTTAGAGCAATCAAAAACCTCTTCTTTGTGTATACCTATACATATGAAAGCAAAGACACTTAGGTACATGTCACAAGCTGTAAAATATAGGTACAAAAATAATACAGTCAGAGTAGGAGGAAATGAAGACTAAACTGCTATTTAACTAATACTACAAAAATTGCTCTAGAAAAACTGTTTCAGATACTTTTGTCTATAGAAATCCTTATTATACTGGGTATATATGATCTATTTTTTCAATATTTTTATAACATCTGAAAATGAAACAAAAAAATAACCATGTGCTACCAAACTGCTTTGAAAATATCTGTTTAGGATTAATTTAGAGAATTCTTTCAACCAAAAAGTATGTGTATATATTTATCACTTTAATAAAGATATATTCAATTAATTTTGAAAACCAGAGTAGAAAATTAATTTCCCTCCCACAGTCTTAATGAAGAAATAAAGAAACTAATTTCCCATTGCTGTTAGAGGGGTAATCCACTCCTTCACATATTAAGAAATTAATGTAACACATCCAGTCAGCCAAAGAGTCTCTGATTCTGCCCTCCCCCCAGTCTCTTACACCAGCTTTTTTTGTGTAATACAATTATGAAAAACAAAATTGAAAGAGACTTAAGTCTTTTTATGTCTTTCAGATGTCAGTATGTGCTAATTTCAGGTCTGATGCTGTTCCCAGTAGAATCATCCGCTGAATTTGACAGTACTTGCTAGTTTTGGGGGGTTTTTAACAGCAACAAAAAAGATTTGTATGTTTAAAAAAACCCGACAATTGGACACCCCACACCCTTTTTAAAAAATGCCAGAAAAATGTTAAGGAAAAATTGTGACTGTTTTTATATACCTGTGTAGCAATTGTGGGGTTTTGTGTGGTCATAAGGTCGTCCTTTCTATTTCAGTTAAATACAGAAGAAAGATATTTTCTGTCTTTTATTTAAAAATTATTTTAAATCTGATACCCATTTCCAATACCTTAAAATAACCTGGTGACCTAGTTTTTCAATTATAAAACTCTGCTCAAATATATTCCTAGCATTAAAAAATGCTATTTGAGGGATGCTCAGAATTACAGTACTAGAAATTATTTCCTTAAGACAGACTTTATTTTACATACATAAGCAGCTTATTTTTTTTATATAATTTTTTTTAAATGGCACTCCCTGCACAAGTGAGGCAGTAGCTGACAGTACACTCTGTGTGAGTGCAGTTTGTCCTTAACGTAAGGAAGAAAAATGAGTTTGTGTTAACATTCCTTTAAGGGGGCAGTTCAGATTTAAAAAATAAAAAATGGGGGGGGATCTCAGATTAAGGTTTTGAAACTTGTTACTTGTAGCAGAGGGAAGACAACTACACGAAGGCCCATTGCACCAGACAAAGGTGTGCCTGGGCTGCAATATATTAATTTTATTCATCTAGACTGTCTTGGATATGAGGGGGTACTGTAGCTGGAGTAACTGTGGTACCTGCAGACACAGTCTCAGTTTTGCAGAGGTAAAATGAGAACAGAGGCTAAAGCCAACACCCTTTGGTAAATTCTGAGTAAATAATTCCTTCCCTCTATGCCAAACCAAAGGAAGCCATGACTTTTTGACTCTTACTTTTTTCTTCAAATATAAATATTTATTCTCTCCGTTAAGTGAATATTTTATTTTTGCTTCTGTACCATGTGCAACATAATGTCTCAGTAATTATGATTTATCATCTCTAAGAACCATTAATTCCAACAGGGGCACTCTGAGAAGAGCAGTGTGTCTTTCAGGACTGTATTCCTGGGTTTGCTCTGTTATTGTTTTATATTTGTATGCAGCTGTATTACTTATTTTCAAAAATGAATCCCAGTGGTTAGTTTTGTTAATGTCTCTGGTACATCTTGTTTGCAGTATTCTGGTCTGTTTAAGTGTTTCAACATTTTCTTCTATAGATACATTTCTTGTAAACTCATCTTGGTTGAAAACAATCGCAAAAAGACTGATGCTGAATTAAAAAGCAGCAGTCTAACTGCAATAATTAATAACTTGGACGAACATACCAAAAATGTTTAATGCACATCATCTAAAGCAACTATTTACAATAAAGATGGATGTAGATTTGAGATGACATCCAAAGATATTAGTTATATGGAGGCTTCATTAGAAGCATTCAAAAAATAATTAGACTTTTTTTTCCAAAAAGGTGGTTTTTTAAGTATAAATTTATATGATTAACACTATCAGAATTCCTAGTGAAAACCATTAAAGCGATGATAAAGGTTTGCTCAGTGTGTTAATCAGACTGCCAAATGTATTTCAAAGATTGGAGGGCTGTGCTGAACTGCCAACATCATGGCTTCCAACAGCCGCTGTAGCCAATATATACTAATCTGGTGCTCATTTGTAGCAGTGTCTATAAACTTCAGTATGAAGGTCAGCCCCCTGCTCTGCTCATTTTTTTTAGCTTCCAACTGTGGCCTTCGCAGGAATAAATCTTGTGTTACTGATGACAGTCCAAATTATGTCCCCGTCTAGTAGATCTAGGCTACATATTTCAAAACTTCTGCAAAAGAATGCTTTCTGAATTGTACTTTGGAAAATATTACATTTCCAGGTATCATTGTTTCAAATAAATACTTTAATTTTTGCCAAGTAAATCATAGGACTTCGAGGGGGGAAAAAGCAACTCATTCCACAATAACTATGTTATCTTTCCATAAAATGTGATTTATGTGTAACATTAAATATACATAATTATTTGCTATGAACTTTATTGAAAGACATTTGCGCTATACAATTTACCAAAACAATGCTTTCATGGAATTTCACGCTGTTGTTGAAGACGGTAATCCAGGTGAAATACAAACAATCTTGAGTCAAAAACAAAGTATTTTTTTGTATGTTTATATCTGAACTTTTAGCAGAGAAAGGAAAATAAGTGAAAAGAGTTCCTATGTTACCTTCAAATTTGTGTTTTGTTTTCTTTTAAGATAAGACATATATTTCTGCAAGTCCTTAGATTGTTCTATTCCCCTTGTCCAGGAAATGAAATAGTTACTGGAAACCTATTTATTTCTCGTGTCCCATTTCTTTTTGCCTCTTTCAAGTTTGATCAAGCAAAAGTAATGGACCCTAATAGTCAGTTATTAGATGACTTCAGCTTGCATTCCATGTTAAATGTAAATCCTTGATAAATAAGTTCCTGCATACCTTTCACTATAGTGCTCATTTTCACATTATACTCCTATTATGCTTTGCCTGAGTTGTGTGACTTCATACCCCCTTTTTTGCTCTTATATCTAGGTCTTCTTCCATGCAGCGGTTCAGCATTGATTTGTTAATGATATGAAAACGATTATAAAAATGAATGTTAAGTTTTACAGAGAACTACTTAGTTGGTAAAGTCATAAACTGACATGACATTTACTACATAAGTAATGAATAACAGCATACAATTTTGAAGCTGTTCTTAATGAAATTTTAAAATGTTGTGGTGGTTCTTTATATAGTGCTAAAAAAAATGCTGGAAAGTATTTCAGTTTTAATTCTCTTGCCATTTTCTATGAAAATTGCAAAGCAGAGTTGGACAAACCATTTTGTATTATCTGATCTTTAAATAATCCAGCTGTATTTAACATGCTATGCTTGTTGTGTTATCTAGCTCTTTTTATCTTGAAGTCAGTGGTAGTAAGCAGTAAGCAGGATTGAGTTCTAAATACATAAGATTCTGCAGTTGAAGGTCAGACTATGTATTTGTGTAAATAAACGGTCAATTTCATTGAAAAGTAAAAATCCTGTGGCAGATCTTCCTAACAGATAATATATTCCAGTTGTATATTTCCACTAGCCATCCAGTAATACTCAAAACAGCCATGAAGACCTATGGGGACAATGCAATCTCAACCAACACACTTCTCGGCTGCTCCACTAGCTTAATCCTTGTATGTCTTAGCTGAGGATTTTTGTTGTAATACATCTGTAAAGATCCATTTGTGACACACAGAAACCCCAGCACTCTGACTCATGAGCACGACCGTGGTGGTACCTGGTAAGGTTAATGAGGACGAACTTGATCGTGCATTAGAAAGGAGATTCGCTGTTACGTAGGCATAGGAAGCATTCAGGAAGGTCGGTGTCACTGCAGGTTTCCGGTGTTACTGGAATTCCTGAGAATATTCCTGTGGGACTCTGTGCCTGCATAGCTGCCTAGCCAAGAAAATGAAGTTTTTGATGAGAAATTATTTGGGCTAAGAGGATAGTTCTGAGCATCACCTTTCTGCTTATCTTTTTAATACCAAGCACATATTATTTCAGGTATTACTTTTTTTTAAAAAAAAAAAATTAACTTGAGTGGTTTGGAAATGTTGATTTTTTGATAAAAAGCATTTTCTCTTTCATGCATGTTCCAACAAAGCTGGGCTATACACCTCCCAAAAGTCAAATTACCTTCTCCTTAGTGTTGTGTGTCTTTAACTAGCCCTTAATATTGTTATAGTTTAAACAAAATCAAATGGACAAATCTAATTTATTGTGCAAAAAAAACCCCAAACCCCAAAACCCTCTGGGGAAAAGTAGTACAAACTTGTGGCAAAATACTAATCCACTTCAGAACTACGTAGAGGGATGTATGAGGTTGGGGGGGGGGAAGGTGCCAGACAGGCCTTTGAAAAGCAAATTACCTTCAGGGTCCCATTCCCTTTAAAAATGAATTTACGGGTGATGTCACTAGAGGGCAGAGTAAAGACCGTGGGGGGGCATTAACTGCGTTTCCGTGCTCTGCTGTGTTAAGGGCGCGCTGAGCTTAAAGCCTTTCTGCCCTGAGGGCCTCAGCTCCTCTCCCGCTTTCCGTCAGGGGGCCCTTGGCCTGAGGGACGGGCCCTTGGCCTGAGGGACGGGCCCTTGGCAGCGCAGATCGCTTCCAGGGAGGTTTACGTTTCAGACTGGAAAGGGTTACGTGCCCTGCTCCTACATATTGCTAACAAAGTAAAATTAACTGTATTACCAGGGCTCTCCCCGTGCCCCCTCGGCAGCGGGGGCGGCTCGGCGCCCCCCTGAGGAGAGCAGCCCCGCGGCGGGAGGGCGGCCATTGGCGGGAAGGCGGTGGTGGGGCGGGGTGGGGGGACACCGTGGAGCCCCGTCGGGGTAAGCCGGGGGGGTGTCTCGGCCTCTGCTCTGGTAGAACTGAGGGAAAACAGTGGTGTTGTGGTGGGGTTTTTTTTTGTTTGTTTGTTTTTTGTTTTTGTTTTGTTTTGTTTTGTTTTTAAAAAAAGCAGTTTTCTAGCAGAACATGGGAGGCCACAGCGCTGTTAATAATCTTGGGCCTGTCCCGGAGAGAGAGGTGTCTTTCCTCGTTTTTATGATGTAGGGCCTAGTCTCTTGTTTTTCGTATGGATTTGTTTATGCAGTACCCCATCCAAATTCTGGAAATATTTCTTTAAACTGCTAGCCAGGCTGCTTGCCTCTCAGCATAAGAACAGCTTCACTGTGCTGTGAGGAAAATGCGTTAATACCTGGTGCGCCTTTTCTGTCAGTGCTGCCTTTTCCAGGTCTGTTCTGAATCCAAATGGACAAAAAAAAGCACAGGAGAGTTTCTCCTCTTTTTCCTGTGTGTCTCTCCTTGCACTTGTGTGTATACCCTCACTTAGTTTATTTGACATTTATTTGCTTTGCTTGTGTCTGGCTCCCAGTGCGTTTTGGCCTACAGGTAACTACAGAGCAGTGTTCCCGGTTTGAACCTGGGGTGTCTTTTCTGGTTTAGTTTCCTCTGACACCCCAGTGCCAGCTGCATGTTTCTATAGCCACGGTAATAATTTTTAGCTGAAAAAATAACTAGTAGAGTGCTTCAAGTTGCAAAATTTATCCTCAGGAGGAAAGTTTAAGTCTTGTCTTTCACTTAGGAATTTGAACAAATATGTAAAACATCCATATTTACTGAGTATTTCTAGTAAGATCTCAGTCATGTTGACTTTCATGTTTGTGGTAAAGGCTAACATCAAAAAAGCTCTAAAAATAGCTATCACCAGTATATTTATGTGTCATCTTAAAAGCGTTGCTATTCTGGTTTCTTATGCCTTTTGCATTCAAATTTTTATCACTGTGCCATGGTCTTTGATGCATCTTTAGAGAAACATTGTGCATTCTACCTTCTGTCCTGCAAAAATGCTGTACCTATTGATGTATTAGTCAATACAGTCGTGTATTAGACTGGGTACCAAAAGAGGGGGAAGAACATCTGCCTGGTTTCTGCAGTCTCTGCAGCTGTGGAGTTTTGGGGATGCTGTGGCGTGGGGAGGAGACAGTAAACTCCGTGACCTGGTACAAGGCTGCTCCGTGCCTTCTCCTGCCGCTCCTGTGGGAGCTGTTCCAAACCTGGTGCTGCAGAGACGTCCTTGCACTGCCCCATAGCAGGATGCGTGTGTATAGGATTAGGAAGTTGTTCTAATGATGAGACAGGAATTTTTTTTCACTGATACTGACAGGCAGAGAAGGAAACAATTTTCTTATCATATTATGCCGCATTGAGATAATAATTTCTTTCCTTTTGAAGCTTTACCATAGGGATCCCAAAATATTTAATAGTAATGTTAGTGTAAGTTATGTTGAGGAATGGTTTGTAGAGAAAAAAGTAGTACTTTTTGTCAGATACATTTAAAAGAAGAATGAAGGAAAAAAAAAAAACCCAAACACAACAACAAACCAGCCTTCAGGCAAATCAGTTCTTTCTGAATATAAAATAGGTATTTCCAAAATGTTGGAAGGAAGTTAAATACTGGTAGTGCCTGAACTTGGTGACACAGGAGATTGCATTTGCTCTTCCTGCTGCCACATCCCTAATCTTTTGGATTAGATTTAGCCAAAAGAGCAATTTATTCTCCTTAATGAGACTGTCATGTAAGAAACACTCCACAGCTCAACATGGTTCTGAGTGATTCTTCCATAGCAGACAGCCTTCTTTAATTGATAAAACTAAATTTCACAGATCTTCAGATCTCTCACTTATGGGTATGGTTTTCTTCAATACATTCCTCAGTGTAAATCTGTTTAATGTTAATGTTATGTTATTTTGGACTGATCACTTACTTGATGGTCTAATTATTTCCTTGTTTTACACTTGGTATAGTTATTTCACAACTATAACTACAAACAAGTAGCAACTACCACATCGGAATGCTACATGAATGTGTCTGTGCTTTTTGCAGCAAGTGACACGTTGCAAATGAGTTCTGAAAACTGCAGCTGCTGCTAATTTTTTGCTGCCAGAGTACTTCAACTGGACGAGGAATTTAGTTGGAGCTCTCATTGCTTCTCATACCTCAGTCCTTGCACAAACACGTTTTAAGGAAACTAATTATTATTCCATGGCTTTAGCTGTAATTGTGGTGCTTCAAGTACGGGGACAGCATAGTTCATTAGGTTGTCGACTAGGTGGCAGTATGGTGTTTAAAACGAAGGCAAACTGCTTTTTGACTCAAAGACCTCTAGATTTTTCTGTGCCTGTAAAATTTGAACCTGGGTTCCGTTAGTCCCTTGAACAGTTAATCTCTCTATAATAATAGGTAAAAGGACGCTGACTGAATCTTGAAAAATATTAGGATTGAAAGGTTAGGGAAAAGGAGAATTTAATCCCACATAAAAACACATTGTAAGTAGGTACACGTTTTTACAGTCTTAATTAGAGTGCAACTGTTTAACGTTTTCCTCTTTTCTTAATTTGAGTTGAAATTAGTTAAGATATTTGTTTTCTGCTAATTTCTTAATAATCTTTTTTAGTTGTGTTTGAAAAAAAATCTTCTGTTATTATCTTTGGTCTTACCATAGTATTGTCCTATAAAAGACAGATACAACATATTATGTAATTATTTTTGATTACAGAAGGTAAGGATCCTGAAAATGTATTTCTGTGTTTGTCAGACCAACTAATCAACTTATGTGATATGGAAATTTTAAATTACCTGGTTTTGAAAAATGTGTGGGCTTTTTAGCTTGTGAAAGTTTATATATTTTCATCAAAAGAATTGAAATTACTGAAGGGAACTGCTTGTACTGGGGGAAGAATGCAGCTCCCAAGCAATGTAGTACTTGGACAAGCAGTTCCAATCTCTTAATGTCATATGGAGTTCAACATGTAGCTAATACAGACTTTGGAGTAACTGACAAAACTTCACTCTTCCAGTTACATTTACTATAGCTCTGTATTTGATGGGAGTAATCTTTACTGGATTATGATCTAAAAAGCTGAATTGGACCACTGTGATAATTGTTTGAAGCAGCTATTATCACAACAAAATCAAGTATTGCAGACTGAATAAAAAAGGCTCTCAGAGGGACTTTACTATGTGCTTTCTGGGTCATCAGTTTGGTCTTCTCAGGAATGTGTTGTTCAGCTTTCCTTCATTTTTTTTGTTGTCACGCAATGAATGTACATATATAGTATGCTTAGCCATTATATTTAGATGGGTTTGAAACACAGATAAAGATGTTAACCATATCACCTTGCTCCCTAACAGTACCTTCATTAACATATTGAAACAGCGTTGGGAATGTGGAAAAACCCCCCAAACTTGTAGGCAAATGAAAAAAATGAAACAAACAACCCAGAGCCACTATTTCTTGACCAAGAAAACCTGAGGATTCTAACAGCTGAGGGGTTTGTCCATATTTTTTCCACAATTTTATTAAAACCTTTAACCTTTGAAAAGAGAGATATCACCAACCAGATTGTCTCAGATTACTAGTACCTAATGATGGTTTTGTCAGCAAAGATTCTAAGGCATGTTTTTAAGGATCATTGTGCTCTATTACAGAGGTAATGTTGGTCTCCCTCACGCAAAGGACATAATACTTTCCTGAGTTTTGACAAAGGCAACTTTAGAACAAGTGTCCAGTTTGCAGAATGGAAATCTTTATGCTTGTGTTGAACTTAAACAAATGCCATTGAATTTAGGCCAGAAGCTTTTAATACCATAGATAAGGACAGCTTGATGTGACTAGGAATATTTTTTCTTTGGAAAATAAGAAATAATAGCAGGTTCACAAATCTGTTCCTTGGTTAAAATGCACTCAATTGTGGGCTATCTACTATATGCAATAAATCTATTATGTTAAGTCTTCAGCTGTTAGAGAAGCAAAGAACATCATCTTTGTTTTCTTTAGTAACAGGCTATATATTATATGCACTGTCTGTTTCAGAATTTCTGTCATGACCTCTCTAGACAATTCTGTCCTGTTTTGTTAAGGTAAACTAGTAAAAGCATAACCTCTAACTTTAGGAAAGAGCATGAAAAAGGGTAGGTAGAGCTACTTAATGAGAAAGAGTAGATACAGCAAAGTATTATTAATCCATCAGTAAAGGGGTAGAGAATGTTGTTCAGAAAAGCCTTGAAGAAGCAGTCGGGTCCCACCAGTCTTCAAAGGTGTATTGTTGAAACATAAATTGCATGCTGATGGTAATATTGTACTTGACTCTTAAACTATAAGAAGCAACACATGATCCAAATTAGTGCTCCAGGCTAATTTAAAAATCCTGTAGTTGCAAGGTCAAGGAGAAAAATTACTATTCACTATCATTTCATAGAAGAGAGTTATAACTGGATTTTTGTTTGTTATTGATGAAATAGTGAGGTAGAAGGAACCTTTGCCTGACCTGAGGCAGCTGTTCTTGCATTAAGTGTATGTTCACCAAACTTATATTCGTGTAATATATGAATAAAAGAAGATTCTATGGAATTTTAGTATAAATCAATATTTATTTAGAATTAAAATTAGTATAAAGTGGTCCTTTAAAGTAAATATTTTGCATTAACAGTACTACCTGATTTACTGTAAAATTCCAATAAATTATACAATCTTCTGCATTCATAACCACAAGTCTGACCCATCCCTCCTCTAAATTTTTGAGTTAAGATGATATGACTACAAACTCACAAATATTGGATTCTTGTTGTCTTCTCGTTTTGAGCCTTTTTAAAGAGTTCACACTATATTTTGAAGAACAACATAATTCTTTGTAAATGAAAACCGATATACTGGCATATTAATCTTAGCTTTTAGGAGCAAATTGTCTTATAAGGTTGGCGATATACTTTTGAAAACTGAAAAGTTTGGGGTTTTTTTTTTGAAAATTGATTAACTTCTAAAGTTTTAGAAGACTGAAGGAAATACCTTTTCTTGTATGAGGCTGTAATGATTTATAGATCATCATGATAACAGTTGACAATCAGTAGATACAGTAGTATTTTTAACAAAACTTTAGAGGAGCATCTTTAAAATACAAGTTGCATAGTGGATTCCCTTCTAGGAAGGAAATATTTTTGATAATGGCAGCCTGTTGGATACAGATACATAATTTCTGTAATTGTTAGAGGTAGTGCCTTCTTTCCCAGAACCTGCCTTTTTGTGAAATGTTTAGGTGTTTGCTTTGTTTGATTTGTATGTGTGAATGGAGCTATTCTCAGCTAAAAAAAACCAAAACAATTCCCAAAAGACACACAACCTAAAGGGAAACAAAATAGAGAATTAAACCAACACACCTCATTCAAGAGAGTGTGTTATATCCTGTTATCTGCGATGTGTTCCTCATGGGTGGTGTACACCACTGTCAGCACTCTGGAACATGAAAGGAGCTTCTGGTGTGGTCCTAACCTGCCAGCATAGCTTTTTCAAAGCTCAAATGAGTTGCATCTTCTGAAACTGTACAGATGAATTGTGGGTGGGAAAATCAAGTGTGTTGGTTGGATGCGGGTGATGTCTGATGTATTGATAGGTAGCTGTTTTTCCTAAAAGGATGGTATATATTCTTGTTGGAAGATGTGGGTTGGAGGAGAAGTATTATAACCTTCTATTGAAAATGAAAAATAACTTATTTTTCTATACATCTCTAAATTGAAAAATGATTTAAGACAACATCAAACATAACTGTGTACAATATTTGTCAGCCTGTAAAAGTTTAAAAATAAATAACCCGACCCTCTGAATCTAAAATAGAGGGGGGGGAAGCGCCAATTGTGATAGGGAGAGTGCTGTCTTCAAATATGTTTTTTCTTTTTATCCAAGTGAGCCCAAGAACTTCAAGATGCTGTAACTCTCTTGATCCAGTAAAATAGGTGTTAGCCCACTTAAACATTTACATGATGGATTCTTAACAAGTTGGTGGTTCTTACACGATGTAAGAACCTAAAGCTACATTTACCTAAATCTAAAATCTACACTTTAGATTTCTTGTCTCTTGTTGTTGCTACATAGGCAATGTACCAAGTTGTCTTATAGTCCAAATTTTATGGCACTGTGTGCCAGTAGGTTATCTTGTTATGGAGGAATCCCATCTGGCTTATGCAACCAAGGTGTGAGACAGACGTGATGGTTGGAATCTGGAAAATGATGAACACCTGCTTTTTTTTTTCCCCCCCTAGTGCTTTCTGTTAAGCTCTTCCTAGCATACTCATGTAGTCTGGACTGTTGTGCTCCGTTGGTACAGCTGAATGCTTGTTTTCTAATTTCTGGACTTATATGTAAGTTATAACTTTATAAACTTATAATAGAATTTAAGCATTTATCCCTTTTTAAAAAAATTAAAATAAGAATGGATTCAAGTCAAATCTCGTTTTAGTTCTCTTCAATAAAAGCAGGTATTTGAACAGTATCAAAAAGACCTTTCCCTGGAAAGTGAAAATGTATATGTGAGACTTATTATTTGGAATTTTATGAACCAGGCGGTGCCTCTAAATGTATTTTGGTCTTTACTAATTGTAAAAGTAACTTTATACTGTGTGGGGTGATTACTTATTTATTTTTAATACTGATAACATCTTGTATAAAACTCAGTCATACTATGCTATTTCTGCATATAAATATTTTTTAAAAGCATTTTATCCAAAAGTGGACAGTATTCTATATTCAAGTTTAACATGACAAAAATCTGGAGCTTAACTTATTAAACTGTAATCTGACTTGTTGGTTCCACAGCATCACTAACATCTTGAAAATACAGTAGCATAGCAACATATTCAGATTTAAATTCTAGCCCTTGACTAGTCATAACTGTACGTATGTGGAGGTATTATGTACCTGGACGAATTTATTTTGATTGCATAAACTTTTGTACTGTTTTTCGCAAATACTCATAGAAGTGTTTCTTACAGCTAAAATGTCAGTTTTAGTGGGCTGCATCTGAAGTACAGGGGTGATAGAGTTGGTTCTTAACTTGTGTGTCTGCATCTGATGGGGATAGCCATATTTTTGTAGCCATCACTTTGATCAGAAGTTATTAGACTTAAGCAGGTAAAGTTTCTCCACTAATATTTTCATTCCTGTATTTCACCAAGAACAGAAGTTGATGCTTACACTTCAGTGTAATTTTTCTGGAGGTAGCATTTGCAAACACTTTAGATTATCTTAAGGCAGATGTTTTGCCTGTTTCTTGTGTGCAAGTAAGTGCTATAAACAAACAAAAGAAAGCCAGTAATTATTTGTCAAGGATGGTACGTGCTTAAAAACTGACCGCATACATTGAAATGCCATAAATTACATGGTTTCTAAAAAGTCAGTGAGTGTTGTGAAAATGTATTTGAAGGGCTTTTTGTATGAAAAATTATAGAATTCTGCACCTATGCAGTATTCAAAAGTGTTAAGTCAAATAGTAGGGGGAATGTATTTCAAAATAGTTTTTTAAAGGTATTGCTATCAGATGCACTTCTGGTGTTTGAGTGTTTTAGTTAATATCAAAACCTACAGTTGTTATTGTGGTAAAATGATAGTGTGAAATTGATGCTGTTATACTATAACAATAAGGACGTGACTCATGTATTTTATGTACACATGCATTCAAGTGTAGTGACAAATGGCTTCATGCTGTGTGATTAAATGCATATTAGCATTTGCCCTAGGCATTTGATTATTACCATCTTTACTTCATTACATTACCACACTGTATGGCCATATAATTTATAAGATAATACAGACATCACTTTGTTGCTGATAGGAATTATTCTGTTTTATGGATGGTGTCCTTTAATTTTGCCTTTCATGGATTATAAAATTGGTTAATATCTGCTGAAGTGAATCACTGGAGAAGCAAATAAAGATGTTGGCCTCAGGTCACAGTGTCATTTGTGATACTGGCAAAATCTTACAGCCTCATTTATCCCTGTACATGATTGATAACACTATGGGTTAAATGGAGAAAGCTTTGCTTCCATTAAAGGATCATCATGAATGAAGACCTCCCACTTAAAAGTCAGGCATGATGAGAAGACAAGAGACTATCTACAGGTCAAATTAAATAACTTAAATAATTTAAGTGGAATGACAGTGTAATTTGTTCATTCTGTGTTATTACCCTGACCCCTATCAGGCTTATAGGCTAACTTACTTTCTAGTGTAGGGTATTTAAGATGTAATTTTTAATAAGTGCTTTTCAAAGATGTAAAGCCCTTTATGACACTTAAAATTGTGTTAAAATAGATTTTATAATATGCTTTTTAAAAAGTAATTTTTGTCCTTATTTTGTTAAACATAAAACAAGTACTAAGAAAGCAAATGTAGTAAAAGCTTCAAAATAGGAACTTTAATAATTTTTACTTTAACTTTTAGATTGTTATGTATGCTCTAGATTTTTTTTGTTATTTTACAGGTATTCTGACAAATACCAGTTGGTAAAGTAAAATGCATCTATTTGGGCATAGCTTTGATTACACAAGATTTTTTTTTTATATTTTCTGTGTCAAAGGCCATTTATTAGTTATCATATATATTTACAGTAGCTATAGACAATGGTATTCATGTGTGATATTGAATATAGGCATTTTGTCAGTATGTGGCCGATATTTTAAAGTGTTTAATTTTGTAACTTTTATTATTATATTTTGTATATTTTTGTTTCTAGTCAAGCATAGCGTAAACTATTGGGCAGGTAACAAAGTTCTTTGATCTCTCTGTGGTGGAAGAGACTGCAGAGGTGTCTTGCACTCAGCTCGGAGGAGGAGGAGAGGGAGTGCACGTAACAATGCTGTACCTTGCAGTTTTCAGTTTCAGGCTCTGAAGGATTTTGTTGCAGTCTCGGGAAAAGCAGTCTGAGTACAAATTGCCCATGAGAAAATAGTATTTTCACAATGAAGGGTGGGTGAAGACTCAATGAGCTTCACTCAGAAAAGCCTTTATCCTTACTGCATTAGGGAGGTGAAGTCTTGTTTGTCAAGTGCTCCTGCTGGGATCAGTGGGCTGAGAGAACGCCCATGGATGCCTGAGGCCCATTTTCTTCTATTCCTGAGAGTATAGCATTGGTTTGAAAATATCCTCCTGAGAAAGTGCTTCTGTGATGAGAAAGAAAATTGCAAACCTCAGTGTGTATCAGTTAATACACATTCTTCTACCAGGTCACTTGAATAACCAATAATTTCATAACCAAAGTGCACTTCCTCAAGTGTACCTGCCTTTGTAGGGTGAAGCCCACAGTTAGGCCATCCTTCTTCTGTGTCAAGATTTTCACAAGCATTCTTATTTCCACCACCACCACCCCCCCTGCATTAACACAGGCTAGCAGGATTCTCCATTTGGTAGCAGTACTGTCTTCCAGAAACTCATCACTGTAGAATCCCCCAACTCTGAACCTGTAATGTCAGCTGGCAGGAACAGAATTAGAGCATGCATCATGTCTTAACATTGTATTTGCATTTGGGAGGGTCTGGCTTCATCAATTCTAAATTCCTTGGCTAAAAAAAAAAATAGTAGTGGGTTTTTTTTATCCTAATGCTTGACTTTGGGGAGGGGGCAGGGGGACATGCACACGACACAAACCAAAAACTAGGCCTAAACTGTGTCTAAAATGTATGCAGATTGGCTGCACAATGCCTGATCCATGTTGGCACATTGACACAACAGATTTGTTGCCTGAAGTGGTACATGTTTGTATGTGGCTCTTGTTCAGACTTATATTTGCTGCCTCTTCAAAAGTCCTTCAAACATACACATTTTGACACTGACAAAGGAACTTATATAGATATTTCATATTGAAAAGTTCAGTACTAGTCATATCTTTTAAGATGGAAGACAAAAATGAGCCTGATTTCCCTCTTTTTAGCAAAACCATGATTTCGGGAACTTAGAATAACTTCTGTGGTGGGGCAGCTAAGCAGGGAAACAATCTATTATCTGTGACCAAGCAGCTTAAATGTGATCTATGTTAGGGTTTTATTTAGACAACAGCAGAAAAAGTGGTAAGCCCTGATTTGTGGTTGTTATGGCCCTGTGATACAGACCAGGTCTCTGTTCTTCCTGCAGGAATTCCTTCCTAAGGGTTCTGTGGCAGTGGCCAGGTCAGTCATAACTCCTGTGCTCTACCTCTTTAATTCTTAGTCCAAAAACACACATGGGGTGTCTGTGGGAAGAGATAGCATTATGTATTCTAGTGGGCTGGTGGAAATTCAGTCTCAAGTATTAAAAAAAAATATAATCTGGGAAGTACAGCTGAAATACGTAGAGTTGTTGTTATTTTGTAAATCAAATGCTGTGTTGTAATCATCTCTGATGTCACTAACAAATGTGCTTTGTCCCTACGGAGACACGTGGGTCTTATGTTAGCATAACTCCTTGCTTGACAACAGTTGACGTGGCTAGCTTAGAGTAAAACATTTTGATACTTTGTCTTGTGGGACTAGAACCAAAAAGTTTTCCTGTTAAAATTCAGAACCAGAAACCGCGAATATTACCTTTAGTTCATAATTTTAAGCCTGTCTGAAGGTGTCCTTTAAGATTGAGCCTGTCTTGTGATTTTTTTTGAAATCTTGAAGGTAGGTAGTTACTTTTTCATGGCCTGATGTGTTAATTGCAGTACCTTCATGCCAGTGCAGGGCAGTAGCTCTGGAGAAAAACCCTGTACTTCTTCCTTTTTCATACTCATCACAGTCTTTATTTAAAACTAAAACCAAGCCAAAAATAAAGAGGAAAAACAAATTAACGTGGTGAATTAATGATAAAGCTGTTTGTTTTCTTTTACAATATCACACAGTAATTTAAAATGGAAATATTGTTAATTGTATAATGTCTATAAGTGGTAGTTTTACTCTTTGCAAAAAGAATTTGCTTCCCCATTTGCAAGTTTTGCAGTTTGAATATTCTCTTAAAGATAAACTGGAGGGATATACACATTCTTATTTTGCAGAAACAAGTTCAAAGAATGGATGAAGATTTTAAAACACAGGCACTTGACTCTACTCTTCAAAGTCCATCAGAGACATTACTTTCCATTCGACTGTTAGACTTTAAAACGAGTTTGTTGGAGGCAATAGAAGAACTGCGTATAAGAAGGGTAAATATGTTATATTGTTTTTAGTGTTTCTTTGTCTTATTTCTGTCTCCTTGTATGTAATCTTAGAAAATGATGCATAAGTGTGGGTAAACTTCGTGCTGTATTTTAAGTAATTCACCAACCAGGATTTTGTTTAAAAATATCATGGGTTTAGGCAGTGTCTGTATTAGAAATTTCTCTGTAGACAACACAAAGACAACAGGGTTACATGGGAATGAATTTGGCTTTCCTGTAGTAATGTACAAGGTGGCTACAGTTGATCACCAGGCTATTGACAAAGATTATCTACATTAAATTTTTGTATATCATTGTAGTTCTTCTCTTTAAGAGCAGCCATTGAAAAAAAAAGAAAGCGAATCGAAGTCATTGCAAAGTCCATAAGTCTTTCTCATTTCATCGATTGATTTACCATTTGCCAGAAAGGCAGTGATTTTGACTTATTTTTTCTGTTTACTGGTGCTTTTCAGAATTACCTAAAAGGGCAAAAAGCTACTGTGATAACCAAATTCACTTTAATTCACCATTTTAAAATCACTAAACTATTAAGCTAGAGCCCTATAATAATAGCATATTGAGTATTGGGGGGTGGGGGTGTTTTGTTTTTGAAGTATGAGTTGAATCATCTTGTAGTACTAAGGTAAAATTGTTTTTGCACTGCTGAAGGCAGCTGTGTTTTGCTGTGGTTAATTTCTCAGTTATATTTTTCTGTGGTTTCTTTTTCAGTTGTATGTATGTAAACATTTGTTTCTGTTTCTCCCCTTGGTGTTTCCTTGGTGTTTGGTTGTATTTTTTGAAAGACCTAAAGTATCTCTTTCTGCATTTGATGAATTTGACCTGTTCAAAAGATGTGTATTATTACTTTTAAAATACTAGTATTAATGACGTGCTTGATTTATGCTTATTTTGGTCTAAGTTAAATGCTATAATCCTCTCTTTAAAAACCATAAACAAAAGAATGACTGCCATAAAAAAAATCCAAGAAAAAAGCTGCATGATCCTACTTTCTTGGTGCAGTATTGTTGAAATTCACTACCATCTGGTCCCTAGACTTTTGTTACAATGGTAGTATTTAGTCTAGTCTAACTGTTTTTGTATTAAAAAATAAAGACTGAAGAATTTAACTTTTATAGTAATTGGAGTGTACTTCTATAAGATCTGTTAGTTGAATTCCATCTACATTGTTAACTTAACTTTGCATTTTTAATGCACTTGGTTAGAGCTTAAAAAGTTTATAGAGTGCCATAGAGTTTCATCTTTGGGGATTTTTTGAGGTGTTTTTTTTTGTCTGTGTCTGCTATACTGGAAGATTGTGATTTTATATAAGTTTGCCTCAGGAGGGAGAGCAATTTTTTGGCTTAAAAGTATTTTTAGTTTCAAAATTCATGCTAATGTCAAGAGCCAATTCCGTAGTTAAGATATGGTCCTAAATTTCTAGAACATCTGTACCTTCCTTCACCCTAAAATATATAGATTTTTTTTTTTTTACCTTTTTGTAGTTAGAAATTTAAGCTTAAAAAAAAAAAAGTTAAGCATTTTACAGCTAGTCAATTTGAAATCTTGAAGTATCCCTGAAGGCATTTTTGTTATTTGCTTTAACAATCAAATCAGGGCTGCTGGCTTAGTATGTTTGAAATTTGGAGTATAAAACATTAATATTTTGAACAAGCAAGAGTTATAGAACAACATGGCCATGCTAGTGTCCTTTGTTTTTATCTTTTTAAATAGAACTCTGTATGGATGTGTTTGCTTTTTTAAAACAAACAAACAAACAAACAAAAAAACCAACCAAACAAAAAAACCCCAACCAACCAAACAAAACCCGCTACAAGCTCCTCCCCTGATTTTAGCTATGAATCTCTTATATTCAATCAACATGAGGTTATTATGTAAATTTATAATCAGCCATGAGAAAAAGGTAGTGCATAGACCAAAATACAGCACTAACTCAGAGTATTACAGTGCTTGTCTTGCACCGTGATAGTTTTTCCATGGACAAAACCAAAACACACTAACTTAAACTGTGTCAGCTGCCGCGTAAGAAAGCGAAGTAAAAGTTAAAGTTTTGCTGGTTTCTTACTGCTTTTTCCACTTCCTTTCCAAGTTGCTTGTGAGGCTCACAGTAGATTGATAGCCCGATGGAGGCAGTATAGGCAAGGATAGTGGATTTTACTCTCAATTTTGTCTTTGACCTGTGGCTTGACCTTAGACAAGATATTTTACCTCTGTTTGCTTCTGTTTCTCTTCCCATTGTTGGTATTGCTTGTCACTTAGACAGGAGTCTCTTCAGGACAGGAACTATCGTGTATTTTGTGTTTAATAAACTGCCTTGAATGGTTAGTTGTACTGCAGTATAAACTCAAATTAATAAAAATAAATTTGCAGGTGAAATTGTCTGTGCAACGCTAGATGGATAACAATTAAACTCTTAAAACAGTTGAACATTAAAATACTTTGAGAGACTTGTACAATCCATACTTGATACCATAAGATACTATTTTAAGGTAGAAATTTCATTTTTCTGAATATGCTTATTTAAATAATGCACTGAGTTACTTCGAATGTTTTTTACTTTTCTTGGTTGAACATATAACTGTAGTTAAACTCTCAAAATAAAAACAATTGAGAAGAGTTTCTCATAATAAGTGACTGCTCTGCTATTTTACAGATGAAATCCCAGTTAATGGTAGCTGTGCATGTTTATTCTGGACAATACATTGCTTAAATTCTTTTACTTGATACAGCTTCGCTCTGTTCCTTTGGCTGTTCATAGAGTCTTTGTTCTTAATATGGATTGACTTAATATGAATATGTATGTAATTAGAAGCTATAAAAAGTTATATTACTCTTTCCCCTGCCCCACAGGGATTACTTCACTTTCCAATAGAGTTTGAAGGTCCTTCTATTTTTTTGCCAGTTTAGCTTTTCCACTCATCAAGCCCCATCAGCCCAGTGATTCTTTTGTGGTGGATGTCCCATTTGCTTGTTCCAAAGTTTGTCAGCCTTGCTCTGCAATCAGCTGAGTNTGGATGTCCCATTTGCTTGTTCCAAAGTTTATTGTTAATTTTGTTGAGTAATTTTGTTGAGTAATAAGAGATGATCCTTTTCTTAAGGGATAAATATAGTCAATTTTGACAGTATAAGGTGGCAGCATAGTAGGTCAAATTGGAAGTCTTTAATGCTTCCTGAAGTACAATGCATACAGGGCTACTGTCCTTAGGTTTAAGGATAATGTTTAAAAGGACAAGAAAGCACATATATTGTGTATTGAATTATTTTCTTTCTTGTCCTAGATACAAAAAACATCCTTAGTCAGAAAAGCATGTAAACATAAGAAATCAAGGAAATTCTTCCTTACTCCCATAGAAATGTATTCTAATAGCCTGGGGATATGGATATTTTTAGCAGCAGTTGAGGCAGTGTAGGTGTTGATTAGCTGAACACAAGAAAGATAAATCCTAGTGATGATTTTAAAATTTTACTAATGGTTTTTCTTTGGTGCAAAGGACAAGTTTCAGTGACCTGTTTCCATACCTGAAAACAAGCATCGATTGAGGCTCTTTCTGGTGTTAACTGGAACATCACAAAGTCTGGCTAATACCATAGATTCTGTCATTTTTGCCTTGAGTTTATTAGATTTGATACTCCTCCGTTTAGTAAAAATTACAAAGAATAAATTTTGCGCTTTTCTCTTTGAGCAGTTATGATATAAATATAACTTGGTAGCGCTTATCTTTTAACTAAAATACTTTTTAAGAAACATTTTTTCCAGCTCTCAAATTTTTTCTCATTCCTCACAAGGTAATTTTTCTTTACCATAAAAGAAAACTATGGTGTATTAGAGAACATTAGAGTTGCAAAGGGCATTGAGCTTACCCATAAAAACATTTTCTATCTTCAAATAAGTATTTTAATATAGGATTCTTTAAATATTTCCTTTGAGAATCCTGGAACACCCTCCCTCTCACGAATTTTGTAAATTTGAAGGGGTATTGTCTTGTTGTTATTGGTAGTTACAATCCTACTATTTAGTCAAGCACTATGTAAAACTTCTCCCTTGTTGAGCCAAAGGAGCATGTTGACATAGCAGGTAGTATTAGAATCAGCCACCAACAGTGGGGATGAGATGTCTGATTTGCCAGGGAATTTCATATCAGTGCTCACAGCACAGGAATGCGGGGTCCCAAGACTTCTGGAATCAGTTCCAGGTTGTGGACAGGAATATTCTTTACAGGTCCTATCACTTCACTGTTACTGACTCTGGTCTCCTTCCCTGCCACTAATGCTCTTTTTCCCCTCTTTCTTTTCCCTGTTTGTCTTAGTTTCTGTTCCTTCCTGTCTTCTGTTCTGCCTCCTTCTGTTTTGATGTAAATTAGACCTCCTTTTTGTTCTTACCCACTTTCATGCTGATGGACAGTGAGCAGTCATTGAGAAACAAAATACAAGAAGGATATTTATGTACTTATTTGCTAAAAGAGGCAAATCCTGAATCATGTCTGTTGTCGTGACACAGATGTGGCTCTCCCAATGTTCTCAGAAGCTGTAGCTCACCCTGGTGCTGCAGAGCTGATGTGCTTTTCCTTTCAGATAGATTTGAGCAAGTTTATCTCAATATCTTTGCTATGGCTTTGGCTATTCTAATCCAAGCTCCTCAGCACATTGGCCTATTTCTAGGTTTTCTTAGAGGGAGGACATGAAGGAACTTTGCTTACCCTTAACTACTCTCTTCCATTCCTAAAATATACTTCTGCTTTTTGGCAAGTATGAAGGGGTTTGCACTGCACAGCGTAGCACCATATAGCACATTGTAGCTCAGGATACCTGAGCTGCTCTGTTCCAGAATGGAAGAGATGTACATAATTATGCAGAGCTAACTCGTCTATTTAGCAGTGTTTCACAGATAAGATGGGCAAGTGGAGTTCAGTATTGAGATGAAAATTGGAAGTTTCAGTAGAAGGTTAGTATTTGGAAATGTCACTTGGGCCCAAAAGGCAAATTGGTTTTTGAGATATTAAGTGAAGAAATGTAATGAAAGGGAAACAGAACAAAAAATCATAACAGTCTTATAACTGGATTTTCTGCCTAAGTTTAAGTTAAGGTACTTTTCAGCAAAATGATGGAAACAAGGAAAGCTGAATATTAAACAAAGGAAAAAATGTATGTGGATATAAAAGCATAAGCAGTATTGACGTTTATAGATCTCATGACTGTGACATACACAACAGTGTTGTTCAAGTCAGTAAGCAGTGTGTTAGCTTATAACTTCTGTGTTAGCAAATAATGTGGCTTTTGATTAGGAACTGATTACCTGAAGTTGGAGAGAAGAGTACTATAAGTATCAATGCAAGCATTTAAAAGAATGTATTTAAATAGATAAGATTTATTTAAATATAGAGCAATTGCAGTCTATGCAGTGGAATCAAGGACAGACCAATAAAAGATTTCCAGAGGAAAAGAGGAGGTTGATATACATTTCTATTTGTCTACTTCTGTAAATGAAAAGTTTTTGAGAATAAATTCCAAATATATGATTCCTAAAGGTTTTGATTAACTGTCATAAGTATTAAGATCCAAAAATGTAACAGGAACTAAAGTTAGAATAAAGCTGTTATAAATATTTTCTTTCTCTTTAACATTGGTCCTGGGAACAAATCTTAAGAAGGATATCCATGCAGTCTACTAAAAGTTGTACTGGACTGTTTAGTTCATGAAGGATACTCTAATTATAGTATGAAACAATCAGAAAATGTAGTTTCTGTGAGTACTATTTGATTGACCTGCATGAGAAATTGGACATGCAATTTTGTAGGAGGTAGATTATGAGTTCGAAAAAGATAATAAAAGTACCTAGCAGCAGTTTTGGCTGTTTGGACAAGAGCCAGCTGTACTCTGTTCCTAAATCTGTTCAGGGTCAAGAATCGAGGGGGCTTGACCAATCCACAGCCCATCTTGTAAAACTACAGCCTGAAGCAAACACTTTAAAGAAGGCTTGACACTTTCTAAAGGTTATAACGAGTAAATAAACCATCAAATTACTCCTCTTTTATTGTTATGGTAGTCTTTTTTTATAAAAACACTTAAATCCATGTAGTCCTAAGGCATCTAATAAAAAATGAACACTTTTAAGGTTTTGTGGTTTTTTGATACCTCATCAAAGTTATATACAATGTTATTCTCCTCAGTATAAAAAAATGTTTCTGTCTTATTAAACAGCTGGTGGAACTTCTAAAAAAAAAAAAAGTGCTTCACACAAGTTTTAAAAGCTTTCAATTCAAAATGGGTAAACTATAAATGTCCTTTGAACGAAGTAAAAATGATGGATAAGGCTTATAATTGTTAGCTGTTTCACATGAGAACATTTTTATCATGTAATTGTCATTCTCAGTTTAAGTATTTATGATGTTTATTGTTTTCAACAGTAGTTACATATATACACATTTTTGATAGCTTCCAGAGTTTCCTTTATAATTTGGGAGTAAGTTGGAGGAGTGGTGTTCACTTAGAACTTTGGTTCTTATCCTCTTCAGTATTCAAAGCAAAGGGCTCACTTACAATGAAATTTAATGCAGTTTTCAAACTTGCGTTATTGTGTTTATTTAGTTGAATGTAAAGTTCTCGGTATGGATGTGGGAGTTAACAATTATAAATGTCTTAAATTTTAAGATGATATTTCTTAGAACAATTATAGAATTTTAAGTATCTGCAAAAAAATGTATTTCTGTATTTTCTTTTCAATGTTGTCATTAGGATTTTAAATACTTACACATTTTAAAATTGAAGTGGTGTATATGCTTGATTACAAATAGTCTGCCAGTTCCATTGTTTATAAAATCTTTTTGTTGTTTCATACTAAACTTTTTGTATACACCAAAGGCTTGGTTTCATTTAGGTAACTACTGCATTTTGATAAGCCCGGTCTATTTGAATTGAAGTTTTCTTTGTCAAGAATTTGTAACACTAGTATCTGCTACGTTGCTCCCCTTTAAAATATTACATTCTTTTCCCTTTATTTCTTGATAAGTTTAATATAGATAGATAGTTGTTAATCTCTAAAAACCATTGAAATTAGTGATATATTTGTCATAAATTTTAGTTAGGTCAGAAACTCAGTGCATACGTTAAGCTTTTTTAATCTCTGTTACCACTTTATTTTCATAGCAGTGTTTCTTTTCTGATGCTAGTTGCAGTTTGAAGTTTGGTTTGTAAATGCTCTAAACTTGAGCTTTTGGCTTATAACAAATACACCAAACTAGATGAGTTTACAAAGAAAAGGAGAGATGGTTATATGCATAGAAGCTGAAGAAATGCAGTAATCGGTGTGATTAGTTTGCATGTTTTTAAAAGATATACTTGAAAAATTAGCTAGTATGCTATGAAAAAGCATATTAGGACTCAATTGTGCAGGTACTTCAAGTATTCTGGGGGCAGTTTTGCTTTCCATTATGTTGATCGAAGTCCGTGCTACATCTCCTGCAGCAACATGTCGCTGTTGCTTCTGTTGCACTGGTACAGATACTTGGGTTCCCTGAGGCTAGATCTGATCCATGAGATAATCTCCTTCTCCCTGTTTAGTCGTGCACTGGATCAAAATTATGTTTTTATCTGTGAAATACCCTTACATATGCTAGGGCCTGCACAGGGGACTGGTAGAAGTTTGTAGTCAAGAGTTAGGGAAGAATACAACTGCAGTGCATTTTTATTAGTTTAGGAATAATTTACACGGCATGTTTAAGGGTCAGATCTTATAATCCTTACTCTTTCAATTTTGAATAATGCTTTTGCTAGTAATATATAATTTTAATAGCATTTGTTGGTTAGTGGCATAAGTTGCTTAAGATTGCACTTCTATAAGAAGCTGTAAGCCAACCTCATTTGTTTTTATCAATCCAGAGAAGTTAGGGGGATGTATTTTCTTTCAGTACTTATAGATTAGTATCAGAAAACAAATTCATTGCAACTCCAAAGTACTATTTGTTAAAGCAGAACTGGAAAATATTGATAATCTTTTTATTTATTTATTTATTTATTACCATAAGGCACATAAAATCTTTAGGTCTCTTCCCTGTCTATATTCTGTTGGTACATATCAGAGAAGCAAAGCTAAAGAACTTTTCTCTAGTGCTCTGTGAGACAAATTTTAATTTGAAATGTATATTCAGTATTTTGTATGTAAAATTCATGTGAGAAAGGCATATTTTCAGATCCCACAAGTAACTCTTGAAATGACCCTAAAACCTATAAAAGATGTCAATGTCAAAACCCAGTTTTAAATCACCTTGGGACATATTTTGCCATTTTATTTCTATGGAAAGTACAGTCGGACCATGGATCAAATGTTATACTAAGTGAACAAGGGTTGCAAAATCTTCTTTAAAACAGTTTTGCACAAATTGTTGAAGAGTTGTAAATATCCTTACATCAAAAACATGGCACACTCATTTGTACTGGGTTTAGGAAAGAACTGCATTTCTTAAACATGCAGCATACTTTATTCTTTATAGCCAAAACATTTGTATCATCTGCTTCACTGTGGAAGGAGGAAGAACCTCAGTTTGCTCTTTCACTGTTTCAGAAAATTTCTTACTTCATCCAGAGGTTGGTGGTTTTTTTTTCTTACGGTAAGTAATATTCATTCATGGTATTGCAATTCAGTAGAATTTTACTTAAAACCCAATATAAAGAGAATAATCTTTTTGAGGCCTGCTTTTAATTTTTTATTAGAGAGATCCATAAATGGCTTTTTTTTGAGCTGTCACTCTTTCCCTGAGGATTATAGCCACTTCTTTTGCAGTTGTCTGGGCTATTGTGGTGTGAGTCATTTCAAGAGTGCTTATTTTTTCATCAGTTTAGAATGCAGGTTTTAAACTGGAGTGGGGAAGTTGAACCCCAAAAAGCATAAAGATGTGCATAATATATCAATATACAGTAATTCGCAGAACACAGTTCAGGTATTGGGAGTACTCTTTTACCCTCACACAGTCACTTTGGCCCTTGTTGGAGTGTGTCCAACACAAGACCTCAATAAATGTTACTAGTGCACCAATTCATCAGAGAATTCAATCTTACCTTAATGTGGTCACTTTTTCAAGGTGTTTATCAGTCTGCAGAGAAAAGGCAGGAAATTAGCCTTCTGAAGCACAGAGCAACACATTAGTGTAGTTCTTTAAGTCTTTAAAGGATATTCCTGAATTTGACTGTATGCAATAACAGGACAGCAGTGAATTGCTTATGATACACATCAAAAACCTAAATACTGTTCTTGCAAGAAGCCAGGAGTGTTTGATAGGGGAACCTGTTGTTCTTCCTTTGAGTGTTGTATTTGTAAAGGAAGGCTGGTGTTCATAAAAATTTGACTCAAAAGGGAAGCTGATTCGAGTTAGGAAAATCTGACTTTAATACCAGAATATTTCAGGAAAATTTCCATAAATTTTTAGCAACTGTGATTATCAGCAGATAAGTCTCATTTATTATCACAGTAATAGTTTGATTCTTGACAAAGTGCTTCTGCAATAACAGGAAATGTAATGCACCTTCCTGTTACTAGTCCATCTTTTGTATTGTGAAAGAAACTTTAGACTTCTCAGATTTTCAGGTAGCTCATCTTATAAAAAATGTGTTGATTATCCCTGACTTCTCTTTAACTTTTTGCTTTCATCTGGTAGGTCAGGAAGCTTCTTGGCACAGAAGGTTATGACAAATATTTCACTTTTTCCACAGTAACAAGTAATTGCTGACACAAACTTTCAGTTGTCCTGGGAAATGACAAAAAGAATGAAGATTCAAATGCTTTGAGTTGAATAATTAAGATGTCCTGAAGATTCTGACTCATTAACTATGATTATCTGTATCATTGACTAACAATTGATTCTTGAAACACTTATTGCAGCTTGCATACAATTTCTCTTCATCTCAATATTTTGACTTGGTTCACCAGAATATTCAATCATTTTTCAAGTGTGAAGTCAACTCTAGATTATTCCCTTTGATTCTGGTTTTGTTGCAAGATGCAGAAGAGAATATATAGGAGATGGGAACTGTTCCTGCTAATTAAAAGAGTTATAATTGTAGCTCCTTATCTTCTGCTGTGCATTTCAATCTAAGTTATTCGGCAAATTTTCTGACCAAAACAGCTGAACTCATTTGCTATTTTACTACATACAGAGAGCTTTTGTCTCCTTTTTTGCTGTGCAGTGTGCAGGCACATACTGTTCTGTGTACTGGACTGTACAGGAAGAAGAGTATGAATACACAAATTGTGGTGGTGTTTGATTTGCAGGTATTATCTTTTATAAATTGTTTTGGTTTTGTTTTTTAACTAGGAAACAGAGATTAATTATGAAGATCAAATAAGTAAAATTGTTGTAGAGAAACAGGAACTTGAATGGCAAAAGGTAACTTTCCTACATGGTTTTGGTGTTTTAACTGCTGGGATTTAACTTTAATATAATATTAATATGGATTGTGATTTGGTACAATTCTCCTTTTTAAGGCTATTGTCATTTCTAATAGTAGAATGTGGCCAATAGTTTATTGCCTACTCATGAACTTCTGTAGTCTTTATTTTGATTTGTATTGCGCTCAACCTAGAAATCTGATTAACAAAAGAGTGCCATCGTATTTGGCATGACTGGAAATCTTCAGTCAAAAGGGATGTAAATACTGAAGCAATAAGACATTTAACTTAACATGAGGCATGTTGACACATTAGTGTGGGGGAAGCTACACAGCAGCTTCTCCCTATTATGCTTGGCTTTGGGAAGTGCGAGTACCAGTGCAGTTGTACAAACATCTTCACTTGCAATGTTTTGGGGGTGAGAATTTTTCCAAAAAAATATTTTAAACAGGAACTTATGTTAGACATACTC
Source organism: Anarhynchus alexandrinus (assembly GCA_008711295.1). Lineage (NCBI taxonomy): Eukaryota > Metazoa > Chordata > Aves > Charadriiformes > Charadriidae > Anarhynchus > Anarhynchus alexandrinus. The sequence continues at coordinate 761,079 of VUYV01000053.1, read as the reverse complement.
AAAAGTGGTTTGTCAGCTTTTACATTCTCAGAATGAAGTTTTCAGTAAAATAAGTCTAACATTCTTCTTAGGGGTAGGGCTCTTGAGGTTATGCTTTCATAGGAAATCCATTCCCTTCTCTAATACAATCAAACCTATGACCCCACTCACTAGGTCACAAGATAAAAGGCTTCACTCTGTATATTTTACGATCACAGAAAAAACAATAATTTTAGCTCTATCCTTGATCTTGGGTTATTTAACATCTTAGTAGTAAAGGAAGACTATTTCATCTTGGAGTTCATCCTAACCATCTTAAGTTAATAATCCTAACCATGTGCTTTTTTTCTGAAAGATATATATGTGCACACAGAAACAGGAAACATTTTGTATTTGTAAAAGCAACCGTGCTTTCAATTTGTAATCCTTCTTTGCTTTTCTTAACCTAGAATTGCAGTATTATTCTCAATAATCTGGGTTCAAAAGAGATGATTTCCATTCATTCTGAGACCTTAACAGCAATTTAATTTACCATTAATAAAAAGATGTGACTTAGGCAGTTAGGTGAACTCTTTTTTTTCTGCACTTTGGATTAAACATTGGAACGTGGCAAACCTGATGTAAACAATGAGAGGTAGATTTTTAGGAACTTCATGTGAGCACATATGTAGAGCTCTGGAACTCCAAAGGAACTAACTGATAAGAGTTTCCAATTCTGGAGATTCAAGTAAGATGAAAATGCTAAGTATGACACTTAAATTGAATTTGTGACTTGATGGTTTCTGAATGCAGAATCATATTGACCTCAACAGTAGTTCAGTAAATAGACAGCATCCCCTGGCTTATCAAAGGTTTTTTATATTTTTTCTTCAGAGATATCCATTTCAGTCAACATTTCTGTGATTCAGTATAAAATTTTTTAGTATGTATTTTATTTTACCTTAAGTTTAGCAAACTAGTTTAAAGATGTGACAAGCTAAGTTTCTGGTTTATTAACAATTTTAAAGCAAATCTTTGACTAAGTTTTATGAATACTGTTGCTGCCCTTGAAAAAAAACACACTATGCTAGAGTAGGGAAAACAGAATAACTGGAGAAAATATTCCTTTAAACCTAATGAGTATAATCATTGTAGTTGCTATAACATCACAATATCAAAGGTGATTTTTGTTTATATTTTTAAAAAGCAACTTCATTATTCACTCTCCCTGCACCACACATACAGGGTATGTATGGAAAATTTAATAAAAACCTGAATTTCTGAGAAAGTTATATATAATAATTTTATTTAATAGTCTCAGCTGTGAGGCCTGTTAGGAAATGAATATTTGTAAAAATTTCCCAGTTTCTTTTTTAGGGTAAAATATATCAATTGAATATACAGTACAGACACAACTGTGGTATATTACGAAGACTTCAGTAATGCTGTTTTCCAGTTATCAATTACATTAATGACAAAATTGTATAAAGGATGCCTGTTCTATGAAACCAAAACTATACCTACATAGATTATTTTATAATATTGGCTTGAATTCCTATAATCTAAAGAAGTGTCATCTTAAGTTGACAGTACTGTGGATATAAAATGTTATTCCTGTGGTGAGTAGGAATACTCCACTGGGAATCGTTGATTTGCTGTCACTGCAGTACTATTTCTGGCTCTCCAGTGTACTTGGCATGCCCTTTACCCACTAGAGAACCGGTGTCTTTGAACACAGTTGTAAGTGATAACTTGAGGAAAAAATTCCTCAAGACTTTTGTTTTCACATTTTTGAATATTCGTTCATGTAGTATGCATTGTTTGATGCCAATCAAAACTTTCTCAACCTATCTTACAATGAATTAAAGAGTATTTACATGAATATAAAACACCTTACTTCCACAGATTCTTGTGTTGTATCAAAAGGCAACAGCTCTCACTTGTGGAACTTGAAAGTAACATCAATTTTCTGGGGAAAGTAGCAATAATGGAACAGGCTTTATGTTTGAAAAACTCTCAATTTCTCAATTAAGGCAGGAGAAGAAATTAGACTTCTTGTGTGTGAAACAAATGATCAATTTATTTTCTCCCAGTCATTATTTTTAATAGTCTCAATTTACATATATTTTTGTGCAGTCATTACTTAATCATTTCCTACTTCACACTAATATTTTTTTAGATAAACACTCACCTATATTTTGAGATAGTTGTTCAAGGACTGCTGTTCAAGTCAAGAGCCTCTTGACTACCTTTACCTAATATTTTTTAGTGTCTAGAACTTAAAAAAAAAAAAAAAGTCTTACAAACAAAACATATCTTCTGTATTACTTCACCTCAATTGGGGTGTGTGTCCTATCTTGTATAGGAACCTGATGCTTAAAGACATTAAAGATTTGCAAATTGCAGTGTAGTATGTCTATGAGATTATGATATGAAATAATAACACAAATAAAAATAGTACTACATCTTTTACTCATTTTCCTGTTTTTATGGATGAGAGTAAAGCTAGACAGTAGGATGATAAAAATCTTATGGTATCACCTTACCCTTAGTCTTTTCTGCCCTCCTTCAGCTCTTTCATGTAGTTTGTTAAATGACTAAAATGTAGCTAAAAACAGAATAACAGATTTTTATTCTTTAATGGGATTATATTTTTTAATGGAGATTAAAATTAGAATTCTGTTAAAACTACCTGGGACTGTGTCAAGATGCTGTCTTAAGATGGCAAGGGGTGGTGGATTGCTTCTGCAGGTTGATGGGATGGGTAAGAGTTGCTTATAGAAGTCCTAGCAACAACAAATCTGAATCCCAGAGGTGAGAGTTATTACCTGTTATGAATTAAAGAGAAGCTGCTACCAAAAAGATGATTACCAGTTAACAAATGTCTCTTTTTAGTCTTCAGGTTTTGTTTTTAATCAATCATGTCCTTCTAAAAATATGTAACAAGGAATCATTTTTTTTTCTTGAAATACTATATGTATGGTTTGCTGCAAGATAATATTTAAAACACATCATTGTTATTTCACATGAACAGGAAGCTTTGCAGCATCAGACGGACACACTGCACCAACAAAACAAAGAAGCCATGGCAGCTTTTAAAAAACAGGTAGCAAAATAAGGCCTTTTAGCTTTGACAATGAGATTTTAAAATATGATGGCGTAATAGCAAGTTATCAGTTGGTCTTAAAATATTTTTCTGTTGCATATGAAATATTAGAATATACAGCTTAAAGAAATCAGGTCTTTTTCTTTCTTCCAGACACAGTATAATGCCTGTATTTTGACAGTTCTTCTCAGTAAGCCACTCTTACTGGGATTTTTCACTTTTATTCTTCCAAAATTCCTAGAGAAGATAACGCTTCTTTTAATCTGGTTTTTCATTGTTTTTTTTTTTTTTCCTCTGTCTTTAAGATGGCATGTCCTCTGCAAGGTTAGATTCATAAACCATGGTAAAAGATCTGACACATAACTTATTCTGTTTAACATCTGAAAGTGTGTTTCAGTCTTTCAAATTGGAGTTGTGGGATTTTTCTCTGTAATATATAATCAACAAATATGAGTCCTGAAAGAACTTGCAGAGAGCTGTCATAGGAACTGAAACTGTTGCACATGATGATGAAGAATTTATCACTAATGCTGCATCACAATCATATTACACAAAAAAGACAAGCAATTAGGTTTTTCTTTCTTGGAAAAAATAATTTGTGATTCACAAGCTTGCTGCTGGTTACTATAGTTAAAGAAAAATACAGGAAGTACACTATGCAGGGTAATATAACTATATTGTCAAGTTGTATAAATAAAATTAATCCCATGTGATGTATTGATTTGTTGTTTCTTTTTTTTTTTATGCCTCTGACAATCAAGTTACAGGCAAGGATGTTTGCCATGGAAGAAGAAAAGGTACTGTCTGTTACAGTAATTTGTTGTTTGTCATCCAGTGAAGCACATAAATAAATGATAATACCATATATCTTACCAAACATATTCTAAGTATAAATAAATATATTATAATTAAATTATTTTTTCTTGCTATGACCTTTGCAAAAGAAATTTCTATATGACTTTTGTTACTTTTTTTTTGTTTATAGCCTATAGAATTACTTGTGAAATGTCACTTTAAAATCTGCCTATGCTAAAANAAATCTGCTTATGCTAAAAATCAATTGCGGGGAAAAGTGTTCTTTGATAATTCTATATTAAAGCTATACAAAATGTATTTATGATTTTAGGGGTTTGGGGCAAATAGTCATAAGATTTTTCTGTGTACTAGTGGAAAATAACAATTCTAACTGGTTTAGTAAAACCAGATTTTAATAGGGCTTTTATTAATTTACCTGAGCTGATTTCCTAAGGAACTTGAGCTAAATTGAATTAAGATATACTTAAGCCTGAATTTATGGGATTTTTCTTAACTACATGAGTTTTTATACCAAACTGAGTGCCTGCTTCCTCTTCTGAATAAAGGATTTGCATTTGGTACACTAGGAGCCTGTTTCAAACAGTGAATTCTATGAATGTCTGCATGTGGACTCTGTTGTTTCACTTAAATTTCCCAGTGATTAAGAGTGGATGAGTATGCCATATGTTTCATAAGAATTTGCACAGAAATTTGCGAGCAGGTGAAATTGGTTTGAAAGCATATCAAAGTCAACTTTGCTGCATTTATATTATCTGGTTGAGTTTCTTGCTTGTATTTGGAGATTTTGCTTGTTTGTTTGTCCACACGTACCTGTGTAGTAGTCCCCGATTTGTATTTTCAATGACAGCTACTGTTTCAGAATTAAATTGTGTGCTGATTTTTTTATTTTTTTTTTTTCTGAATACTTCCATTGAATTGAACAGTACTTTCAGCACTTTATACCAAGTAATTGAAAGAATAAATTAAGCTGTAATGTTTCAGGACACAGTTTGAATACAGTGACCAATTTTTGTTCCAATTTACATGAATTATGTACTTTTACTTATCAAGTTGGTTTCAGGAGATTGCACAGCCAGCACTGGCTTAGAAACAAATGGAACACATGGAGGTGTTTGAACGGGTATATTTGTTTTCCATGATGTATTCTCTGATATCTAGGTTCTGCTCTCCACTGTATTGATTGCTGCCTGAGATTCTTACCTGATTTAATTCTACTGAAGTCCTTTGACTTTATTCACATGCATATATATGTGTGTGTGTGTATATACACACATGCATATATGTAAAATATTAAATGTGCTTGCATGTATTTAGTAATTCTAGTGATAGCTGATTACAGTTCAATCTTTGTGGATTGGAAAAGCTGAGGAAGTTATTTCTTAAGACCCTGCTACAGTGGATAAGAAAATGGATTTATCTGATACTTTCTTTATTATTTAGTATCTTTGTTCTAAACTGAAGTAACGTATTAATACTACCTTTGTGAGGCTTGTCTCTCCCAGAACAGAAAATTTTAAAACTTGCTGACTAGTCATAAGTGGTGAAAATATACTATCGTGTTTTCACTTTTCTTTTTATCGCAACATATAGTACATTTTAAAATTATTTAGCTGAATTTTCACCTGTGTTAACCAGTAAACTGTTCTGTCACAGTGGAGTAGTGCTTTATTTTTGTAACATTTGTGTTGATAAATTCTTGTTGTAAATGCACTTATTCTGCTCAAATCCTGAAGTACAGCTTTTGTTGAAAGGGAAAATATCAACTTGCTGTGGAAACAAAAGAAAAAGAAATTGATGGACTGAAAGAAGCATTAAAAGCATTACAGGTAAACTATTATTTTTGTTAAATAACTAGCCTTGGTATGCAAGTATTTTGGTTTTAGGTTTTTACACTGGTTAGAAAATAGTTGTTTTTAAGAGGGTCTTTAAGGCCTTCTCATTTAATCTTTCTAGCACATGTAGGCCTCACTTTCTAACACTGAGTTTCTGTTCTGGTCTTCAGTGTCAAGACTACTTTAAGTTAGCCTTCCCGCTAAACGTCTTTTCCTCCAGAAGAACTACAGACTCAAAGTCCAAATAGGATGTGAAATGTGCTTTATTTTCATTTCCATAGTCTTCCTATTCCTTTCTGTTCTTGTCTTCTTACTTCTCACCTGCCTGGAAACTCTGGTTTTGGATTCCTAAATGGAAACAAGTATTCATACCGGGCCTCCAACTCACCATGCTACCTGTGTTTTTTATTATTTTACTTTGTTTCACTAGAAGGTTTCTGTATTTACCACTTAATCTATGGCTTTCCAATGCCTGTTTGTCAGTAAAAGTAAAATTGTTGGATAAACGCACAATTTACTCTGTTGCTGCTTGGTATTATTTTGGTATTTTATTTTGTATTGTTACGTGGTGTTGGAGCAGTTGTGGCTGTGATTCAGAATTACTCGAAATAAAGGAACAAATAGGGATATAGCTAGTATTTTGGTTTTCTTTTAAAGACCAAGGCAGATATGTTGAAAATAGATTAAAAGAGTAGAACTCTGAAGGCTTTTGTTCATAACAGAAGAGAATTACCATTGTAATGCATTGGCAGATTTTGGGTATTGCCAGGAACTAATTATTTTTCTACCCAAAACTGAGTGGGATAATAATTAATTCTATTGAAAACAAATGGTTATAATGGATTACTACCTATGATTTTGCAACATGTCTGATTCTTATTAACATTCTCTTATAATGGGATGCATTTATCTTGGTATCAGACTGTTTAATCATTTAGTTAACACTAAAGGTATTTTAGGAGCAAAAGAAATTTATTCCCATGGCTGGCCTTTTGTGCAATCGCTGTAAGGATTTTGTTGCCTTGTCCAAACCTTGGCGTAGCACAGATGATGTAGAATATCCCTCCATGGTCTGCTGAACATAATATGTGGATAGCAAGAGTAATGAAAGATTCCACTGGCCTTTCTTTTGTAAGATAAAACAGAAATTTCAAAACCAGCTTAACATAAAATGTTTAATGTTCACAGATCAAACATTTGTGTAACGGTATAGTTCAGATCTAGGAAATTCTGCTGTGGCTTGGAGAGGCAGGAGGTCACAGTGAACCTGTGGACCCAGAAAAATTGTTTGGAAATCAGCCTAAAATAAGAGTGAGGAATTTCTAATTCGCTTCTGCAGTCCTCCCTATCCAGAGAGTCAGAATTCTACTTTAGAATGATTGTTCTCCTAGGCTTAGTTCTTTTCTAGAAATAATATTTTCTGTATAAGATTTGTACACACTGGGTTCTTTGACATTTCTCTTTCTTTTTTTTTTCTAGACATTGTTAATGTTTCTTTAAACATTCTAAGAGACACAGAGACTAAAGCTCTTGTGCTCTTAAGTATTATGCAAGTCAAAATTCTCTGATGACAATGGTGTATGAAAAATAGTGTTAATGACTTCAAGCGTCAGTCTTATAGTATTAAAGCATGCAAGATTGGTACAATATGTCTTTATATACCACCATTCAGAATATCTACGTAGAATTTTTTTTTCAACAGGGAACACACTTATATTCCTCTGGGACTTGAGGGAATACTTTCATTTCTATCTCTATTGTCTGTTTATTTCTAAGAGTCTAGTTTACAGACTGTAGTCCATTTACCTATTATTTTTATGATACATATCAGAAAACACAATGATCTATGCATTTTTCAAAACTCCTCTAGTAACAAATCAGTGTAAAGTGTTTTTACATAATTTAAATATTGAAGTGAAATTATGTAAAGTCAATCTAATAATAGAATAAATAGTGTAATCATTAATTCAAAACCAGTATTACTGTATTGGATTGGCAATAAATGCAATTCAATCTTAGGTATGAGAATACCTAATTCTGCAGGTTGTAGTAAGAAAAACTTTAACTACAATTTAATGAATACCTCTCTTTCGTTTAACAGATTTCAAAATACACGTTAGAAAAGAAACTGAATGAAATGGTAAGGAATTAATAAAAGTAGAAAAATAAGGAACAGCTTTTATGAAAAGAGAATGTCTGCTTAGAGTACAATGCAAATACTAACCAGCTCTAATACTGAAATGATGTGTGATAATTGTTACAAATAACCAAAAGAGGTGATACCAGCTTTGAATCTGAAAAACTTTCAAATACAATGTTTTTACTTTTTTATAGTGTGATAGCTGCTACTTAGAATGTGGAATTTTTTCTTCCTGAATTAAAGTATAATTGGTACATTTGTTCTCTTTTAAAAACATCTTCACTCTAATCCATATAGACTGTGATTTGAATAATGTAGTTATATTAGCCTTATACATATTTGCATATATCATATTTGTCTCAAGGAAGAAATAGAGAATTCCAAGCAGTTCTTAGTTTTGTTTTTACGAAAAACTGATAATGTTTTTCCTCTCACTGTTTTCACTCCTGTTAGCAAAATTACTTCTTAACATCAGTTCCCATGAACAGTTTAGATTTCATCCAGTCCAGCTTACTCCCTCTGACACAGAGAATAAATTTATATAGAGTGACAGCATAGTCGCTCTGAACCCTGTTGTCTGTTTTAGGAAGTGAAAGAGTGAGCTGCAGAAACATTGCTAAGCTTGATTGAATAAATGCTGTGAAAATTCTGCTGCTGCTCAACTGGAAAGAATAAAGATAATATTGTCAGACCATTACAAACTGTGATTTTAATTAAGAAGCTCAAAAAACTAGGGTCCAGTTTAGCTTTAAGTACCATGACATTTGTACTGAAAGTCATCTTCAACGCTACAGTGGTTTTACACAAAATATGGTGAAATTGAATAATGTGCCCTCTGACCTGGGAGATAAGGCTACAAGTTAAAGATCAAAGGCAACATATAATGTGTTTTGTCTTACTTCGCTTTTAACTTGTATTTGTTCTTAAAATACATCTGATCTAAAAATGTATTTAAAATATACAAAATTATTGAACTTACATTTAGGTCATTTCACATATTCCCTTTCTTTCATAACTTGCAAGCTCAGTCTTCCATATGAATGAGAATATTCAAATCACAACACCTTTTCTATAAGCTGGAAGTGCATCTGTGCTGCTTAAACCAAATACCTTCCTTTCTTATGTCTATAAACTTTTCAATAATTGATTATTTGGATATTTTGAAAACATTGGGGTACTGTGACTTTGATATAGAGTATGGTTATTAAAAATGCTACTGAGTGGGGGACAAGGTATTAGAAATCCTCTTTTGCATGTGGCACTAAACATAACGTGTATGGCTTGGCCATGTTTATGGAAAGTGCTCTGATAGGAAACGATGAAAACAAAAAAACCACAAGGTAAACAAAAGTGAATTCTTTCTTACAACCTTATGCAGTAGCGGGCTAATATAGTTTTTAACTGGGTCAATTTCTACCAACTTTGCTCCCTGAGCTTTTCCACCGAAATAAATGGTATGTTCTAGGGATCAAAGTAGTAGTAGCCCATGTAGACTCTTTTAATTAGTTACAAAAATGGCAAAATCTTTAAAAATAAAATGGGTGAAATTCCAAATCATTAATTTATCTGAGACCCATTTCTATTTCAGTTTTAAGTTTGTTACAGATAGATTAGATCATGCCCTGGCTAGTGTTTTGAAAGTAAGCAGATGTGCTATTTAGTTTATATCTGGCACCTTCAAAACCCTGTCAGTCAGTAAAGTAGCTTTTGTATGTGCTGGGGATTGAGTATGCCTTACTGATGTAGCATTTTATTCTGGTTTTATTCCTTTAATTCTGTTCTTTTAGTCTAGTATGTGTAATGTTACTATTCTGCATATAGACCATATTTTAGCATGATATGGTGTTAAGTTTATATGAAAATTATAGTGCTGATATGATTCTTACAATATATGCTATAATTTTGAAATAGTGGAAGGTTTTGTTTCCGATTGAAAGACTGGATAGAGACAAAGAAATAAAGGATTTCTTTTTCTTCCATCTTTCCTTTGTTTCCACAATAAAAGTGTTTTTTGTGCGGTGTAGTCACTTTGCACCTCGCTGCATATGGATAGCAGCACTCATGCAGTCAGGAGGCTACAGGATGATTACTACAAAGCTAGTTGTCTTGATAGAATACACTTGAGTGTGGGTTCTGTATTAAATTATTTTTCTTGCTGCTGAAATAAAGAAATAACTGGAGGAAAATGGCCTTGGTCAGGTCTTGGTTTCCTCCTTCATTAATTTCCTGGTAGGTGGTACAACCTAGAATGCTAGAACTCCCTGAGTGTAGCATCTGTTCTCTTGTTCCCTTGTTGACTTGCATTGTCTGATCCTGGGCATGTCTGAGAGAGTGAGCATTTAGAGTTATTTGTCTTCTGCAGTACCTAAATCTCAAAAATATATCATGGTGGTAAAATATAAAAAAAACAAGACTGAGATTAAGGCTGGTGTTGGCTGGTTTAGAGACCAAATCTTGTGTGCAGTTCAGAAGAGCAAATTTGGAGTGCAAGATCTGTGTAGTCAATGGGGAGACATCACTGTCTACAAGGTAGTGATTCAGTGCATCAATATTAATGAGTAAAGTAGATGGAGTGAGTAGCTCTGTGAATGACTGGTAATTAGTCTAGTTTCACTTGCTGACTGCGTTTATATTGGTAAACTAAATGTTTGCGAGACCATTTTGGTGAAGCTGCAGTCAAGTGATATGAAATGGTCTAGGTTCATTAAACTCTACTGCTCTTCAAATGAGGGAAGCTGCATCCAAATAACCCTCACCGTTCCCAGCAGACAGTCTCCTGAACTGTGCCCAGGAACTGCTTACATGAGTGCTACTTGGCGTCAGCCAAAATGCATCAGGCACATTTTAACAACTTAACAGCATAGGCTTTTCTTGAGAACTTCCCTGCCACCTTTTAGTTTTCTAATACAGATGTAGTTACAAATGAATGAAAAATGAATTCCTGTTAAATGTTTAAGAAATGTAATTTTAAAAGCTGGTTTATTCTTAATAATCTGGGATACAAACGTTATTTTTATTTCTACATTTTTTTAGGAATGCACCTGTAATTATACTATGCTGTTTAAAAATACAGTAAGAAGGCAGGGATACAGTATAAATTAAAAATAATTATTTTTAAGTAGAAAAATGTTGGGAACTAAAGGAAACATTTTTTTTGTGGAAACATTTTCTTATTTTGAAGATTTACAGTTGGTAACCCTTTGCATAATTCTCATGTGATCTTGCCTAAATTCTCCATGGTATTACATCTCCTTTGTTTCTCTGACACTTTTACTCCCAATTACCACCTTCTGCTTCACTGAGTAACTCTGACTAGTGACTCAATTTCCAGTATATCTTTGAGATATGGGCAATTCCCTCTTTGTCTTCCTCCAGTCACCTACCTGACCCTGAGCTATTTCTCTGGTCTAGTTCCACCAAGAAATCATTGTGCCTCAACAAACCATATGGCCACAATCAGTTCCACTCCCCATCCCACCTTATCTTTATTACTGGTGGAGGGCAGGGCAATAATTCCTGTTCATCCAGTATCAGACGTTAGGAAGGAGAACCAAGAATCTGTGGGTCTTACTCCAGCTCCAGGGTCATACCCTCCCTATCCTGCAGTGTCTCCTGGTGTTTCTTAATTTTCTTCTATGGAAGAATGTTTTGAGACCTTTTCACAGTAAGCAGAAGGAGGATGTCAGAAGGCAAAACCAAACTGCTTTTATTTTACTATGCACTAAGCCTGGAAGAGAGCTTGTCATCAAAAATCATATTTAGGCAAGTGGTAAGCTCTTAATAAAACTTCTGAGGCTGTAGCAGGCCAATTCCTTTTCTCATTGGAGAGAGCCCTAGGAAACAGTAAAACATATTTCTACTTTTCTAGCAAGGAGGAGGGACTACACTATCTTGCTAACTTAAGAAAGAAATTGGGAGAACACAAAGAAAAATCTATATAAAAGAAAGTGCAAAAAGCCTCAGATCTTGCCACAAGCTGTTCAAGTCTCAAATTAGCGATGCTTCCCTGTTTATCGGTTTCTTAGAATAAATACACCTGAATGACTATCAGGAAAAACAAATATAATTTTTCTTCTTTTTGTTACAAAATCCACATCCTAACATTGTTTAAGCACAGTTTTTCAACAGTTTACATATGATTAGGAAAAAGAAAAAGTATATGAACATTCACAACCTACATTCCTTGCAGTAATTCTGTAAGTGGTGGTGTTTCTTTACCAGTGCTTCCATTATGACTTTCCATTTGCTGTAGTGTGTTTAATTTCATACCTTATAAAACATGAGAAATTTGTATTGTATATCCTGTTTTGCTAGCCTTATGTTGGTCATTTCTTTTGATTACTATCAGCTTTTATTATCCTCTGATGCTTGGACATGTATTGCATTTGTTACTGTATGGAAATGGAGTCTTACAGAAGCCAAACAGACTGGGCCAGACTCATCCTTCTGTAACTTGAATTTACACACAGAAATGAATTTGGCCCAATTCATTTTAATTGCTGTCTTGCTCTACTGTAGATTAGAAATAGATTAGATGTCTAAATAAATTGATATCTTTTCTGAGGAATTAATTTAACCCACTCTCTTCATAGAAAATTAATTTAAAAATTGACCAAATAGTACCTACAAAGCTATTAACAAAAATACAGTATAAAGAAGAACACAAAAATCTTAGTGTATATGAAAGAAAGGATAACAAATAATTTAAAAAAAAATCAGTTGCATGTGTCACTGAATATACTTTCCTGTGAATATGTATTTTCAGTCACCCTCATACAAAATGAGTGTGATAAAATTCATGAAACTTAAATATATTTTACTTAATTACTGTGTGGGATTCATTGCCAGCAGATATTACTTAGGCAAGATGTTAATAGAAGTAAAAATAAAGTGTTAAATGCTTACAAAAGTAGTTAGAAAAAACCCTACAGATACATAATATTAAAGTAGAAGTGAATTTATCATACTTCAAGATATTACAACTGCTAATTGGTACTGAGGAATTAGTAATTATTCATTAAAAGATTACTTACATTCTGGGAAGCATGGGGTAATAATCTGCATTAGTTTCATTAATCTGAATCAAAATCACCTCTACTCTTTAGAAGTAGTTGATGCACTTCTGGGTTTTGGCAATTATGCTGAAATTCTTTTATTTAGGTGCGTCAAATTCACAAACTTTCTCCTAATTGTTCCTCCACTATGTCACTTTTAACGATCCCAGAACTGGAATGGACGAGGCTGTCTGGCATCTCTGGAGATGGCTTAGTCTAACTCTGCCCTGCGCAGAGCAGGGTCAGTTAGAGCCGGTTGCACAGGGCCATGTCCAGTCAATTTTTAAATATCTCCACAGACAGAGACTCTGTAGGTGTTCCAGTGTTTGACCACCCATACAGTAATTTCTTTTCCCCCTCAAGTTTAAGTGAAATTTCTTGTATTTCACTTTGTGTCAGTTGGCACCACTAAGAGGAGTCTGGCTGTGTCATCTTTATTTCCTCACACTGCTCCCCTCCCCCCAGATTTATACACATTGATTAGATGCCCCCCAACTCACCTCTTCTCCAGGCTGAACAGTCCCAGCTCCCTCAGCCTCTCCTCACATGTCAGGTGCTCAAAGCTCTTTATTATCATAATGGCCCTATACTTTGAACAATGCTCTATTGAGAAAAAAACCCAACAGTATTTTTGATTGAGTTTGTATTGCGATAGACCTTAAGAAGTCTTCCTTGTTGATTAAAACCATGTTATGCTGGAAAGTATTTAAGATGCTAAAAGGAAGACAGTACTTTTAATAGTGGCTTTACAAAGAAGACTGAACACTGCATAACAGAATGAGAGAATGCAATGCCATACTGAGTGGTAGTGCAGGAGGATAAATATAAACCACAGGCAGCACTAGCATGTTAGGCAAATTAAATAACATGCTTAAGCCACGTAACAAGGAAAACTTGAAATCGGGATTTGAAAACAGTTAATACAGTTCTGCAGACATTTACATAAAAGTTCTCCTAAATATAAGGTACAGTATGTGAAAATATGTGAAAGTGCTTTTTTGATAATCTAACACACAGGTCTTTGGAATGAGATACTATCTGGAAATGGGAACTGATCGTTAGATATGAAATAGACAACTGAGATATTCTGGGAATTATTTTGCATTTATGCTATTATGATAAAAAGGCTTTGGAGAGTTGATTTATACATGCTAGTTACTATCATTAAGTAGGTGCTTCATTTATGTTTCTAACAGGATCAAAAACTACAGATGCACTTGACAGCAAAAGAGGAGCATCATAAGAAACTGAATGAAGTTGAGAAGTGTTATGCTACTATTGCATGTCAGTTTGGAATTGTAAAAGGTGTTCATGGAAAACTGGAGCACAATGGTATGTATGTCTTTAATGTCCGCCAGCATTTGTTTTTGCTGTGTTCTGACAACACTGAGTTGGAGACACCTGGCAATTCAGAAGAATAGCAGCTACCCCATGCCAAGCATCAAATATAACAATTGATAATGACTGTATCTCAGGAGCTTCCTCAGTGTTTCTTTCTGTGACAGTGACAGGTTAAGCAGCATAGGCCCCGTACCTCTCCTGCTCTTTGCTGATATGCTACTACAGTTGTGTGTGTGACCACATGGTAAATTATTTTGAGGAACTGTTTTGTGTTCAAAACAATCCAGCAGCAGACCCACCCCTTTAAAAAAAAAAATAATTTACACTTAATTTGGATCAGCTTCCCGTTGCCATTCAGCATAATCAACAAACAGTTTTAATAGCTCAGATGAGGGAGTGAAAATAAAAGAATTAGCAAATAGGGGAAAATTAATGCTTTTAAAAATAGGTTTAATGTTGAGAAATGGACAGAAAATATTAAAGAAATAATAAAAATTACTTTCCTGTACAGAAATATAAAATCTTAAAACCAATTCAGTAAATAAATAGGGTGGAATTAATAATTTTATGCAGTTATTGTTACATAGATTCTGACTATATGGCTATTCAAGCTTTATAAATCACTACCTTATCCCTGTTCATGTGTTGAAACATAACAAAATTATTTCTGAAACTACTGGCACAAAAGTATTATTCCACATACTTTTACAGATAAAAATTGTATATTTATATCAAATAAAATAATAAAGCTGATAACCTCAAGTAATAAAAATATCTTATGTACATGAAGTTTTGTACCTATTAATTTGAGAGAGAAATCCTTGTTTTTCATAACAAAGAGATAAATTTCTATGCAAACATCACAGTGTATGTGTAGAATATGGATTTATGTATTGTTTTATGTGCTTGCAGTTTTCATCCATATGAACACATACACAGGACATAAATAAAAATAAGTATTATTTTTTAAGGAGAGGGAGTTGTAGTTGTATAACTACAAACAAACAAACAAACAAACACCCCCCAAGCAAACAAAAAAACCCCAAAACACAAAAAACCTTTTTGAATACTGAAGCTTGGTAGTTTGGGGGTTTTTCTGTCTGAAACCAAATAGTTTTTCAGAACTAGTTTGAATAAATTGTTAACATGTTCTGTGTGTATTTGTGATATTTCAGTACCTCAAGTTACTTTTTTTTATTCAGTTTTTTTAATAGGCTAATACTTAATATTAAAAACAAATTAAGAGAAAACATTATTGTGTTTTCCTTTTATTTACATTGGACAGGGCTTTTCTCTTAGTCAGATACAGAAAAGTCTTTTTGCAATTTCATGGAAAAATAACATTTACTCTCAGTATTTACACTATTTGAACCACATATAAATGCTTTTTGCCATGTTTCTACTTACATTTATCAGCGATTGCAAAATGAACCTCTAGAAAAGATTAAATATGTTACTAACTGCTTCTGTTCAAGAAGCCAATCTATATACCAGTTTGACTCCAGTGTGTCTTTTACTGCAGAGAGAATTCAAGTTGGATTGCAGTATGTAAAACCTGCAATAGGCACGTAGGCAACCTGTAAATTCTGAGCAACAAACTGCAGTCAGTGGAAAAGTCAGGCAGAAAGTATATGAGCCATTTTTAATGCAAATTGTTTAAATTTATAAACTTGTTCTTTATCTGCTGTATTAAAGCAGTATGTAGGGAAACAGGAAAGTAAAAATTGGTGGGTTAGAGTGCTGTATAGGGAAAATATTACAATTTATAATAAATCTAAAACTTTATTGCCTAACCAATGTCCTACTATTAGTATTTTAAAGCTAGAGAGTGAACACATGACTCTTGTTGAAAGACAGGAGACAGTTTTATCAATTTTTGCCTGCTTTTTTTGTGTTTTTTTTTTTTCTGAGTTGTATCAGAAGATATTTGTTACATTCTTAAGTATTTTTTTTATTTGTTAAGCACGTATTCTCATATAAAAATGCAAAATTGCTTATCATATTGTAAGGCTGTTGTCCATCATTCCCCATAATGCTTACCATCCCTAACAGAATAGGAAAGAACTTTCTGAGTGTGATGGAGTGTCTAGAGTTCTTGTATTCAAGTGTTGTGCCAGAAGCTTTTTGAAAAAATAAAGGGAAAAGGTTAGCAGTGAATGAAGAGGAATCAGGAAACAGAAAAGGCTGACTAGAGACCTCGGAGGATCGAAATACTAAGATTTAATAGAGGTGACTGAAAAAGTACAGGGACCAGTGAATATCTTCAGCTTTTCACTGTGAAACTTCAAGCAACTTCCTAGTGATATCTTGGCCTATATCGAGTCTAAGAGAAAATTCCCTTCCCTTTCAAAAGGGACAGAGGTTATTCTAAGCGTTTTCCTCTCTGTTATCCTCTGCTATTTGCCATCTTCCAAGTCCTGTATGCAT
The DNA here is from genome assembly GCA_008711295.1 of Anarhynchus alexandrinus. Lineage (NCBI taxonomy): Eukaryota > Metazoa > Chordata > Aves > Charadriiformes > Charadriidae > Anarhynchus > Anarhynchus alexandrinus. The sequence goes on along the minus strand of VUYV01000053.1, from coordinate 744,405 downwards.
ATAACTCTGTAGATCTGTTAACTTAATTATTTGAATGTTCTGTGGTTCATTATGTTCTGTGTTCCTCTGAAAACTCAAACTCATCAGAAAATTACAAGCAAAGCCTTAGTTAAAAAAAAAAAATCAACTAAGATTAAAAATTAATGGAGAAGTGATCCTAATAAAGTGACATCAAATGACCCTAAAAATTAAATTACAATTTAGAAAAAAAAAGCAAACCAACACACAGAAAAGTCTTAACTCATTGTTTGAGGTATAGAACAACTGGTACCACCCAGTATAATCCTCCAGTATAGTATCACACTATGCAGAAAAAGTAGTTGAGTCCTATTTTCAGTCTGTCTCGTTTCCACGAAGATGTTTAATTGTTTTATAAATTATACACACATAAATTGCAGTTATAAATCAAATATTCGTTCAAACATGAAAGTATATGTTAACATGTTTTAACTTTTGTTTAAAGTACAGGAAGCGATACAGCTCAATAAGAAACTAGCATCAGTGAATAAAAGACAAGAGACCGAAATAAGTAATCTGAAGGAAGTAAGTATAGGATGTATTTCTGAATGTATAAGTGGGATTCTTTGGGACTTCTGCAAGCTGCTGTAGTATTAGTAGAAGTAGTGGACAAGCAGCAGAACTGTTCTTCATTCTATGACTAATGGCTAAATTAGTCTTATGCTCCCTTGTTATGCACAGATACTTCAGATGAATGCCAATTAAAACTTGAGCAGTTCTGAATAGTTTCTGTAACTTGGGAATTTTTATTCACCTCTACAGTGTCCTACTTGTTTCTTGTTAATTATTAGCAACTTCTCTTCTTCCTGTACTGTGCTGTCATTGCTTCTCACATCTGATATGGAAAGGTAGCAGTGGTTTCAGTTCTCACATTTGATATGGAAAGGTAGCAGTGGTTTCAGTTTAGTCAAAGAGAGATAGAACATGAAGAGTAGTTGCCATAGAAGCAACCTGGTAAATTGGATGTAGGGTAAAAAGCGTAACTAAATCTCCATCAGAAATGGGAGAGTTTTGTGATAGAGCAACTGAGACATTAGAGAATAGTGATACTATGGACAAAGAAGTTGTCCGGCCATTAAGCTTTTTTCTGCCCTCATCTATTAAAAAACTACTATTTGCCAGGTACATTTTTGAGTTGCATTCTTGAACATATGTAATAGCGGGAAGAATAAAGTTCTCTTTTCCCTTGCTGCTTCTTAAGTGATGACAAGAGAGCAAATGGACCCTCTGAAGTCAAAATTGCCCTGTGAAGTCAGTATCTTTCCATACCACATCCTTTTCATATCTTTGTCTTTCTATTCCACTTTTTTTCCTCCCTTTGATTTTCTGAGGATTTTAGGTAGGGAACAAATGCATGTTTATTCTCGGTGTCTTGGTCTAATGTTAATCCCCAGCTTCCAGACAAATGCTTTGGACTACCATGGAATCTGCGCAAAGTTTGTGATTTTCTTGCAAAACAAAAAGGGTGGACGTAATTTGTAAATGAGGAGAAGGGACTATGACCATTTTATACTTGGGTGAAACTGATCAAAAATTGGGTGTTTACCTGCCATGATGTTTGTTTGCCTGAAAAATGAGATTTGAAGGTACAGAAGTGCTTGAAAACTCTCCCTCAATCTAGTGTTGGTTTTTGTTCTTAAGAGCACACAGCTTCTTATTGTTAAGGTTCTTTGGAGTATGATGCCTCTGGAAGCCTGATAAAATTAAATTTTATTTTGAATTAGAGACTATTTAAGGCTTTTTTATTTGTTTCAGTCTTACCTTCTCTAGTGCTTTTCTTATTTTTTATATTTATTACATGAAGATATTTTAGCAGCAGTAAAGATGAATCATGAATTCAATCTATAATTGGTTAGTTACAAACTAGAATATAACATGGCAAACATCAGTGTCAAAAAGATCAAGTTTTGAAGTGACTGATCAAGATTGCAAACCTCCTACCATCATAAAACCAGACTGAGAAACACAATAAAAGTAAAGCAGAATGCTGGAAAAATTCTCAGATTATTTTCTAAATCACAGTTAGGTTTTATGGCATTTAGAAATGTTTATTAGCTACATAATTCAAATGCTAGATTAGACATAAATTTATATATACATAACCTATATGTATTTATCTTAAATATTTGATGGATGGAAGAGCAACAGAAAAATATTGGAAGTTGTTGGTGGTGAAAACTTTCCTCTATAGAAGCTGTATTTGTTAGAATGCTAATGTCATCATAGTCATGAAGGCCTGAGGACAAGTTTGTCTTGTGTGCCTTTAGTACACTTCAACTGTACAATTCCTTTTTTAAAGGAATTGTAATTTGTATGTGAAAAAAAGGGACATTCATCTAAAATACAGATTATCTTTATTGTAATATATTGTAGATATAAAAACTTAGGAGTTTTAGAATTTTTTAAGCACCACAGTAAATTAGATTTGTTGCTTTTGGTTAAGAAACCAAGAATAATTCATTACTTAGAATTCTCTGAGGGTAAGTAATTTGAGAGGTAAGAAAAGAAAAATATTTAAGAAAATTTTACATAGTGAAATTTGTGAGTAACAGAGGTGTGTGAGATAAACTGATAGTGATTTATGTACTCCGGTAATCAAACATCTTGCTTGATCCATTTTTTTCAGCTGTACTCTTGATTCTTAAGGTCATGGGTGATGGATTTGAAATAAAATACTGTTGGATAAGCAGAAGAAGAGGCCAACTGAAACTTAATCTGGCTTCCTCCGTTCACCAGGAAATGCCTTTATCCTGGTTATTTCTGAATTTCTTATTGGTTGTTTAGTATTTGACCATCCTATTCTGAATGTCAGTGGAAAACTGAACTGGAACTTAATTTCTTAGCCTTCTAATATTCATGTAGTGCTGAATCACTTTGCTGTCACAATGCATTATTCTGAAAAAAAAAAAAAAAAGTAGGGGGTTGTTTATTTGTAAATAGAGTTTTGTAAATAAAAGTTGTACATAATAGAAATACATGCCTTTTTCCCAAAATGCAGATTTTCTGTGAAAACAGTCAAAAATGAATAATCGAGTTAAAAAAAAACCAGCCCATTTTTCAATATTCCCTATTTCAACAGGTTGCTTATAAAAATATTTCTGGAAAGTTATGTAGTGAGTGAGTGCATTTCTGAACTATATCTGTAATGGCACTTGTTAGTTCAGCACAACTTCTGTTTGTGACGGGCTGTAGGCTCAACTTTTGGGTCACTCTGTAAGGGAAAAGAAGTGCTTGGCCCCAGTAAGAAGTGCCTTGAGCTAGTTTCGTTTCATTGTGGTTAACTTGTACTTAGCCTAACCATCTTGAAGCAGTTGGGTGTTTTCTCTTGTTGAGGATTATATCTCTTGTAGAGCTGAAGGGACCAAAAAGAGATATAAAGCAATGAGAAAACGTTGATATTTAGAAGAGTTTGGAAAAGGGATTACCAGGCTGTTTTCACTTGCTACATAGCTGAAAGAAGTCATGGTATCTGCAGCACAAGTTGGGACAAGCTGGTTTTATCTGCCTTGGGGACTTGACTGACCTCTAACAGGTCTGACAACTTGTGGGTTCAAACTTCTTTCCTCTCTAGCCTCAGTGCTGGAGTGGGAACGACTACCCATAGTACTAAAATCTTAATTTTGCTGTCAGCTCTTATCACAGCCATTACTTTGACTCAGCCCAGGATGACCTCATGCATTTGTTCTTAATGGGAATATGAAGGTAGTGAATTCTATTCAACATTTGTGGATAAAACTACCCAATCTTCACTTTTAATAAAATTGCAGGTATGTGATAGGGGTGTTAAATATGTACAACAGTAAAACCTGAGTTAAACTGAGGTCCATTCTACACAGATTTAGTCTTCTGGGATTTAGAGAGGTTGTAGTTGACATTGTCTTGACATTGCCTGCTTACAAATCCCTTTCCTAAATCTTGGCTTAACAGGCTGTGGCATAATTTCCTTTTCAGTAACATTTATTTTAGAATTTGAACATTTAGATATTCACTGTGGTAGGATTCTTTTCAAGCACTGTGAAAATACTTGCATTGAAATCTGGCCAAGAAAAGCAGCAGAATGAAACAAACCTTTAAAAAACAGCTATGTTGCTTAGGGCCTGAAAGATTACAAGAGAGTTGCACCGATCTAGGAAGAGAGCAAAAAAACATAATTTGTTTTTTAACTTAAAGTTTGTGTAAAGTATCAGCACTGTCTTGGGAAGTGGTTGCATCTGCCTGCACTGGCTGCTTTTCCAGTCCCATACCACCTCTTCGTGGTGGCACATGCATTTGTGTGGCCTTGAGGGAAAATACAATGAAAATTTTGTATTGATCAAAACTACATTTTACCAAAAAAAGCAAGTAAGATTTAGCTTAGATCAACTGGCAAAAGGAAAATACATTTAAGGAGCAGGACTGTCTCTTTTGTGACACTCTTGACTTGCGCTGGCTTGAAGTGTTTCTGAAACCATGTCCCTGAGTGTTGGCTGCTAGCAACACATCAAAGAAATGGGTTTAAAACCTCATCATTCTTTCGTAGCATTCCCCAAAACCTGATAAAATTATTTTCCAGATTCAATTTAATTTATAGGTTTCTGAATATTCCTAGTGATCTTATTAAAATGACAGAAAGCTACTAGAAAAAGAAGCGAAAACTCTGGGGATGAACTTCTTTTTAATTTCAGAGTACAAGAAAATACACATATGTATGTATAAAATTATATTATATTTACAGCTGCAAAGCTTGTGCTTTCACTTATTTTTGGTGATCTGGTTTGTGTTGATTCTTCTGGGGGTTGTGTTGGTTTTTGATTGCTTGTTGGCTTTGTTTTTCCCTGGCTACAGCTTTGTTAGATCAGCAGATCTGGGTTTGGTTCCAGATGGATTATACACATCCACCTGCCATATACAAAGACGACAATCCAGTCATCTTTTCTACATCAAGGGCATGATTTACTTAATATGATTTGTTCTTCCCCTGTGACAAAATAAGTAGTAAGATTTTTCTGCACACAATAAACTCAGAGTTTTGGCAAATATATGTTATCAAATCCATTGCAGGCTTTTGCACCTGCTTGTGTAGCCCACAACCTGTTAGCTGTGTTCTGTATACCATTAATCTCATTCTCTGTAAAGACTGGCATAGTGCACCTTTTCACTTTCTACAAAGTTGAAATTGGTTGCATCTTCTGCCGCTTAAATGTAGAAACTCTCCTTGCTTATTTCATTACAGAGCCTTCTAGTAAAAATAATACAACTAATACATGTTTTTATTGCAAAAGATGGAAAAAGCCTTATTATGTTACTAAACATCACAATTCTAAAGCATTGCTGTCTTTGGGTTCTATAATTGATTCTGCAATTACACTTAGTACTTACTAGATCATTTTAGATTTATTTATGGCTAAAATACATGAGAAATAAAGCCTCTAGCAAAAAAAAAAAAAAAAAAAAAAAAGATTTATTTACAAGTAGTACCTATAGTTATATTTTCCATAAAACTTTGTATTTGTAAATTTCAGCTACAACGTAATCTTCCCTTTTTCTTTTGTACTGTTCTATGATTTTGTCCAGAACAGTTAAACCATTGGTCTGTGATAAGATGGAATTCCAGTTTTGTGAAGAAAAGTTAAACAGACCAAACTTAGTTGTTAGATAAAACTATTACCATTCTGAATGCTTGGTTCGCCACTATGGCATCATGAAGAATTCTTGATACTATCTGTGAACAGCATTCATAACCTCTGCTATTTGTCTGAGTAAACGTCAGAGCGCTCAAGGAGAGAGCGATATTAAACAGACTACCTTGTACCAGAATGGGAGGGGTGGGGGAGAACAGGGCACAATATTTATGACTCCAGGAACTATAAGTTGTAATTTAATGAGATCAAAGCATTTGCTGTTTATTTGCCGCGCTAGGAGCTTGGAATAAACTGGTTAGAAAACAGATATATATATATTAAAAAAAAAAAGCAGGATATTTGAAAGATTATAAAGACTATAAAATCAAAGGCATATTTTAGATGGAAAATCATGTTGTAGAAGCCTCTAATATAAAATTAATTTAGCATTCTCCTGAGATTAAGTAATTAATGTTTCAGGAAAAGCAAAGATCCTCCAAATTTATAGCCAGTTCCTGTTTTTACCAGATAGTCACTGTTCTTCCTTTTTTTTCCTCCTGATTCCCAGGAACATACACAGTAGTTATAATAGGTACTTTATTCCTATTGTATATCTCAGTGTAGGAGGTTTTACCTATACCAACTCAATGTCCATTTTTAATATACTTCTTGGAAGAGAAAATAACAAAATGCTTAAGTATCATAAATACTTCAAACAGTAAAATTAGCACAATAACATTTTACCTCTGAAAATAAACTTTTAGCCACATGTGGCAAATATAAAGTTTAGCAAGTCAGTCTTATGCATTTCAGTTCCTCTAATTTATTCTGTTATTTCCATACGTTATTTAAAAGTAGGGCATGACTTAGGATAGTTTAAAAGATTTGTCTTTGTTTTGAATTGCAATGCCTATACTGGATGAACTATTTATATGTGTTTCCTGTGTTAAGGAACTGAAGAAAGTAACTACAGACTTGATAAGGTCCAAGGTCACTTCTCAGTACAGGGTGGGAGAAGAAAACATCAATCTTGCAGCAAAGGAAAAACAGTTTCAAGAACTGCAACAAAAAATCAGAATGGTATTTTGGAGTTTAAACAAATTAAAATTTTGGTGAATATTTTCTGTTCTTCATTCAGCAAACATCATGGCTATGATCTCTCTGATTTATACAGATTAGTGATTTCTTTCTACTAACTGCATATAAAATATAACAAAACCTTTTCCAGAATGACCTTTTCTACGGAAGTAAATAAGTATAATTATATAGTATATAAAAAAAAGGATAAGAATACATTTCAAAACAATTTAGTTTCTTTAGATAGCCTCATGATGATTCACAGTATCACGTTAATACAATATTACTAAAGAAAATAGACAGTAATTTTAAGTGCCTTTTACTGTTCTTCATGCTCTTTTTTAAGGAGATGGCAGTTAGTAAAAAAGTTCAAGAAGAAAACACTCACATTAAAGAAGAAAAGTTGGTGAGTTATTAATACAACTTTGCTATTTAAAAATCACTTAAGAATATATGTGTTATATTTCATATTTTTTTCTTAAATTATTATCCTAAGCTATTACAACTAATTAAATTCACTTATTTACTCTTCAGTAATATTTTTATTCTAACATAAATGGGATCTTATGCCTCAGTTTTTAGAAAGTATATTAACAAAATAAAGTACATTGTTTGACACTTTATTTCAAGTCTTAACTTTTGTCTTTGAATTCAGATGGAAGAAATTTGGTATACCCATGAAATGGTTGTTTACATATCAGTTCAGTATGAATAAGCAGTAAGGTTTGCATAACATGCTCGCTGTTCCGCTTTCCAATTGCCAACAGTTTACTGTAATACTCCTGGTATTGAAACCAGGTAAAATTGGAATCATGTATCAATCACATACAAAGGAAATGGTGTTCCATTCATACAGAACATACATGTATAGAATATTAAGCTACACCTATACAGAGCTGAACAGAGTTAAAATTGTCTTCAGTCGCAAACTCAGGTGTGTTCCAGAACAAATTCCGATATTCAGACCAAGGTACATGGAGCCAAGTATCAAACACAGCAAAAAAATTATGTTCCCTGTAATAACAGCATAATATATTGCTTTGCAGAATATTAAGTGTAAAAAGGGCTTTTCTTTTTTTTCTTTTGGTAAACAGTTGCAGAATTTTCATTCTACAGTTCATTAAACCAAACATGTCAGAGAAGTGTATCATTCTTGTTCTCAGGGAGGGACAAAAGCAGTAGCTTGCTTGTATACCCACTGAGCATTCATTGAAGGCTAATCCAGCAGTACTCTTCCAATCCATAAAAGCCTGTTTGCATTTTGAATTTGCTTTTTAAAAATACTTGCCAATAAACATCAGGGAAAAAACAAGAGACATACTCAGATCTCATTACTCCCACAACCCTGAATGCACTAAAAGCATTTATGTGGAGATGCTTGTAGCATAATTCATATGCATATTTGATATGTATTATCTAAGAGAAGGACTCTGTTTTGTTTCTCTGTTTTCTTCTGTGTGAATTGCTAGAGTTTGTTTGTTTGGTTGTTTCTTAATATATGGCAGGGTTTGGTATCAATCTGGGGAGAGCTCTAATGTAGAGATTAACTTCACGTTTTCTCCAAGAACCTTGGTTAGAACCTGGATTTTGGTATTATGGAGAGCCACAAACTCACTATCTGGATTAACTGAAGATACTAGTTTCACCAGTTCTTGGGCTAAGGCTGAATATATTTTCTAAATTATAGTCGATTTACACTGAACTGTATGCAAAGAAGCAATCTTGTCCAGCTGAGTGAACACTGTATTGGATTCAAAAGACATGTCTACCTCTGCTACTGACCTGTTAGATGACACTGGGCATGCCATTCCACATCTCTGTGGTTCAGTTTTCTAAATGTAAAATTGAACTAAAGATAAATTAAGCTTCAGTGCAAAAATATTATTTCTCTCTGCATGAGAGCATACATGCATGAAAAGGAATGAGAGTACACCCAAAATAGTGATTTTATTTTTAGTAGACAGTTGTATCTGTATATATGATGAAACCAAAACCAGATAAACTTGAAAGCTCTTTGTAAATAAATGAAAGTACTTCATTTTAATAATACGTTCCTTTCTCAATATAATTTGATACAAATGAGCATATTTAATACTATCCTTTACCTGAAACTTGGGTTTTTTTTCCTGTGCAGATGGTCTTTTAGTAACTGCTGTTCTGGTATTTAGGAAGTAGAGATTGGCTTGGCTATGTCATTCCCTCTGAATCTTTAGAAATGTGTTTTGTATTTTTATTAATACAAAATGACTGTCTCCATTCCATCCACTTTTTCAGCTAACTGCAACAAACATAATGGCAGCACCCATGGGTTTGTAAATCTATGCCACCTTAATCAACTCATTTTTTGATGGTTCTTTTTTTTAGAACTTATTCTTCTTGAAGTAACAACATAATTTTGATGAAGGTACCACAAAATCTGATGTACTTGCACCATATGATGCAAAGCTAATGTGTGTTAGTTCACAACTATTAGGATTTAATTCAGGAGATACAAAATAATATCACATAAGCATGATCCATTAATGAAAGTGATTACTTGCCTGCCATATTGCCTAATTTCTCTGGGTTTTGCCATATTTCCAGAACTGTAATATGGTACCATAAAATTATTTGGTTAGATTAGTTGAACTCACAGTGGGGATGGATTTGATATATTTTAATCAGATTTGCACTGAAATATGTTTAAAGTATCCATAGATTATTATTTTTAATTATAAGAAAATTCCCTGAAAAAGAATAAGTTATAATAAGTTATAATAACGTTATCTTCTCCAAGGCAAAAGGCCAGAAAAAACGGAGTTGTTCTGATTTCTTCCTACAAGCCCCTCCCCAATGTTGATGTTGGAGTCCATTTTTATATGCATGATTTTGTAACCACTGGCAGAATAAAAAATAAATATGTTAATCTAAAAGACATAAATTATCTAATGTTTAAACTTCAAAACAAAATCTTATTCAATATATCCTAATTTGTTTTTATTAATAAGGAAATTCTCAGCTCTCTACAATGTGTGCAGGAGCTGCTTCAGCGAATAACCCAAATGAATGTTAGAATGGAAAGTGAATTAAATGCACTAAAAGAAGAATATCAGGTCAGATTTTTCTTGATTGGACAAGCTGCTACTATCTGTTATGTATTTTTTAAGTCCAGGGCTGTTAAAGACATCTGTATGCTTTTCAGAACTTTTGACCTCACTTCCATTGCTCCCTCAGCTCCTTAACTGTCAGCATGAACCTTGAAACGCAGTCTATGGTTTCCCTTTTTTAGTTCTCCCCCTAAAGTAAATCATGGTTGCCATTCATACCAGCCATTTCTGGAGGGTAAAACCAGAACATGGGTTTCAAGTATTTTGAAATCAAATGATTTTATGACTTGTTTCTTGTAATTTTCATGTAGGTATAAATTTATTTTCTGGAAAACACTCCAAATTTCAGATCTTCATAGACAGGGCTCATCCCTAATTTCATTAGAGCAGAGGGCCTAAAAAAGAGCATATCTGTAGCCATTTCTGGTGTTGTATTTATGCAAGAGGTGGTAAGTAGCCATGGAGGAAAGTGTGGAGTTGCAGTATCCCTCAGTTCCTCTATGAGCATGTTAAAGTGGCTCAGAACAGTTTAGACTCTAAATTACACAAGCAGTCAGATTGGCCCACAGTGCACTAAAGATTAAGGTCATATCTTTCCGGTCAGATGTGCCATGCAGAGTTCAGGAACAACCATTAATCGCACTATTAATAATTATTATCTACTATTTGTCTATACATAACCACAACTATTCCATTTTTTGCTGGGCCTGTGAGGCCAAGGTTTTGAACTAGGATCTCAGATAATGTCAAATCAAACTTCCTGTGTGCGTGTATACTTTTGTTTCTAAGTAAATGCTTCTATGCTAAATTGAAATTAGATTCACTTCACATAAGCCTTTAGTCTTTTAATAGGTGTAAGCAGTTTGCCTTCTGCCACAATATAAATATATGAATTTTGCATTTTGATGAAACAAGTAAGTTTAAAGATAAGTTATGTTCTCCATCAGAAACCAGCTAAAATTTCACTAGGAATTTTGAAAGTACCTGCTTTGTAGTACTCAGTAAAGCTGCAGTGAGTGGAAGAGAAAGAGGAGTCACTGATTTCAGATGTCTAAGTTCCTGTATATTAGTTCAGAGTGTCGGATTTTCATGACTTAAAATGCTTTGATCTCAGAGCACTCTAGAATCAAGAAGAGGTGCTTCTCAACCTGGAGAACAGTCCCACCAGTTCATTATGAATCTTCAGAGTTCTCAAGTTCCTTTTTTGTATATTGGCTATTTAAAAAAAAACAAAACAAAACAAACAAAAAAAAGACAGAGCACAGTTTAATGGGAAAAGGCTTATGTTTTTCTTAGCACATTTGAAATTTAAACAATATTAACTTAACAGTCCCTTGGCTGTAAAATTGCCTGAAGTAGCAAGATTTTCTGTAACCTCTGTTATTTATATGTTGGGTTCGGTGAAACAGCTGGATTACTTACTATTCATGCAATACTGTTTTTTGTTAAAGTAAGATGGTAACAAGCATTTTATTTTTTAAGATAACTGAAATTACTTTGTAAATTAAACCAGAAACTTAAGATCATTTAATTGGTATATAACTTTACTGGTGATGACTTTCATAATGCAGGGGGTGCTTTGTGTCTGGATTATTGAATATCAGGTGTATTCTAAAACTACTTTTTCTGATAGTATTTCTGAGCTATTGTTTCCCATCTGAGGTAAAGTTTATAGTATGCCATAAAGCTCCAGCTAAAACTGTGAATGATATCTGTGAATTTTATCTTTGAAGATTCCACATAAATGTCTACAGGTATAAGAAAAGTATAGCTTGTTTTCCTGTTGTTAAGGTATGAATTGAGTACAAGTCCCTGTTTTGCAGCCTGTACAGGCCAACAATTGATTTCTGATTTGCAATTATACTAATTCTGATTAGAGAGCCTACTTTGATTAGGGTCCTGTTTGTATTAGACATTGGGAAGGTATTAATGTTTTCTATTTTTTTAACCTCAGGACAAACTATTTCTAGTCATCAAAGCTTCAGTGTAGTCTTCAAAGCTAATTTCTTGCAGGCACAAGTACTTTAGATGAAATTGGTGTTACAAGACATGGATCACTAATAAGAGGCTCTTGATTCAACTTTTGAAAGCTCTGTGAACTATATGAGGACTCCTCAATACTTAGTTTGATGTAAATATTCCTTCTTAGTCTTCACTGTGGCGCATAAGATCAGCTAGGATTTGATCTCAGTTGAGTTTTGTGAGAGCATTCTGTGTATTCTCAAAACCAAGATGTTCTCGCTTGAGAATGGGAATTAAAGGATATGTAACATATATGCACATATGAGTGATAAGCTTTCAAGATATTACATCTGGAAACATGAAAGCAGCTAGATACTTTAATAATGTGCTTTTTTTGTAAATCCAATAAATATACACATAAAATACAGCAATTGCCTTAAACAGTATGATGTAAATACAATGTTATACTAAAAGTGCATGTTACATGTTCTTGTTCTTTCCATATTAACTCAGGGGGTTATTTTGATTTGTCAGAAATGTCTGTCTCTCTGTTTAAACAGTAGTCATAAAATACTGTTGCTTTTTACTACTTATTTGGCTGACAGTTTGATACAATTACTAGGATATTCCCCAGAATGAGAGAACATTAACTGCTTATTTTGCAGTGTCATTTTTTAAAAACAACAAATGGAACTTATAAAATAAGGAGCTGAATATATAACTTGAAGGGTCTTCCCACTTTCCTGCCAATTTGAGAGTTATTGTTTTCATCTTTCTTGATTCTAGAACCACAATATGATGAATGGGGTCTGAAGGTCATGCATTATTCCTATGCTCTATCCTACATCCCTGTCAAATTTGTGGACCTTGATCATCAAGAAAAAGAGTTTCTTCAGAATAATAGAAAAATGAAAGGAGTGATTGTACAGTCCCATGGAAATATTTTTATTCTTATACTCACAAAAAATTACTGCTTATTTTGGGCTTGAGATGACAGAATACTTAAACTTGTAAGGTAACATTCAAGAAGGATCATACTGTCCTTTCTCATTCTATCTATGCATACGTAGTGCTAGGATACCAATGTCCTTAAAAGTTCAGAAAAACACATTATAATTCTTCAACAGTTGACAGAATACTTGAGAATGCAAGGAATTCAGGTATTCCCCTCTCTGTGCAATTGGCTTTAACAGATGGTCAGTTATATTCACCTGCTACTCCTGATCTTTTGCCCCAAGAGCTATGCTGTGAGCAACTATTATATTCCATCTCAAAGGAGGTTGCATTTGAGACACAAGTAAAAGAATCCTTGGAGTTAGAGCAGGTTTATCAAAGACGGGAGGTCTTGGACTCCTAGTTTATAAAACTGTATGAAAGGTGCTACATCAGAGTGCAATTATTCAGATAATGTATTGTTGAATTGTCATATCTTTTTAATTATATAATCTGTCAGAGAAGATCCATTATATTCTCAGGCACAACTTTTTCCATGTGTATAAAAATGCAAGGTAGTCTGAATTTTCCTAGTGTCATACCTGTAAAATATATTTGTGTTAATAGCGTAGCTAAATTAACATAGGCATTTTAAAATTGATGCGAAGTGAATCGAGAAGTAGACTCATTTTTAGTTAAAAGATTAAGTAAAAAGGAATTGCTTTGGAGTATTGCCTCCATATCTTAAACTTGTTCAAGTGGACTTTCAAAGAAGCTCAGCACAGTCAGACATATGTAGCTGGTCCTATAGCTACATGCGTTAAAGTTATGTTTACATTATCAAATATATTTGTGTCATCTATATAGTAAATAATGGATGCAGTTAGTCCTTTATCTTCCATATTGTTTGCTATAAAAATGTGATAGGATAAAAATTCCAACAGTACCTGAGATGTGTGTGAAGTTACTCTTGATTTACGCAAGACTGTTTTGATTTAGCACAGTAAAACTGAGTTAACCCAAAAATGTTGTAAGTACAATTATTATAGTATAAACCATAATATTACTGTTATTTTAATGCACTCCTATTCTATTTCAGTGATCTAATAAAAATAAAGGATAATCAGATGTATACTTCATGTTGCAATAGATATCTTTTAGAATTTAAAGTTTATGCAGTTTATATAGATAGGTTAATAAACAATTTAGGATAAAAAACTACTCAGAAAACTAAAAATAGTTTCTTTGGGTATCCAGTAGTTTTTGCTTTAAGTACAATGGGTCTAGATTGTGCTACATTTCACATTTCTCATCTCTGGACTTTATATTACTTTTCAGCACATTAAAACTTATGCAGTGAAACTGAATAATGGCAAGTGTTTTTATACCCTTTTATAGCCATTTCTTTTTTCATAACCTCCCCCTGCTTCCTGTTAGCTAAACTATAAGCACCTTTCTGTTAATTTATGAAAATTATTGTTGAGATAGCACATTATCACTGATCTGTATGGCACTTCCAGCATGTTAGAAGCAAAGGTCCAAGCAACATAAAACACATCAAAATTCATTAATGTGGTATTGATTATTTTTTGGATAATTAATTTTATTGCAGACCCTTGAAAGAGATAATGAGCTGCAAAGGGAGAAGGCAAAGGAAAATGAAGAAAAGTTCCTTAATCTTCAGAATGAGCATGAGAAAGCACTAAGAACTTGGAAAAAAGATGTAGGTTTATTAAATTAAATGTTAGAGTATTAAAAGGTTTTTGAAATAGTCATCAAGCATTTCGGGTAATTCCTAAAAGCCAAGAAAATATTGCAGAAATAATACAATAAAAACAACCAATTTCTTTTCCAGTAATGCAGACTCTCCTAAAAATGAATATTTTTAAAAGGTAGATTTAAGAGACATGTTGACTTCTGTGCTCTAAAAGGTCAGTGTACTTCCTGCAGTTCTATAAAGCAAGAGCCGGGGTACTAGGGGTTGCCTTGAAATTAGGACTTAAAAATATTCCAGAATTACACACTTGCCATTGCTAGACGTGGAAGCTGATCTAGTTTTTAATTTACATTGAATTTTATGTATTTTTCAGGAAATTTGCAATTTTTTACACAACTTATTGAGAGAATACCAGCATTTCTAGGCTGCACACTTGTACCCTGAAAAAAAACGATCAGTAAACTGTCATATACTAAAAAATGAATGTAGACCTACATAGACAGAAGTGACACAGACTAAAGGTACTTCTGAAGGGCCATATAACCAGAAAAAGAAAAAAAACCCACCTACCTCAGACTGAATCAGGTAGAGATACTGAAGGCATGCATTAAAGCAGAGGTCCTGATTTGACAAGAATTATTCAACATGGGCTGTGAGGGATAAGAAAAGGTGAAAAACTCAGTGAATTCACCTCTGTGTACACCTAAACAATAATTTGTCTTCAATATTTGCTGTTCTTTCTACTGCTTCATTATTTTTAAAGAATACTTCAGTAATTATTTAATACAAAATAATTAGCTAATTATTGTAGCTGTAAAAATTGTCTGGAATAATAATAAATGTGTGCTTACAAGTACTTCTTCAATAAGACAAGAGCTGTTTACTGTGTGGAAACCAGACTCTAAGCAGCATTTGTTTAACAGTCTGTCCTTTTTATTTCTCTGTAATTGGCAGCTCCTGCCAGAAAGGTTTTGAATTTGGTAGATAGATTCTCAGGGAGGCTGTGGAAAAAATAATGCAAAATTGTTCTTGTAATCCTGTTGTCTAAGGCTAACTCTCTTGAGTGCATCCACTATGGAGATGACTGCAATCGTGAGACTACAAAATAGTTGATGTTCTGATGCTCACTGCCTGAGAAGATTTGATCTCCCCGATTCCTAGGAGAGTCTTACACCATAGTTTCCTGTATAGACATGGGAATTGGCCCTGCTTATTTCTCAGGAATGTTTGCAACTATTCTTTAGAATATAATTTCTTTTTTTTTCTCTCCCTATTTCTGCTATGGCTAACTAGAAATTTGGTCTCTTAGTATCTTAAAGTATAGCTTCATCATGGATAATGTTAACATTATACACTGCTCTGGAAATATTTGCCAACTAAATGAGGGTATTTCTGTAAAATTTCACTTCTGTTCTTTTTACAACTTGTATTTTTGACTATCCTTTTTGTTCTAAATACAAAAATTTGTTACATACTCACTGAAGAAGCATTGGACACTTGAGGCTGTTTACAGAAGTGAAGTGCCAAAAGAAATTATTTGCTGTTGTAGTTTCTTGACAGTGTAGGTAGAGAATGACTGTTGACTAGCATGTTTATCTTTGAGCCAAAAAAGGAAGAAAGCTACAAATACAAATCTCACTTTTTTTGAGCATTGCTACTTGAAGTAAATGGTGAAAAAAAACCCAATTAATAAAAGGTATTGGTTTGAATGAAAGAGCTCAAAATTATCTTACTTCGTACAAAGAAATTCCTTAGCATCTATACTTTCTTTTAAGGATTTACTTTCATTTGCTAAGCTGTTGATACCCCTGTAAAATACTGGTTTACATATTTGAACATGCAGATCTGTGTTTGTGTCCTCTGTGTACCCTCAATTATTACAGGAGGAGAACATGAGAAGAGAAATAGATGCTATTAAAAATGAGCTGGATTCCCTTAAAGGAGTTCGTAGACATCCTGAAGATTATCATCCTCCTCAGGGAAATCAGCATTCTGAGCAAGTGGAAAATCTGCAGGTAAGTGTCTCCAATAGCTGCAGTACTTTCCATTTCTTGTAAAAAGTATTAAAGAATGAGACACATGACAGTTTTTCTAATCTGGCTGTCATGTCCACTGATCTTCCTTTGACATTGCTAAATCTAAAAATTTATCTGATGTAATCAATGATCCAAGATCCCATTAAACTTACTGTACCCAGAGAATATTTCCCTTTCATCCAAAAGGGCGCTTATATCATAGAAACTTGAGATGTTACCTCATTAATAAATTTATACATAATAGATAGCAGTTATCTTAAATAATCTATCTTTATTAAATCCTATTTCACAAACATAGTTTGCATGGGTGTTTCTCAAATACTGTGACACACCCATTGACTTCATATGTATATGAGTTCCCTGGAAGTGTGGAGGTAATTCCATTTCTATTCAGAGGAACCAATTTCAGCTTCCCTAACATGGGACAGATCAGAAGATTTGTTTTATAAACATATAGATTATGTAAGGTCTTCAGTTTTAGTTAAAAAAAAATAGCTTTATTTCCCTTAGTGTCTTTAAGAATCATCAAAGGCACAGCAAGCTCAACAAGTAATGCATGCAGGAGGTAAAAGACTTTTATGCAGCGCAGGTTGAACTACAAGTGAGCTCTCATTGCTGGGTGAATCAAATCCACATTTGGTTCTATATTCAGAGCACATATAAGAAATTAACAAGTGGTTAAGCACATGAAGATGGTCTTTGGGAGCAAAAGGAAAAGCATGTAGACCTGCAGATATGTGTTATCCCTTACTTAAACTGGAGAGCAAATTTATATTCTAGTCTTTTATAAGATTGAAAAAATGGGAAGAGTCATAAGCAGTAAGAAGAACTTTCCCTGCACATTGAGTATATTCTGTTGTTCAACTGAGTATTGGTTATATAATTTTTTCCATTAGTTTTTACATCCAAATAAGGAATTATGCTTCAGAGAAGGGAAAACTCATTTTACATGTATATGATTTTGCTTTCGGTGTTAGGAAGACACTAGGACTGTAAAGACAGATTATTTTTTTAGAACTAGTCTATGAATTGTCAGTAAAATGACAAGCTGTAATAATATTTTAGAATTTGGAAGAACTTAAAATCAGTTTCTTCACAATGCATGCATGTATGTTTATAGCTCAAAAACATACATATACACACATATGAATATATACATACATATCTGCTGGTATGTGTTTAATAACACAACAGAAGTTAGACTTGAAATGAGCACTAATCATGCCAAAGCTGTATGAAGTATAATGCCAATTATGTAACTTTTAAAAATCATTATTTCTTTGAATGAAAAGGAAATATGAATTAGATTTCAGATGCAGAATCAATGCACACAATCACTCGTTCATGACAAACAGTATTTGTGCTTACTAAGATAACCTAATGTGTTTGAAGGTAGATAAGCTTAAAGCATACACCCATAAATGCAAAAAAAGTCTGAGATGTCTTCTAAATATATATCTTACGCTATCTTATGGCAAATTGCCATACCACCTTGTGTTGTACGATTGTAAGATTTCAAAAGCTAGGCGGGTTAGGCTGAGTCAAATCTCCAGTGGAACACTGCCAAGAAATTACAGGAGCTGCAGCAGATCATATTGATTGTTCTAATTTGTGGAATTTCACCTTGTATCGGTAATGAGTCAGTGTCTAGTAAAACATAAAAGCACAAGGTGTTTGCTATGATTTACATCCAAGTGTTGCAAGGAAATATGCATATATTTATTTTTACACCTAGTGCAATCTGAAATCCCTGTGATTATTTGTGGGGCATGAAATTTAGAATGTATGTAAACTTCTTCATACTGATCACCTGTGGAATAGTAATTAAACAAAAGCCTTTTTTAAAAGAAAGGTATAGTGTCAGACCTTATTACAGAATCAAATTGCAATTTAGTTTAACTTTACCATGCTTCACATTTATTTTAATATCATTTGTAATACAGCTGTGTACCATTAGAGAATAGGGCTGCACCTAGTGATGGGTTATTGTAATTCTTTTGTGTGTAGATGTACAGGGAGATCTGGCTTTGAGGTTTTCAATTTCACAGTATGAAATATTCTGTTGAGGGAAAGGTCATCTTTTGTATATGTATGTTGCTTAGTTAGATTTTACTAAATCACAGGGAAAAATCAAAATCCAGGTCTGATAGTTTTGTTATGTAGGCATTTTAGTTTATGCATCTTGGACCTATTTTTGAAGGGCTGACCAGCCATTTGAAGTTAATGGAAACTAGGTTTATTCAACCCATCTGAAAATCTGGGAAAGGAATCATGTAACTTTTCTCCCTTTCCAACAACGCTTTATCACATTTGTTTCAGATGGATTCAGCAGTTCAGCCCATACCAACAAATGTGGTAAGTTCCACCGTAGTAGCTGTTTTATATCTGTACAAGAGTAACATGCATGGTTATGTTGTGTTTGGTGTTTCTGTCTAAAGAAACAGCTCCTAGAAGCAAGAGTTTATAAAAGAATTACAACTTTCATGAGAGAAAAAGGAAATTTCTCGTATTTGTAAAGAAAAGCTTGAAAATGTAATGCCAAGGCTGTATAGAGCCAAGAAGCAAAATTAACTAATTAAAAACTTAGAAAACAAAACAAAGATGTAACATCTAGGATTTCCAAATCAGAATGACAGGGAAGATGATAATAAAACATGAGGAAAAGAGAAAGAAATTTCAATTGAAACGTCACATTGAAGGTGGAGTATTTGGCAGAGGAAAACTATTTTTAAGACCTTCCTCCATTCACCATGACTCCTCCCTCCCTCAAATCAGCAAAGCTGGGAGCATCAGGATGTTTCTGTGACCTGTAGAAATTTGTTTCCTGCAGATTTGTATTCCACATCATCTACTTCGCCACCATTGCAATAATCCAGTTTTTGACCAGTGTTGTCTACACACCTCCCTCCATTTTGCAATATACTCTTTCCTCCCCCCACATCCGATGCCCAGCCACAGCACTTGTAACTCCCTCCCACATTCAAGCCTTCCTTTTGCAACACCTCCAGTCACCCAAGTATCTCCAGCTTTTTCTCACATCTTTTATGGACTACGCAATACCCCTGCTCCCTCCTACATCTACCTACTTTTATGTCCTATCTGTAGGGCAAGAGCCAGCATGTGCTCNTTTTTTTTTTTTGGTGCTGTTTTATTAGGGTATTTCTTCACTATTCAGCTCCCAGTTTTCACAGAACTTTATCAAATGCAACTTTCAAAAATGAAGACAAATACAACTGCAGTAGTAGACCAGTGACTTAAAGTTTAAGTAGACACATCTTTTAGGCTTCTACTCCTGTTGAATTTGAGTCAAATTCAGGTTAAAAAGCCATCTGGTAGGGAATGAGGAACTGACTAACTGGAATTGCAAATTCATAAGCCTTATTTGCCTATGAAATGAAGTTAAAAATCTTAGGTAGTTTGTTAGAGGAAAAAAAAAAGTGTTAATATTTGTGCGTATGCATATGTGTTTGAGTGTAATTAGTAATCATACAGGTTTTTTTTCTGCATGATATTACTGAGCAGTTCACTGATGTAGCCGCAGACAGAGGGAGTGACCCAGTCAGCACATACACAAGACATATTCCTTCCTCTGAGAAATTCTCTCAATCTGTGTAACTTTTTCTCTGTGGACTGTAATATAGCAGTCTCTAATTTCTTTCCTACTCTTTTAGGGTATTAGTCTGCTTTTTTCTCCATTTACATTAATTTTGTATACTTCAGGTGAATGGTCTTTGTTTTCCACCAGAATTGCAAAAATAATTTTAAATCTAAGTCCTGAACTTTAAATCTAATCAGTGACTGTAGTAAATTATTAAAATATGTATAATCTTTTATTCCTTCTTACACCAGAGTGGTCAAGAACACTCAAAAGACAGTGAAATACAGGCTATTGAGAAAGAAAATGAGCGTATGCAATCTATAATAAGAAAAGACTGTAGCTTTGGACATGAAGAAGAAACTGAATTAAAAAATACAATGGACTACTCTTTAAGCGTTGAGGAATTACAGATAGAACAAGGTAATAATATTACATGAATAATAGAGAAAAGTGGTATTGTTGAAGAAAGGATAAATGCTTACAGATACAGTATATGATAAGAGAGTGCTTGAATCTTGAATTAAATGTTTTTGTACTAACAACAGTAAAATTCTTGGTGTCAGTAGTCTTAATCTATGATATATTCACAAAGCTCTGAATGAAAGCACAGTACTTACACTGGCTGCCCTGAGACATTAAGATCCAAATACTGTAACGCCTCGAGCTGTTGCAATACTCTTTCTGCGTGTCAGTTCAAGAAGTGAACAGGAGTTAGGAAGAACTATAATGTATATAGAAACAAACCCAAGGACTTTCTCTTTCCAATAAAACAATGAAAAAAGGCAGAAAAAGATTGACTGCATTGCATGGGACAATGAAGGTCTGTTCGTGTGGATAATCCTAATACTTTTCTATACAAAGCACTTTGTAACTCCAGTAAGTAATTTTTTTTAAGCCACCTAAAGGAAATTTACTTAATGTCTAATGCTCGGTCTCTAAAATGTAGCAAAGATAAGTGGAAATTTAAAAGCTTATTAACTGCTAAGTGACTGTTTTAAAAGATCAATGCTCACAGCCTTTGAGTGCATCTTTCAGCAAATACCTTTTTGATACTGAAATGCTTGTTATTTCTCACTGGCCCACTACTGTCAAGTCATAGCATATTTCTTTTGGCATGAATCTAGTCCCTTAAACAGTTTTATTTGGTGGCTAAAAATGCCACTTTCAAAAATAAAGACAAATACAGTTGCAGTAGTAACCAGTGGCTTTAACTTTATGTAGACACACAATGGTTGATTAAGTATGTGTTACAATTTCATAGTGAGGACTCCTTTCAATAATAAGGCTGACAGATATCACCTGGGAAATATTTCAACTGTAAGCCATATCTAAAATCTACAGCATGTTAATATATTTTCTGTTTGAACAGTTTATATATATTTTGCAAGTTACCATAATACAATACTTATCTTCAGTAACTTTTTGATAGACTTGTGTGTGTAATGGAAGATATGAAAAATCAGTATTGATACTAATCTTGAGTCTATCTCTTTGGAAATTTTTAACTGTAAAAATAAAGCATTACTTAACCTCTGGGTTATCTATCACTAACTAGAGAATACACTTACTCTAACAGATTTACAAGTTCTTGAACACAGTTTTAAGGATGAAATTAATGTTGCTAACCCTTATGAAGAAAAGCAAAGGGAGGCTTCTCCTAGGAATACCCTCTGCACAGATACTGATTTAATTACCCAAGGACAGACCTCAGAAATACATGTCACTGAATGCAAAGAAGCAGAAAACCTAGGAACAACACCTAGAATGTTACTGGAGAAAAAAATTGCAAATTTAGAGCCAAAGCTACAGGACAGCACTGAGCCATTGGCAGTGTGCCACACACAAAAAAGAAAGGTCTTTTTAGACAGTACTGACATTGTTGGTGTCTATAAGAAAAATGCGAGTGAGGAGACTGACTCTAGCAAGCAAGAATTGTGCAATACTGCAGATGAATCAATTTGTACTAAGGCAGATAAAAAATCGAATACCATACAACACAACAAAAGTGTCCTTACACCTGAAGCACCCAAAGCCGAATCTGAAATGGTTCTTTGCACTGGGAAGAATGCTGTGTGTGAGAGAAGTACAGATAATCATCAAGCTAAGGAATTAAGTTTTGGCATCCTATCTTATACTAAAGAAAATTCTCATATGGAAAACCAAAAATGTAGCTTGCTGGACAGTGACAATTATGTAGGTAATGGATTACATATAACAGAAAAAAACTTGTTAAATCTGAGTGGTTTACATAAACTTCCTTTTAAACAGACACGTGTAGATGCTGAAGACAGAAATTACGATGACACTGCCAGAAACATAACCAGAAACGATGCGCTGAGGAGTACTGGTGTTCCAGCAACTGATGCTCAAAATCTACCAACTGTTCATAGTGATAATGCAAGCGGTGATGATGCCACAAAAGAACACAGTGATAATATGTCTCTCCTAGGTACTTTCAATTTATGTCCCCCCAAAATAGAAAGAGGAATAAATGTGGATGACATGCGCAGCAAGCAACCTGAACAAGACAGTGCTGAACAAACAGGGAATGATACAAATAGATGTTCTTTGAATGCTGAAGACGTATCTCCAGTAAAGGCTGATGCTCTTGAAATAATTGCTCATAAAAACCCCCCAACAGATAGAATTATTACAGATAAACTAATTCCATGTAAAAAAGTTATTGATGATATTCAGATACACTCCATCAAAAATGGACAGTCCCTGGAGATCAATAATTCAACAAATAACACATTGTTAAAAGAGAAACAAGACTCACTGAATACTACAGTTCCAGGAAGGAAGTTTGCTGAGGGTGACCTGAAAGAATCATGCTCTTTACCCATGAGAACATCTGGAAATTTAGTAAACATAAGTGGAAGGTCATCCTTTGATCTTTCAACCTCAGATAAAAAAGCTGAGAAAAATCCAGTATACTTACATTTTTTAGACCTCAGTTCTTGTTCAAGGGTAAATCAAATGAGAGGTCAAGATACATGGACTTCAGCTTCCAAGGAACCTTCCCTTTTGAAAGAAAAACTACCATGCTTAGTGGAAAACACAAAGGTTATTTCAAAAACACAGTGTCAAAATCTCAGTGAAAATGTTGACAGAAGAGAAATGGAACTAGGTAAGAAAAATAAGCATTTATGTTTTGAAGCATGTACTGAATATACTTGGAAAAATTACCAAAATGTGGAATTTCTGCATCTGAGTTTCGTGTAGCGTTAGAAAAATGTAAACGTTCTGACATTTTAGTTATATGGTAAAAAAAGAAAATAACTGAAAGATGACATTTCTCTGTTAACTTATAGTATAAAAGCAACTAAACAGCTTTTGTTTGCTCGATTACCTGATTAAATAAACAACTTCTCATATTTCCCTTTGTGAAAGAAAAGTAGTGCAATGACAAACTGAATTTTTATAGGCATTTCTAACCCTAATGGAGACCATAATCTATCAGGGCTCTGTATGTATCTGGAAAGCCCTGAGCAACTTTTGGAAATCATTCAGTGCCCTCATTTTGCATAAAAATTAGGGTAGTTTTTGAACCAGTAGATGCTGCTTTGAATGGGGCTTAAAGAAAGTTTACTTTTTTTATTTTATTGTACATCTTGAATTCAGATGGACCCTTAAAACCATCTGAACGTGTTCAATGTGTGAAAGAAGTTTATATTCTTTGCAGCTCTGGAAAACACACCTAGCTGTTAAGAGTGCTCAAAGAGCTTTTTCGTCTACTACTGTTGGCACTTGCTGATTATTTGCTGAGCAATATTTTGCATATGGAAAACAGTAAATATGAACTTTATTCCACATGTTTCTAAATCATTACTGAAATGCGGAAAAGTGTATTTTAGATTTGTTTTGCAATAAAATTAGCTTCTAGATTACCCCATGTTTATTTACTAAAAGTGCCATTCTTAAACTCAATCTTTTACCAAAGTAATAAAAGCGTCATCCGTATTTCCACAGTGAATTGACTTAGGTTCATTTACAGATATTTCTCTACTTCAGTACCTGGACATAGTAACAGATAATAGAAGTGGCACCTTCCTTTCTCAAAATGAAGTTTGCACGCGGATTCTATTCTTAATGCATGCTGTAAGCTTAAAAGCAGATGATCTCTTAGTCCCTGAAGAAATGAAAGCCCTTGTTTTTGTAGAAAAATGGGCCTTTGGGTGCTTAAATCTTTTTCAAAAGAGCTAGATCCACAATAGAGGCTGTTTGTGTCTATTCGCAGTTTTGCTGATGTGGTATTTTGAGGTTTGCCCCTTGAAGGTACAAAGAGCAGAATGGAGTCCCGTCCCTTAGTTTTGCAGCCAGCGGCAGTGAGACGGAAAACCAGCAGTCTGGTTTCTTTATATTGTTCTGGTGTTACGAATTTAGATTTATAAGTAATTTCGTTTCTATAGTTGGTCTTTTGCCTATGTGTATTTGTATACAGAGGCACAATTTTTTTTCAGAAAGATCTTTGTCCCTAAAACAATAGTGGTGGTAGAAGGCAGCAGAATCCTGATCTCAGATGGTACATTATTTCTTTTAGTAATGTGAGTTTTTATATATATTTCAAGAAAATGAATGCATAGTTATGTGATGTCCTGCATCTTTTCTGTAAGAACAGATAGTGCTATCTGAAGTTCTTCCATGTGTTCCCCCTCCTTTTCTTGTTAGCAACCTTTCTGCATGCAAAGTCTTGTAATTCCAAGAAGTGATTCTGAGAGTTTGATGCAAAGGAGTTGGTAGGGATTTTAATATAACTCTAATTCCCCAAAGAAGTTGCCTAGTGACCAGTACAGTCACCAGACTTCTTGAATTCTAGCAAAACTTCACGGTGAGGATCTTGGTCTGGGTCCCAGACATGCCTCTCGCTCTCATCATACTGCCTAATTTAGATAGGTCCCTACTTCAGCTTGCTGACCTCTCTGAATCCTGCCCTCCTTTTGGAGACCAGAGAACCTTACTGTCAGGGCATCCAAGAGTTAGTCATTGTGGTACTCAGCACTGCAACTTTCATGATTTATTGTGGTTGGGTTTTGTTTTGTTTTGTTCCCAGATATTTTCCCAAATGGCAAACCTGGAGTGGAATTCATGATGTCCCTAAATTTTTATTTTTTTTGTATTTACTGAAGCACAAGCAGTTTAGCCATATGGGAGATCCAGAGACCAAGAGCATTGGTGAAAGTTTAGTAAGCCTGTCTGAGGGAATTCCTTTGGCTGCCTAACCACAACGCAATTTACTGTTTACACAATTCTGGTTCCCAGAGAGCAGCTTTTCCACATCAGTAAATACAGGAATGAACTGGGAACAGGCAAGATCTTCCTGGCGAACTCTTAAAAAAGAAAACAAACACAAACTTATAACCGTTTTCCTCTTTCCTCCACCCCCCAAGAGAAAATGACAGTATTCTTAATTAACTGTTACATAACCATGAGGTAACATGTATTTTCGTAGCAAAATAAAGATTTTACTATTGTAGCAGTGATTAACAGGCATCTGTGCCGTGACAAAACAGCTACTGTTTGCGTTATGAGTAATTGTGCAAGTACGCTTATGTTTTGATCTTGCAAGGAACTCGATCTTGGGTTTCGATGGAGTCTACTAGCAGTGCATAAAGCCACTGCAGGATTGGAGCCTTATTTGCCCTTTCTACCTTTAGTAGCTAGCTATAGCCTGATTTCCCGAAATATTAGGTATAGCCATTTACAAAAAGACTTCTTATTTAAAAGATGTTCTTTGCTTGTCTAAAAACTTGTGTATTTAGAATGTCTTCTTTATTACAAGTCACCCTGGAATATGATGTCAGGATGGCAGTAATTATGTATTTTATTATCATTATCAGAAGGTGAGTCTTAAAGTAATACTGCTTGAAAAAAATACATTCAGTTAGAATATTCAGAATACATACATTTTCTATAAATCACAATTTTAATTTGTCATTAACTTAATATGTGAAAATGATATAAAACATTTTTAATCAGAGTAGAAACGTGCCTCACCTTCAGAGACAAAATAGATGCAGAAGTATGTGAAAGAAAAAAATGAAGAGGAAAAAGCCTACAACAGACTCAGTGATTTAAAACAAAAATATTTGATTTTTTAAGATCAGAGGTAAACCAGAAGTTTAGTTACTTTACAATTAGTGCCTAGAGACTAAATTGCAGTTGTTACCATTTCCTTTTTGTCAATCAGGTTCTACCAGTTTTAACAGAGCTACCGACACTTTGAATACCTCTAGTATCCACCGAGACCCCCAGGGAGACCCTCGTGACGAGTGGAATGCTATGGCAAAGACTTTTTATGATTCTTCTTTTCCCACAGAACATGTAAGTCAATTAAAAATATTGCGAACCAGACCTCGGTGAGCTAATTCCACAGATATTTGTACAACTGTACGCATCTGGATACTTTAAGACTGAGTCAATCTCCAAAATAATATCAAAAGGGCAACAAGGCACCATTTTTCACAATTAAGGTTGATAGAAAGCAGCAGGAAAAAGTCACAGCATATGAATCAAACAGATGCTAACCAGTCTGTTTGAGAGGGGAGGAAGAGGGTAGTTCATTGTGTACCCTAATAAAAATCATCACCTACAGTAAAAGTAGGAGTTAAAAAAAAAAAAAGAAAGAAAAAAAAAGTTGTATGTAAAAGTATAAAAACATTGTTTCCTTTATTAGGAACATATTATTTAAAAGAATATGTGACAAAATAAAATTCAACATATCTATGGATTAGAGCCTATCCACTTATTCTATGCTGCAGTTATGTGATGCCATATTTAGAGTTATCTTACTATTTAGTAGGATGACATTACACAAACATGTAAAAGCAGAGAATTAAAAAGAAACCTGTTTTTTTCCCTGTAAGACAACTTCCTTCAGGATGGCACTAGCTCATACTGCATTTTTAGATGCATTAGACTGTGGAGCTTGAACAGCTGTAACTGCTGTATTAGGACTTCACCTAATGCTAATCATATTATTCAAAAGTGATAAATTGACTTACAACTGCAGTTGACCTTCCTTTTTGGAAGGGGTTCTAGAGTTATTTCTCAGGTAGCTATCGCTGTCTTCTTTGGATGAGTTTGAGGTCAGGGTGTATGGTGTTTTCAAGTGACAAAGTTGGCTGACTTGAGCGGACTTAATCAGCTCTCAATACCATTAGCATTCACATTCTTTGAAATTCAGAAGTAAAGACCGATGTTTTAAATTACCCAACTTTCCTAACATGACTCTACTTGGGAATGACAGCGAGGTGGATTTTTCACCAAACAGTGGCAGTATCTACCATGTCTCTCTTGCTTTTTCTCATTGAGGTAGAGCCAGGAATTGAGCACTTTTCTCACTCCGCCTTGCTTGCTGTCCCTCACTCTCCTTTCTCAGCTGAGAACTTTTGGAAAGAACTGAACTAAAACACCTCATCTACAGCTAATACAAAGCTGTATTTCATTACCTGATTGTGATTACATCTACTTTGTCCAAAATAAAGCTCCTTATGTGCTGGCTAAGTAAAAGCTGAGATGGACAAGAACAGAGCGCCTTGCTGATTTGACCTTAGATTATTTTCCAAATACTTAATCTATGAAATCTCAGCCTGGGATATTGCAGACCACACGCTCCCTTCTGTGTTGGTGTCATTCTAATAACTTCTGTCCTCAAATTTGTCATTTTTATGACTCATACGAAAAAGCTGTTGAGAGATTAAAAATAGGCTCAGCAGTCTTTTTTGCTGCTCAGTTTGTTTTGACTAATGTGTAATTATAAGTAGAGCAGACTTACGCCTTGTATAATTTGGGTAATCTCAATCAACCAAAGTACAGTACTTTAAGGAGTGATAAAAATTAAAGAGAAATGCTACAGGTGCACTTAAAATTCTAGTAAAAATACAAAGAATTGTTTTAAACATCAGGCTGTATACACCCAAGTACCAAGGTAAGGATGAATAAGCATGCTCAGCTCAGTTTAACCACAAGTCCCTAACCGTGCAGTCATACTATTCAGCAATGAATGTTTTTTATGCGTATGTATCCCATAGGTTGCCATAATACTCAGTGCTGGCAGTAAGACACATTTAGTTTGACAGCTGAGGTTATTTTTTTTTTTAAAGCTTTAATCTAAACCCACTGTCAGAACTGTATTGAAATGCTATGTGTATTACCTAACTGCATTTACTTCTCCAAAGAGCTCTGAAGGCTTGTTGTCTTCAGTAAAATCTAAGTAACATGGCACAGCTTTATTTCACTGGAAAATTTCACCTCCGCATATGGAAGACCTAAATGAAATTTTTTCTCTTGGATTATTACTACAGGACAGATGCAGCCCCATGTGCTATTCTATAGAGATTTTGACTAGTGGCTTGCAATGAAGTATGATCTGTTTCTTTCTGAGGCCTTGGGAATAAGCATGGGAGAGTGTATGTATGCAGCCACTAAAATTAACAGCTTGAAAATTTTATTGCTCAAAGGAAGAAGTTACTTCCTCATCGAAATGGAGATTAGTCATTACTGACCTGAAGTATCAGTATCTTCAGCTGCATGGCAGTAATGTTGTTACAGATGCAATAGGCTAAGTGAACAATTTGCATGAAGTTTATTGTTCTTATTTCAAACTTCAGGAAATGTTTGTGCACTGGGGAAGGAAAGTTTTCTAATTACCAGCTCAAGTAGTGATAAGCTGTCTCACTACAGATCTTCCATCTTTTAATTTTTATTAGTTTATAAACAAAATTAATGTGCTAAAATAAAAGCAGGCCTGATAAAGATTTTGTGGCTTACAGTTGGTTGGGGGACAGTTGCCTAATATTAGAAAATAATTGAGCAGAGGCGGAAGGCCTCATCTTGCGATCCCTGTAAGAGAATTACCCTAGTGTGCAACCAAAGTATTAGATGTCACGTTACAGATCCCCAAGAATTACTGCAGCACTGGCTCTGTGTAACATGGCTCTGTTGTGCACCTGTACTCAGGCAGGTGGCTGGTGCTGCACGTTGGCCTCCCCGAGAGCCACAAAATATTGTATTACGAGTGGAGAACTAATCATTCAAGCAAAAAAAAATATGTTTCCCTACTGTGTTGCCATATGTGTTTGATTTGGTTAGATAGAAAGTATTTATCAAACAGTAGTTAAAACTATTCAAAAAAACCAAAAAATATCTCTAACATAAAAAACCCAACCTATTACAGACCTTGCATTAGTTGATGATGTTTGCTTTCTAATCTATACAGTGAAGCAGAGAGGGAGTTAACACTATAAACCTCATGATTTTGGGTTTTGTTAATCAAATGCTTGCATAGCAATAGAAATGTCAATTGCAACATTAAGCTGTTTAATTAAACTATTTATTTTGCTAATCTGCATTCTAGTACAAGGTTGTCTTTTTTTTAATCGTATTCTTCTGTACTAAGTATTACATTAAGGTTTGGTTTGTAAAAGTATATTTGTTATTATCAAGTTTTCTAAATTAAAGCTGAAGCAAGCACTTAAAATTAAACATTTTTTTTTTCCAATTGACTTATCTTTCTGTTCACATTTCCTTGCTTGCTTAATGCTCAGCAAAATCCAACAATTTCAACCTTTGTACCTGAATTTCACTGGATTAACTGCTAAGTCTG
Source organism: Anarhynchus alexandrinus (assembly GCA_008711295.1). Classification (NCBI taxonomy): domain Eukaryota; kingdom Metazoa; phylum Chordata; class Aves; order Charadriiformes; family Charadriidae; genus Anarhynchus; species Anarhynchus alexandrinus. The sequence goes on along the minus strand of VUYV01000053.1, from coordinate 714,771 downwards.
TATTCTGTCAGGTAAAAGAAGGATTTACTGCTTTACAGCACGAGAAGTCGTCTCACTTGACTGTACCTTCAGCAAGTGAAAGTGTACTCAGAGACAAGGACAGCTGTTCTATTCGTAACTCCATTATACAAAACCAAATAGAAGAAATTGAGAAATTCCTGAATTTGGAGAGACTTCATTCAGCAAGAAAAAGAAAATATGAAGAAGGCCAGTGAAGATCAGTGGCAGGAGATAAAAAGCATGTCTTTTAGACACAGATAAATCACTTACATAAATCAGATTAGTAGAGGTATTCCTATAGAATATGGTATATATGCGCTGTGCTTCCATATTTAATACAGTGTATAGACCTTTTTTATGTTCAAAAATGGATAAAATCCCTACTAACAATATTATTTCTCTGTTTCTGCGATCAAATCCATGTTATTTATTATGGGTTTCACCCAAAGTTAAAAAGTTCACAAGTTAATGTTTTAGTATCCATTCAGTAAAATTAAATGATTACTTAAGAGTACCCTTCTGCTCCTCAGAAGTTTTGGCTGAAATACTTCAATTTAGTTTCTCTGTCAGACTGCTCACTTAGTTTTCAAGCAAAATCAGCTGCAACTGTTTCAAAATACAATGGTTTCTACAAACATCTACAACAACTTACAGCAGTTCTAAGTGGCAGAAGAACAGGAAAATCTTCTGCTTACCTTTACTGCCGAATTGTTTAAATTTATCTGTTGTAGTTGTTTCTGTATCAATAAGGTCTCTTTCAACACTAAAGCATCAGTTATGATTTACAGAAATAAGGCAGCATATCTTGTTCTATAAAGCTTCACTTCTAACTGGTTCACATTTTTCCTCCCATAAGGTAAAAGGGAAATTTTCTCTTAGTTTACAATTACTTGCACTACCATTTCTCTGATCTCCCTCCCTTCCTCCCCACACCTCTTGCAAAGAAAGATCCTCATATTGTAAACTTAAACAGGAACAAAAGAAGCATAACCAATATTGCTAGTTTGTTGTTGCTAATTGTGTAAGAAAATCAACAGAAGATGTTTTCCCATGTTAGTTTTATTGCTTTTTTTGTGTTGCAATTTAGAATATTTATCTTCTTTAAACCAATTGCATACATTTTGGAAACATTCACAAATTGTCCAAGTTTTGAATAAATTTCATCTATAGTGACATTACTAAGTCAAAAAAAAATTTTAGGTGTCTGAGAGACTGAGGAGACTGTTTTTCACTTGATTCAAATTTTGTTTCCAGGTGTTTAGAGTGTCGTACAATTGCTGCCATTGCTGCTTTCCAAAAGTCCGATGTGTGCTGTGACTAGAGAAGTAAAACAAAATTGGAAGATGATTACTAGATGTCATGGTCACTTAATAATTCTCTTATAACATTACTTTACTCTCACAAGTGAATAGGAAAATTTTTATTTTCTCTGTGTAAAGGGCTGCACTTTACCAGTTAGAGAATTCTGTAGTCTTCCCAAATATTTAAAGCAACAACATTCATTAGTATTCCTGTCACTATTAGGTCATTAAATGAAATGTGCTGGAAAATAGGACTCTTTCATTAAATAAGCTAATCACATTCAGTGTGAGCTTTAATAAAATTATGATAAATAGCAACTATTTAACTACCAGCAACTGATAGGAACAATACCTTGCTTCTAGTTAAAATATTCTACAAATGTAAGTGAAATAATTAGAACACACTAAGTTTGCAAAATGCTATGAAGAATTAAGTCTTACCTGACAACTACTTTCCTCTGTGTCTGATCTATTTTGCAGTATACCATCTTTGTCTTTACAGCTGCAAAAAAGCAATGCTGTTTTGAGCAATATTTTCAAGATACTGCAAAGGCATTAAACTGCATAAAAACTGTTCAAAATTAGATCAATACAAACATAGAAACACAGTAGTTCACTTAATATTGTTTTGCTATTGGTTTTAACAGTCTAGTAGGCAGAAGAGCAAAATGATGTAACAAGGTGAAGGTCATGCATGAATCCTATTGTTTGGTGCCAATCTATTAAGGCAATATCCTGTACAGTTTTTATGAACTTCTCTCCCCTACAAACACATCCTGTTTTAATGACAGCAAACAAAACCAGATGTCAAATTAAACCTGCAAACAATTTATTAGATCTATAAAGAATTACATGAAATACAGTTCCTATCACTAAAAAGAAAAACACTGTTTAAAAGACAACAGTTACGCATGTCTTTAAGCACGAAGTTTTGCAGCTATATCTTGTAACAAACACAGAAATTAAAAATAAGTATTTTTCTGAATATTTCACATTAGCTTAGAAGACTATAAAAGGTATGGTTCATTAGCATTGTATAACATATGGTACTACAGTTCTTACCATCAATAACAAACGCTTCTACATCATCAGCTCCAATCTGAAGTTCCTGCTGCATGGTGTCAAATGATATTTCTTTATTCTCCACAGCCATTCCCATAAAAGTAAGCAGCCTCATTTTTGCCATATTGTGTTCGTGCAACAAGCCTGTGTAAGAGTGTTGATAGTTTATGGATTAATTATAATTCAGTAATTCATTAATTTGTCTTTCATATTGTTTTTACTATATATGCTTCCAATAATTTAAAATTTATTTCACATCAAGAAAATATTCTACCTGTCCTTATCAACATTTTTGAGGTAGAACATTAACTTCCTTGTGTTTTGCTAAAATAGCTAGTTTAGTTGTGAATTCATCAAGACTCAGTTGTTGTCAATAAAAGGTAATAAATATCTACAAAAGTGAGGCACGGAGACTTTTTTAAACAGTAAAAACATCACCTTAACAGAATTTTAGGTGGTGAGGGTGCAAGTGAATTTTTCAGTTGCATCACCTGGAAGAACAGCAATGCAACAACAAATGGAAAATGCAGGACTGGTAATGTCAAAACCTTCTTACAGCCTCACTGTTCATTCTCACATAGTTGCTTGAAAATACACCTCTCTCAGTAATGGTTTAACCTTTTTGTGCCAGAAAAATATGTTGTGGCACCAAATTAATGGTTTATACCATGAATGCAAAAAAGCATCATGAGTCACACGTATGCTTACAGCATCTAGAGTGGCAAAAAAGTGGTCTTCAAGAATAGAGGAACAGATATTAAAAGTTAGGTTAAATGTTTTACGTGATTGTATGAATGGCAATGCAAGGAATTGAGCCAAGGGCTTGCACATCTAAATTAGAGACCATTTTCCTGGAAAAAAAAGTCTAGGTCAACAAAGTTAAGACATTCAGATGAACCAAGGCATTTCTTAATCCAGTTCTGTGAGGTACCAACTAAGATTAATTTTAAAGAAACTTCCACTGAATGTCAATCATTTTGTTTTGGAATGACATTATAAACATTCACATTGCTTCAGTAAATATTTAAGTTTGGAATTTATAACATACATACACTAATAGGAAAGCACATTAGTGCAGGACATCATGTTGTGTTAATTAGCTGTAATTACGATGCAGGTTCCCTATTTGGCACTGATTCAACAAAAATGCGATCACCATAATTCATACGAATGAGGAGCACCAGCAACTATACCTAACTGGGTTTAATGGAACTCTACAAGCATCAAAAAATCAATTAGCACACATTAACCCTAATTAACAAATGCAAATGAGATGCTGATTAACTTTCCGAAAAAGACTGCCAATAATACCAGATTAAATGTGGACATGTTAGGGCGATTCAGTTGACACAGATAATGCTACTGCTGGCCTAAGTTGTCAGCATTAATAAAACAACAAATTGTAACAAACTGATGCCACCTGTAGGAGCCTTCACTGCACGGCTTTCGTAGACCAGTTTCCATTGGTCCTGATCCAGGCAAGGTGAAAACTAAAGCTGATGCTGTACTGTCACTGAAATCCTATTATTAATATCCTTCATTTTAAAGCCCAACATCATGGCAAGTTGTTAAAAAAAAAAAAATAATCTTTAAAGCATGGTTAACAATCTGTTTATTTTGGGAAACAGATCATTCTGAAGAATTTTTGAATGTTTCCTCTAATAATTGTATTGTTTTCTATACCAAACTGCTCTTGTTTTTCAAAGGCGTGGCTGAAACACTCAGACCAAGTTCCTAGCATTCCAGTCGGCACTACCTCGGAATCACTACCTTGTCCACTGCTCAAAGACATTCAGAATTTTCTGAGTACACCACAAAGCAGGTGAGAAATCAAGATAACTGGAAGTAAGGCTGTCTTTCAAAACAGTTACACAGATAATTAAGGATTTTACTCAGATTATGTGAATCATAAATATATTGAAAATGCACACACTGTATATTCACAGGGGTAAACACAGATACAGGGAGGCAAAGCAAAAGAAATCGTGACTATTGTATATTATACGATTAATATTACATATATGTGTAATTAATCTTCCATAAATTTATTCAAATGTTAGCATAACAGCATTTTCAGCAAATACTTCTATGGACAAATAATTAACAGATACGCCATTTCAATACATAAAAGTAATTACAATATAAAACCCATTTTTCCCCTACGAAAGAAAAGCATAAGATGTCTACACAACTAATGTTCAAACACATAGGACAAAAGGTATGCTTATCCTATATACGCAAACTACCAAAAACTTGCTGCTAATTTTATCCACGAAAAATCACATTGATATTTCCATCATTTTAATACCCAAAGTACCAGCATTTTAAAGCTTTGAGGGTAATTATTCTCAGAATTATACCACACTCCATTAAACAAAATAATGCATGTGTTAAAAGGCTGCACTAACTCTGTTTTAGCAAAACTATGCCTTTCCTCAAATGCATTCAGCCAGTGTTCAAGTGTCATTTCAAAATCAAAGTTATAAAAAAAAAATAATCTGATTTTTATGGAAACATTTATTCATTACCAATATGTCAAAACCTTAATGCAGTAATAAAAAAATCTGCATCATTGAACAATTTCTGCATTGTCACTGACCCCTGTCCTAAAAAGCTGGAATATAAAAAACGTAATTTTAATGCATGCAATAGCTTATGAACCAGTGCTCCTTTGAAACAGTCAATTACACATCAACGGGGGAGTGTCAAAGTGTTAATTACTACTCCTTTTTTCCACAGTGTGTAAATAAAGAGGGTGCTGACATTAACATTCCATCACATTGCTTCATGTGATGAAACAAATTAACTGGGACAGACTGTGGCTTGCTAGGTCTAATGCATCAGCACACGCAGACACACACACACACACACGCACGCACTATTTGCACGTTTTATCTTACTGTTCAGAAGTCTTTCCTGTTATAAAGTCACTCATCATAAAAAAAATTGTAAGAGATTTATACAAGCTGCTGGCTTACTCAGTGAAGTCATGATCTCTGGCCTAGCCTAGAGCATCACTGCGTTAAAACTGCCCTCCCCAAAGGTTTCAGAGAAAAGTGGGGGAAAAACACAGTTCTCTTCCACACCCATAAAACAACTTGTCCTAGTAGAACAAACCACAGCTAGATGGTCCATTTACGATCTAGTAGAAGTTAGATTCTACAAACTCGAATCCGTTCTTAAAAATTCCTATTAAATTTCCTTGGCTTCAATATATGGGTTCAAACTGAAGCACTTTGCAGCTTCCATATTTTAAGCCACATAAATAGCCAGAAATGTAATGATCTGAAAACTTACCAAGGGAGTCAATGAAGTCTTTGTTGTTCTGATAAAACTTGACATAGGATGCTAGTTTAGCACTTACAAAAATTGTCAGAAGCTAGAAGAAGGAAAACAAATATAAGAATAGTTTAAATATTATCCATGTTTCCCTCCCTGCAGACTGGACAGAGATATATATGCGCCATTGGTATTGAACAGCAAAATAAGCCATTAAGAGCTAAAATTCTGTCTTTTGTCAGTAGCTGAGGTCAATCTGTGCTGAGCTTACTGCCTTTTCTCAGACTTGAAAGGCAGTTTTGCTACAGAACTCATGTGAGGGCAGGATTTGTAACTTGAGTTTCTGAAACTTCTAAAGGGAAACATTTCATATGTAACACTTGAATTTTTTACTTCTAAAAGCAGTAAAAGAAATAGTACATTGCAGCTCAATATTACTGACATAGATAACTATTCTAATGAATTTCAAAATACATTAATAAAACAAAGCACTCTACAGACTCTAAACCATCTTGCTGAAAACAAAGTTACTTACATCATGAATAAGTTCTCCTTCCAAAAATTTGACTGGTTTTAAGGCAAGAAGATGATCAAAGAGAAAGGTATTTGGATCCTTCAATGCTCGTACAATACATCTAATTAGAAAAGGAAAATGCTTATTTTTACAGCAATACACATTTTAATGAGTAAGTACAACTCAATTTGTTGTTCCTTGCTTTCTAGGAAACACACAAGGGTTTTCAACTATTCTTAAATGAAAGACATGTCACATTCCAATTTTAATCTTCATTTTACAGACAGAAAAACAAGGAACAGAAAGCATTAAGTAATTTGCCCAGTATCACAAATGAAATTTGCCAGGTGGGAAGACTACAGATCACCCTACTGTTTCCATCTATGCATTTATTTCCAGCCCAGCCCTCATTCCTAGAGGTATTTTTACTGTCCTCCTAAAATTTCATAGAATTAAGTTGTTTAGGAAGATTAATTATACTTGAATATGTGACACGAAACAGAGAAAACCCCAATACCAAACACTGCAAGGCCTATGATTTATCAGTGGCAGCTCCAGACTATAAACAGACCTGAAGTGTTTCTAGAACTCTAGATGAAAGCTTTTGTCCAGCGGCACCTTAGAAGATGTAGTGCTATACTCGCTCTGACGGCCTAGACCCCCAGCCTGCCACATAACGCACACCCAGAAGAACCTACGGTCTGCACAGACGCGGCAATGTGATAAACCCTGGGCAGGCACGCTCCTTCAGATGTAAAAGGCCTCAGATTGCTGTAGGGTAGTCACTGAAGTTTTCATTTACGCACAGACACTTTAATTTTCAAAATGAGTCATCCTGATTTTCCTGCATGCTCAAGTATAAACAACTCCCTTGAGAACTACTGGTTGTACGCACCCGGCAGGACTACACGACGTATTAAAAATCTAATTCCTAAGAAGATTCATGATATGTAGAATGTCAAAATAAAAGCTTTCACTAATTTTGGCCAGTGGGGAAAATATACTGTTGAGAATCAATTTACTCCCAGCTTGTCCAACAAGTAAGTTTATTTCTGTGCAGTTCACATCCTTAGTGCTCGCTCATAGAAAAGAGCAAGAATTGCTTTTCAATAGACAGTGCTATTTGAAAAGAACACTCAAAGTTAGAGAACCAAAAGATCAGTAAGTAAATAAAGGATGCCAATTCAAATTTTGACTGCACAGTCAATGTAAATGAAGTCCTTACCCAAGGCTGATCTCTCTCTCAGCAGTGACCAGAAACACACCTGTGCACTCACACAACGCAGTAACCTGCCTCTGCCTGGGAACAACCAAACCTACCACAGACTGCGCACATAAACTCTTCATCAAGTCAGGAAAGAGGCTGTGGCAGGGCCCTTGCTGCCAGGCCATTCCATACTCTTAACAGTAAGGAGATCAATGTAATTTAGGAATTGAGAAAAAGCTACTTTTAAGGAAAGCGGGAAGCCAGTATTACCTGTGAGCATCAACTCTAGCCTGGGAAGCATTGTCCTCTGTGTAACTTCCCAGTAGTTCCACCATTACTTTTGCTGCAGTGTCACTATAGAAGAAAAATAAAGTTACCTCAGGATTGCTGAAAAAATAGTTCAAACAAGATGCTCAAATATTTAAATAATTCCATTATGATGTTATAGGTCAAATTAAATTACACTTGAAAAGATGTAGATGATCCATTTTAATTCTAGTGGAGAGAACAAATTAACTAGATGTATTCTTTCAATTCTTGTTCTACAAAATGTTTATCTTCACCCTTCATTTCATTCTCTTAAATTGATAAATTACCTGCTGGTTATGGAAAAAGCTTTCTGAGCTAGGAACAGCTTTATATGGTTCACTAGAATGCTCCTCTTATGCACATCTGGATTTAATCATTGCAGAATAAGTAGCGCTGTAAAGTTTATTTCAAATGTAAAATGGCATATCTTAAAGAATATTTATGGTCAGGAAAATGACTGTATAAAAGCTGCCTTTAATTCTTTCACAGATTCTCTCTTCAAGCATTCAGAGTGAGAGCTGCTCATTTTACTAAGTTAAGCAGCCAGCAATTAGATTTGCTTAGGCTGCTGTGAGGCAAGCAGCTTCCAACATTGCTTTGCCAGACAGCTTTTAGAAAAACAATTCATTCTAAGAAAACTGCCTAAACCCACAGCCTTGTCTACCCAGATTATTTTGTAAACAGCAGCTCATCAATGTTACTGGACACCAGCTCTGAGACCCGTTACTGCATCATTTTAACAGATTTTGATTTATTTCCATGTACCAGTCCTTATGACTAGCGAAGCCAGCAACTGCTGATGTTTTTTTACAAAATTTTCAGAAAAAAAATACGCATTAAACATACTGTGTGTATATACACAAAAAGGTGTTTCATATTTCTCATGGAGTTCTCGTGAACCATTAAAAAGAAGGCTGTGACAGTTCTTGTACATAGAGAATAGATTTTGCTGATGCCATCTTACTACCTCCTTTGAACAAGACAGGATGTGGATGTAGATACGACCGAAACTCAATAGTGAGAGCACAACCAAAACTTGGTTACGAGAGCATGAGCTTTGCAGAAGTCTCCCATGCCCATACACACACTGGCAACGACTTTACTAACAGGTAATTTCTCAGCAGAGGGGAGGAAGGTTGGATACTGCTCTCCAGAGTACCGTGAGTTACAGTATAAAGCTAAGCTCTTCCTTCAAAGTACCTCAATTCAGAGACAGCAAATTTCCCCATGTGGTCTAATAGGCCTACAAAATTTTCCTTAAAAGAAAAAAACTGTGCAAGAATAAAGTTTCAATTTGCTTTAATTACTTAAATTAATGGCATAAATTGCGCAGGGAAGGAACAAGCCAGCACAATGCTCCCAGTACATACTGTGCTGTGATACAGGTTTAACCCATATAGCAGCACAGGTCTGAATGGTTTTTATAGTACAATGACACTATCTTTACATGGGTGTTTATTTTAAATCTGACAATACTACTATTTGACAACTTCTCTATAGGGTGAGGCTTTTGTGCTCCCAGAGAACTGACCAGATCTCATAGATGTGCAGGACAAATATTAAGACATGATGGGAAACAAGCAATATCATAGCCAATCTAGATGTGCAGTGAATGAAGACAGTCTGTGTCCAAGGCAGGGGAATTTTCTCTAGGTCCCAGCCATTATTCCAGAACTGTGTTCAGGGATGTAAACTTGAATGAAACATTTGTTTTAAGACTCTCGCATTAAAGAGGTCAGCTTATGTTTTGTCACGGCAACTGATACTGGTGTGTAGAGGAACTAATAGCTCTGTATCAGTGAAATAAAATTAATCTGGACAGCTTTATATACGAAAGAACCAACTGCATATGAATCAGTCTATGACAGACTATGATTTTTGTACTGATGAAATCTTACCAACACTAGATGTTCTAGTGGAGACAAAGAACCAGTTTGATATGATATAGACATTCAAAGAGGCTCAGCTCATGTGCTATTCGACCTGACAATACAAGTCTCCTTATTTAATATAAGCTTTCAGCAGTTGTTCTTACACACTTCAGAACTCTGCTTCTGGAACTTTTCCTCTTCTCTCCCTTCCCTTAGGAACAAAAATTGAAACCTATGCATTTAACTAATTTCAAACAGTATTTCCAATCCCCCAACTTGTTTTGGGGTTCGTTTTTTTTGNGGAAAGAGAGGAATCTTTCACTTGTATTTCTAGGAAACATCATAATGCTGTAAGACAATTACTCCCAAACTTTCTGTGCTAAGTTCTTGTGAGCCTCAGCAAATATGGCAAGCCCTTTAATCTTATTCATTCTATTCAGTGCCAGATTACTACTGTAAATTACAATGTTTAAAGCAGTAATACAGACCACTATTTTACCAAAGCTCATTGCTAAATGTGTATCTCACCTAAGATGCAAATGTGAACATTTTTTCTAGCAAGACAGCTTGCAGAAGTACTCTTGGCTCCACTTGCCAGTCTAGATCCGTAACTTGACAAAAAGCCAGTGAGAATTGAAGAATGATGGTAGATAAAAGGAAGGAAAAAAATACAGAGTATTCAGAGACTTAGTAAGATGTTGGAATCAAGTCCCTCTACATTACATTATACTAAATGGAATTAAAATGAAATGAAACGATTATTTTGCAGGTGCCTGAGCTTTTTGCTACAGGTATTAATAACCAGACTTGCCAGACCTGTTTGAATGTAAACTTGGGCAGGACTAATCCCACTCTGAATCCTGCCAGGTCAATGCCAGAGACCAGCTGTAAGCTGCAACAGGCTGGTGCCTGGCATGCTATTCAGGGCCTCACAGCAGAACTCAATTCTCTGGCTGCATGCAAGTCATGCATGCTTGTAAAACTCCATCTATAACCGGAAAAGACAACAGGTTGTGTTACCTTGCAGTTTCATACCAACAGAGCTAGGAAAATGCTGAAGACTAAAGCAGCTGAGGCACGAAACTCTACTGCAGAACTTTTATGGCAAGGAGCATAAGCAGCAGAGAAAGTAACTAATCTCTTGCAAAGTTCAGCTACCAAATACAGATCTCAGAAACAAGACACTCCAACCATCTGTTTTCCAGCCACCACCACCAATTTTTCTTCAGTTGATCATGGGAAAGCTAAAAATCCCTCTTCGAAGAGTTCAAGATGATTTGATCATCAGAAAGCAGAAACTTCAACCAGAAAGTGACTGAAAAAAGATTTGCTAAAACAAGCTTTCACTTCTCACTGCAGGAAAAGGAACACCACACAGAACATCTCCATGATCTACTTTCCATGAGCTACCAATCTGTTCACTACCAAGTTATCCATCGGGGGAAGTCTATTAGCTATAGAAAACCATCTCTTCTACCGCACTAAGCAAAGTTAAAACATAAAATGAATAAAAAAAAATTTAAACTCAATTGTTTTCAACAATGTATTCTCTTCCCTTGATTAGAAATCAACACGGTAACTGAGGTATGATTTTTATTACTTATTTTTCAGTTCCCACTTATCTTCCCATCCTGCTCGATAGAGCAACATTCCTGAGTGCTATAAGCTGGAATGCTGCTGTGAGTTTCCCATACTATTGCAAATACTGCCCACTGATCCAGGAGAGTGAACCAGGTCAAAGGTGCTGGGGTCAGTTCTTGTTTTCTTTTCTGGAGAGAAGTGTAAGTGCTCTGAAAAATTGCTCCATTGACTGCAAAGCTTGCTGCAACAGATGGTAAGGACACTGAGTGCGGGAGTTATACATTTCAGTGTTTGTCAAAGTTTTTAATGCCTAACTTAAAAATATCACCTACTATTAGTAAGCAATAACCATTTGGTAGCAAGGCTACTGGTAGCACTGGAAACAAAAATTAGAGGTTTAATCCACAGATTTGATAACAAGACTGGCTAAAAATAGTTATCCATTAAGTATGGGAATTAAGCTAGTTAAAACCTCTCAATAAATTTATAGGATGAGAAGTGTTTAAGAGAGTAGGAGCGTTACAGAGTATCAGTGTAATATTTCTGAAACAAAGCACCAAGTCATGCATAAGATTTCTGATTAACATTTCTGAAATTAGACCATCTGAAATCTGTCATACAGTACTATCAAGACAAAAGCATTTTAATTTAGGAATAGGAATTCCCAATACTGTTGTAGCTCACAGCATAACTAGTCCACGAGGATTAATCATCCCTAAATTGAGGTTAGTTAAAAATGATCCTGCTATGCTGTCGCAGCATTTCCAGGCTACAATTTCACCAAGCCAGAATAAGCCAACTCTCCTGCCAGAAGAAACTCTCCTCCTCCTATGACAGCTCCACACTTGCCTTTTTTTTTTTGTGCCTGGCAAAGTCACCTCCTCAGTCCAATCCACTGTACAGTTGCACAAATGCCTACACCAGCACAAACACACCCAGGGACTGGTAGCTCGAGGGGACAGGACAGGAACAGGGGGTACAGAATTGCTTCCTTCTGCAGCCGTACAAGCTTATGCAAATGTAGAAAATGCAAGTGCAGTTCTGCTACCAGTGTAGGTCAGCAGTATAGAGGTCCTGATGCTGCCTCACTAAGAAAAATTAAAAAAAAACCTCAGAAAACAGAGTGAAAGGGAAGGGCGGGCGGAAGCAACACACACCACACCACCCCCCCAAACTACAGCAGGGACAGTTTAGATAGGCTGAAACTGCCGTGGAACTACAGGCTGAAACTACTTCTGGATAGCAGCCCATCTCTACAGCCCTGGCCAATGCAGTCAATACACCGTATCACATCTGCAAGATAAATTGATGACAGCTCTCAGTTAAGACTTACATTAATTTACAGGCACGATACACACAGGATTACTTTACATGCCAGAAGACACTGGTCTGCCAAGTTTGTTAGATCAAAGATGCTTCTTATGATCCAGGATAATAATTTAAAATGGCCAAGCAGGTATTCCGCGGACATTAATTTCCATGACTAGTGGAAAGCTCTGTCCTAAAGGTAATGTTTACATAAAAAGACTGATTCTGTTAACTGTGATTGATAAGCCTCCCAACATCATTAAATAAGAGATAGCACTACCATGCACTAAAATGTCAAAAGTGCAATTAAATAACAAACTTGGCATAATGCTATAATGCTCAAAGATTAATATATAGACAAAGGAATAGCTTTATTTTGGGAGTCTGTGGTTTGCAGCTATTTCACTGCTAACTTTAATATTCTTGGAAACACTGGTTTAACGTAAGACTTCTTAAAAACATAAAAAGAAAAAAACAACAGGTATATTTGGATTGAATTATCAGTACAGATTAATTTTAAAAGTGTTGTGAGAAATACTTTCCTGACAGATCACTTACAATACACCAACTTAAAATACAGTTATCTAGTATCTATTACTTGTCTTTTATACCTTTTTTTGCAGTCTACTAGGACATCATACAGCAGTCTCAGCAGAGTATGCTTTTTCTCCGTGCTGAGATTCCAGTCAGAAATCCATTTTCGGACCTAGGTAGAATACAAGTGAAAAAGAAGCAATGGGGAAAAGACTAAAATAAAACTGAAAATATTCCTCATTTTCTCTCAAGCAGAAAAGGAATGAAAAGATCTTGTGCAGACATTTCTCCTTTGGGTCCTTTGACTCTCAGGCTCCCCATGCAGAACCTGGAAGTTTTCCCGCAGGAAGCCAAAAGCCTGTGCTCTCCACGTTACTTCCTAAATAAGGATGAGCGATTTTAATACACTCCAATTCCAGAGCAAGGGACAAGAACTTGATGCCTCACTCCTGATTAAAGCTCCTCACTTTCACTACTATCAGAGGAATCAAACAGACATATTGAACTACGTTCAGCATCAGAAATGGAAAATAAATGGTAGCTTTAGATTCTGTATACAGACCTTCAAAAGATAAGAAATTCTGTATTCTGCATTTCTTATTTCACTAGGCTCTGGCAATTTATAACAGAGACTGTCTGTATGAACTCTGACTAATAGTGAGATGCAACATCGTTAACGCAAAGGCCGTAACTTGAAGCACCACATTAATTACCTGATCTAGTTCAGTTGGAATGTACTGGATGGCACCACATGATGAGGCCACTTTGAGAAGGCTGCAGTACACCGTGTATCTCACAGGAGTGTTCTTATCCATACCATGGAAGAGATTGCTCAGTCTAAACCACAAGCAATGAAAAACTGAGTTAAAAGGTTTCAAAATACTTTACTGGAGTGCACATAAATGTTTCTATTAAGATGTGTGTGTTAAGATGTGTTTCTATTAAGATGTGTGCACACAAAGCGCCTGGTGGAACCTCACATCTGTGATGAATTGCAATGGCTTCCAGTTTTATAAGTTTTCAGCAGATAAGCTGAAAACTCTATGCATTTTAATTTTGTAATAGCCGTGTGAAGAAAGTATATTGGTACTTCTATTTTACGATAGGGAAAAAGAAGGTACAAAAAGAGCGCTTCCCGCAACAGACACATATCTTGACACCCCACACTTTGACTTAAAGACATACAATTGCAAGATACCATTGCTTCACTTTCTTCTGTACAATACTTACAGCTGCAATCTAAGAGAGGGGCGCTCTCCTTCCCGAAATTTTACTAACTTCTCACACAGGCTTTCAATCAGTGCTTCTTGTTTGTCAGGTTCCAGGATAAGAAGCAAAGACACTACACTGTTCATCACGCTCTCAACATCTGCACAAAACAAAACATGCAGCTGTTTAAAACTGCAAGTAGCAATCATCAGTAGCTATTTAGTGCTGGAGAGTTACTTCTGCTATCAATTATTATCTTGTGTCGGCAACAACTGTAAAAGAAAGAAAATGCCAAGATAACCAATCTGGATATTCATCAGAGTATACGACAGATTTGGCTCAGGTGGTCTTTTACCAACACATCTCCATATAAAGCAACTACCACTCTAAGGTCAAGACAGAATTTGGTATTTGATATCACACTTGCTCCGAATTCTCCGTTCACACATAAAAAGTCAGAGCAACTTCAGGTTTGAGTCTTAAAGAAACAGTGGCTTTCTCCTGCACATGCAGAAAGCTGCCCCATGGTTCTAAAGTGAGAATAATAACACTTAGTGCTCAAGTACAGTAACACATTTCATCAGGAGCACAAGCAAACCCAGACCACAAGGAAAATGCCCACAAGAACAAAGTATATTCAAAAGCCTCCCCAGCTCCTGTTTTAAGCATGGTGTTCCATCCTTTGCAAACAGGACCAGACAGGTTTTGTGCTTTCTTTTCACAGTCTGCCCAAATATTATGCAAAGGAGATGAACAAAATTCATTACATATGGAAAATATTATTTATTCCCCGAAATGACATCTGAACATCAAACAGCAGAGCACTAAGCTTCTCCAGTATTTCATACTCATTTACCTACAGTAAAAGGCAACATGAAAAATAATCTTAAGTACTCCTTCTTAGATGAACCGTGCATTCTTTCAAGCAACACACACAATACATATTAGCAATTGTATTTTACATGTAAAAGTTCTAGATGGAATCTGTATATAGATAGAGAGCACAGCAGGCACAGAAAGATCATTTAAGGCTACTGCAGCATTATCAGCGCCATTAAAACATATCAGTGCAGTTTCTAAGGAGCCACAGTCCTAACTCAAAACGAGTTACTGACTACTGAAAATTCTAGTGTTTTCAGACAATATTAATCAATTCATGTTTTAGGTCTTCTACTTACAGATGTCTAGTTTTGATTTTTGTTGTTACCTCATTCTTTGTTGTTCTGCAGCATCACAGTCATTAAGTAAAAGTGAGTCTTATTTTTATCATACTTTTTTTTCCCCAAGAGAAAAGCTATTTTCTATACAACCCGCTATGCCCTCATAACAAGCACAGCTTAACTCGATTTCTGACTTCTTCAAAAGGCGCTGGATGTTTGGAGAAGGGAGAGGTAGAGTACATGCAAATTTAACATGGCGATGATGGAAATAAGCACTTCCAGTTTTATAAAAATGCACGTGTTAACATGGAAGCCATGCACCACACCTCTAAATTCTGCCAACTGTTACTGTTTGAAAGCATTGATGGTGATATGTTTAGCAAAACCAACAAGACTTAAATATGCACACCTTTATCATCCTCTTTCAGGCACACATCACAAACTTCTATAATCTGTGCCAAATCCACATGAAGTCCACCTTCAGCGTTTTCTTCAGAGATTTCTGCTCCTTTGGATTTCAGGTAAGCTCGAAGTTCTGCAGCCTTAAAAAAAAAAAAAGACAACACACACAAAACAAACAGTGACTTTGTGAACAGCAAAGTCAAAGTAATGAAATTTCTTACAGATTTATGTTCTGCAACCAATCCTCTGCCCCTGCTGCTCACTCATACTTCCTCTCACTTCTCCCTACCACCCTGCATCCTACAACACTCCCTCTCCTCCACTTTAATGTACAACCCAAACACCGACTCAGACTGAGATGCTGCACATGCTGTGGCTGGTTTGCCAGTAACTGAACAGATCACACAGCTGTTGAGCTTTCTCACGGTAGGAACACGTCACTTACAACCACCGGTTAGAGAACAGCAGGCCTAGTAAGTTTTTGTGATGAAGATGCTTCCTTCATAAGAATTTTTATTATCTTTTACTCCCTTTGAAAACTTCAGAAAACAATAAAACCATTTAGTTGCGTCTTCACCAGAAAAGGGTATAAACAAAACTACTTCAGAGAAGGCAGAACTTACAGCCTTCACACAAGTTAAAGACAGTTCCCAAGACCATGCTACAACCTGCCTTACTTTGTTAGGATTTAAACCTACACTAAGAAAACACCTTTCCCCAGCAACAAGTCTACGCATTAACTCTACAATCCATGGTTTCAGCAGCAGAACCATAAGTCTTCAGAGACAATCTGTATGAGGCCATACAACTTTTGGCACAGGGGAACTCTGACCGGTGTAATTTACATCTAGTTGGGTGTCAAATCATTACCGCACCATAAGACATAGTGAAATGCTCTAGGACTCTTCACTGTACTGAAGAAGTTTCAAACTAACTACTTGATGGGCATTTACTAGGCATTACAGCAAGTGAAAACTGGACTGAAGGCTATAGTAGTTGTGTATGCACTTCTAGTAGATTTCCAACTGTGTATATATACACCGCTCTAAAAGACGCTGAGAACAACAAACCCTAAAATTCAAAAAAACCCAAAAAAAGTAGCTCGAAGACAAACTTCACAGCTCCCATGCCTGTAGTATCGAGAATCCTGCAGAACCAAGACCTAAGTAATGCGCTAGTCCGTATCAGAACTAGTTTCCCTCTCCTAGAAAAAAGTACTGCTGAGGAGAGATGAAAACGAAGTATTAGGTCAAGCGAAGAACTTTGAAAAGGAAACTGCAAACGGAGACTTATCTTACGGTTTACAGTTTCTTTAACCGGGCTGTTCAGTCTCCCTGGGAAACACCACACACGACCTACCGGAGAGCTACTCGGGCCTGACAGGGCCCCCGCTCCGCCTGCCCCGCCGCTCCCCCCGCAGGCCGCCGCGGCCCGGCCCGGCCCTGCTTCCCCGCCCCGGGATGGCCCCCCAGGGCCGGGGCCCGACCCCCTCGCCCTGCTGCTGCCACCGCCCGCCGAGCCCCAGCCGCTGACCTGATCCTCTTCCGTGATATCGATAAAAGCCGGGACGCTCATGGCGGCGGAGGCTCCCGCGGCCGGACCGAGCACGCCGCCCGCACCGGAAAGACAGAGCGACTTCCGGCGTCCGCGCGGCGCCGGCTTCCGCTTCCCCGCCGCTGGGGGGCGGGGCAGGCGGGGTCTCGCGCCCCGCCCCGCGCGCGGCCGTTGGCGCTGAGGTGAGGGGATGGGCGGCGGGAGCGGTGACCGGCGTCTCCGGCCGCGGAGGGACGCGCACCCTCTTCCAGCCTCACCCGCCGTCGCTCCGGTCCCCGAGCGGTTCCCCGCGGGCCCGCGCCGGCGGAGTTCCGCTGGCGGGCGGAGGTGGCCGGGCTAGCCGGGCTCCACCTCACGGTGGAGCTGCCGCGCGGTGCCTGGGCGGCGGGGTGCTGGGCCGGCTGCCGCCGCAGCGCTCGCCTGTGCGGGGGACATGGGAGTAGCTGCCGCCTTTAGTCAGGTATCCCCAACTGCGATGGGTGTCTCTACCGCCAGAACTACTGCCATGTGGAAAGAACGAATTGGGGTTTTTTTCCCTCTCTCTACCTAAAAGGAGTATTTTCTACTCCCCTGCCCCCCTTCCCCTTAAAAGTGTGGGTTCTTACTTAGTCCTTTTTCTTGGAAGAGTTCAAATAATAGTCGTAGTTTAGGTGAGTAGGGAGGAAAACCTGGTCAGAGAGAGGACAGAAGTTGCTAACCAGGTGCTAGTAACCTGTTGCTTAGATTGTCTTAATACTGCCTTAGTTCCTACTCCAATGAAAAGTAACAAACAGTGATGTGGTTTTACCAATGTATTGCACATTTTTTTCAACTAGAGAGTAAGAAATTTCCAGTCAACAGCTCTGGCAGACCAACAGGAACATAGCTTGACTTTCCTGGTATTTCAAAGGCTAAAACAAAAGCCGAGAACAAGAAGTAGAGGAAAAAAGAAAACCACAAGCAAACTTTTATTTCCCTGTGGCTTACGCTAAGTGTTCACTGAATACAGGAATTTAGAAAACACTGAGACACATTCACAACTGTTTAGGTTAAATATTTGCTGAAGACTTGTGTAGTAAGAGCTGGAGGGTTTTGAGAGAAGACTTGGTGGATGGCCTCTTACTGCTACATAACTACTGGCCAGAAAGTAATTAAGAGCTTTTTATTACTCTAAAAGTTGTTGAGTAATTCAAGATAAATATTTCTTTGGAGAAATACAGTCTGATAACCAGTAATGGAGTTTTGAAGTGCCAGGAAAAGAGAGTTGAGATGACTACTCTGCTAATGAGAAAGCTGAGGCTGGTACTACGGTGCTGTGTTTTGTGTTGTTTACATTAGAAAGTGTGAATCATCTTGATGGTNGTGCTGTGTTTTGTGTTGTTTACATTAGAACGTGTTTTTTTACAATAGAACAGTGTTTTGTAAAGTCTTGTCCCTGATGTAAAATAACTAAATGAGATACCGCCTTGGAGGTAGTGTCTTGTGCTTCAAGAGTTTAAATAAATAATCTGCAGTATGAAAAAAGCTATATTGATTTATTGATCCTACCACTGAGTGCCTTCCTAGTGTTGACACTGTTTATCAAAAAGAGCCGTTGCTCTGCTGTCGGTGAAACATTTAGTCCCAATTTTACAAATGAGATTTTTAGCAATAAATACAGAATCACAAGTAAAAAGGGGCCTTAATAGTGATATTTCGTGTTTGCAGTGGTTTGTATTTAGAAATCATTTACACAAATTGTAGACACTCTGAGTATTAATGGCAGCCTTGGAATTTTCAAAGAGGTTTGCCAATATATTGGAAGGTAACTAGGAAAAACTATCAATTGATAATGAACTCAAAGGGTGTATAGACTAAAGGATGCCATCCCAGGCAGTTGCTGTGCTTAAAAAATAGCAGATGAGGTGCTATTTTTGTTGTCCTGGAAATTCCCTATGAAAATTTTTTGTTCCTCAGTAAAACAAATCTTTATGAATTCAACTTCACTGGCTGGGGAGTGAGAGTTCCTCCCCTTCTGCAAAAGCTGAAAAAACTTAATTCTGCTGTGGAATTACCGGCCAGTTTACAGGAATCAAAGCCACAATCCCGTGAGATTGTAGGACAGGCTTTGCATCTCTTGGCTCTATAGTCTGGGTTCTGCACATTTGTATCACAACTAACACACATAACGTGGTTCTATCCATAATCTGTTCTTGTTTCAGATAACCAAACATTTTGGGAAATGTTTCTAGTATTGGTTTTATATAAAATATGTAGAAGATATTGAAAGCACTAGCAGTTTCAACCTTTTATCAATAAAGGTTGAATTAATTATTAGTCACATCACCTTATTATCATTACCCCCACCATAGTTTGCAGAGCTAAAAGTATCTGTTAAAAACTTAGCTAAAATCCCTAAATTAGTAAGACTGCTGTACACAAACCTCTTTTTTTTTTAATTTTTTTTTTCACCTACAAAGCTGATCAAATAATGACAAGACATTGGGTCTAGTAACCAGAGCAGGGATAGCACCTGCTTCTGAGTTTCCGCAGCACTAAGTACAATGAACCTGATAAAGGCCCACACTGTCTTTAACAAAGTTCATGACTCAAATTAGTTTTGATCATCTACATGTTTGTATTGCTTTCGAATAATGTTCAACTCTTAATTTTTCTATCATCCAAATCCTGGATAATTAACTTATTCTAGTTGGGCAATATTTTTTGAAATAATATCCCTGATTTAATTTATGAGGTATTTTTACGAAAAGTGTTTTTAAACAGAATATTTTAATACTATCCGATTGATAGTCTTACGAGTATTTTGTATTTCATAGGTCAGCATTCTGGAAGTTACAGTTAGGCATAGAGATAGGTCTGTCCTTTGTGTGCCTAATCTGATTTTTTAAGCATTTTTAAAGTGCAGAGGACTTTGATCTAGTACTGCTTAATACAGTCCTGTGAGAATAAAGGTCTTGGCATCCAGCACACTGGGGGAACAGGGATACATCATACATTTGATTTGCACAGATCTCCACAAGACGTTTCAGGTGCTGGAGTATGTGCCTAGTGCCAGTTTGCTTTCAGGGATATTGTGCATGGCTACAAGCTGCCATGAGTCTCTTATAGAGACTCATGCTGTGTCGGAGATTCCTCTGCACATCTGATACCCCAGAGTATATAAATGGCCCAATTTGCATAGGGAATTGACTTCCAACCTCAGTGCCTAATTTTTGTTTAGGTAGTGCACCCAGATGGAGGTTTGTCATGAATTATTCTAAATATACAAAAATAAAATAACCATTGATCACACTGGGTAGACAGGACATGACTCCAAAGAGATCTGCTGAAATATCCACATATGGTATGTTGCATGTTACTTTATTTGTCCCGGAAGAATTAAGATGATAGATGATAGCTGGGATTTGAACTTGTGCATCAGGAAGTCCACTTTTAATATAAAGGGGGCAGTATGTGTTTTGTGAAACTACCAACGTAGAGAGGATGTAGTGGAAGAATGGGTTTCAGTTTTTTTTGGAATAATGACATCTCTGTGGAAACGAGGCAATTGTTTATAGTCCTGTCTGCAGTTTGTGAAGCCAGTTCAGAAACGGGGCGTGGATGGGGTTAGAGCTGTGCCGAGGGAGACAGCGGTCCCTGCGAAGGCTGCTAGGTCTGGGGAGCCTGGGCCAGCAGTGCCCTGGGCTAGCAGGTCTGCAGGGTGGGCTGGGAGCAGTGCCTCAGGGACAGGCCAGAGCAGGAACCCAAAGGAGGTCACTACAATTTCAGAACTGGCTAATGTGTGTATGTCTCTGTGTGTGTGTGCATGTATGTATGCACATGGGGAGTGCATACATAGTCTCAGCTGCTGAAGGGAAGAGGTTAATTTTGACTGGCACCCACTGTAAACTCTTTTGTTTTGTGTCTGTAGGCAAACCAGAAAGAGAGACAGAGAGATCGAGTCTGAAGAAGTGTTATTCTGTCCTGCATGCTTTGAACATAGTGACTGAAGAAAACAAAGTAATTCAGGTGACGCATCCTAAAAAGCAGTCTTTATGGAGACAATAGCTCTTTGAAATCAACAGACAGCTTCTGAAAATAAAGGGTTTAGAGTTGACTCTGGAAACTGATCCTCTTTTGTTAAAAGCATTGATGAAACATCTTCTTCAATACAGAAAAGTACAGACTGTATGATGGCATATTTTTCCCTCTTCAGAATTTCTTTTTCTTCTTTTNTTTTTTTTTTTTTTTACAGTTCCGTAGCTGAAGTGATGAGATGAAAGCTGAGTTGGCTCTCTGGAAAGCTGGGTAAGGACAACTGCCTTCTGCGAAAGGTGGCCGATGACATAATTGTAGACCCTTTCATTCCTGTAATGCATGCAGTACGTTTTGTGCTGAGTGCCCTCTTGAGGTCTTTGGCACACAGTGACCTGGACGAATCCCGGGTAGTGTGACTGTAGCTGAGCTGTTCGGGGGTCCTTCCTTTAAAGGTTTTCCCTCTTTTTTTCTCTTTCGGGAGAGATGTTCTAACCAGCCTAGGCAGGGGGAACACGGTTAGGTCAGCTATTGCTTTAAGTCAGAATTACGGACAGTGAGTTATTCAGGAAGGGGGGAAAATAATTCAGAACTTCATCCAAAATCCCAGTCAGCCAAACTAAATCTGTTTCATATTCAGGAGCTTTGATTAGCTTTATTGATACATAGAAATGTGCTTCCTACTTATGTTTCTGGGTTTTTTTTCCTAGTTCTGGCTGGGACTAAAGGGAAAGTGCTAAAATGCACTTTGAGTCTCTTCTTGCAGGACATATCAGAGATCTCAGGGGGAAGCCTGTTGTCCTTACTCTTCCAGCTAAGTTCTGTAGTCAGAGGAACTCTGGATAACTTCAGTAACTATAGTAACTTTTGTATGCTTATCTGGTTTTCTTACATACTGTTTGAAAATTTTCCACATTTGCCCACTTATTTCAATTCCCCCAACTGTATCAGCTTTAAAAAAATGCCTGCAGTTATCCTGGCCGGCATGCTGTCTTCATTCAAAGTATTTATTAAATATTCTGAATTTAAGAAGGAAAATACAATATTGCATTATTATTAATAATATTGGGTTCTGACATGGAACATTTTGCCTTTAGAAATAAAAATGAAAAGCCTTTAGAAATATATTTTGTTTGGACTCTAGATACACTTATTTTGCTGCTAGTATAGCAGGTGTTTTTCTTAACCATTTTTTTAGGAGAAATCCTAAGTTTAGAGGAAATGAGCACTCGATTATTTAAATTTCCTGAGATTAGAGGAAGAACACTTTGCCAAACAATGCCTCTTCACTTCAAAACCTCTCCCCATAAATTATGTTAGGAGATCTTATTAAAAGTCTGTAAAAATTTCCTATTAAAAATGGTTGATTGCAGTCCAGACCATCACAGCTTTTGTGCTTTCAGTGAAATACCACAGCTGTCGCAAAGAAATATATTGTGAGACAAAAGGTTTTGTTTCCTTAGTCATAAATTATTTTTGTGATATCTGTAGTAAGATAAAACTTTCACTTATGTTTGAGTGAAGGAAGATTCCAGTGATAACTTGTTCAAAAATCTATAAAAAGAATATAAGAATGTAGATCTAGATAGCAAATTAGAATCAGACTTCCTTTTTGCTTAAGGAAAGCAATTATTTCTGAAGTCAGTGAAGATTATAACCAGGGATAATAGCATAACTTTGCAAAGCACAATGCCTTTATCTCAGTAGAACCTGCAGTTTAAGCTTTCAAGTCTGACCTTTGAGAACTATACAATAGAAGCCTTTTGCGTTCGCTAGTTTTTAAACCAAAGTTAAACAATAGCAAGTGGTCTGTTTACTAATTATACTTACAAACAAAAATAGAACTTTTTTTTTGAGATTTTAAATAAGCATTAAATAAATTGGCTTTGACCGTATTTGTTTTTCTATTGGCAAATGAGTTTTCTGCTAAGGAATTCTGCATAAACAGTAGCCTTTTAGAGGAAGAAGGGCTGTATGGACACTGAATAGACTGTGAAGTATTTGCTGTCAGGATTGGATTCTAACTATGTTCACCCAGTCAAGATGTAGAAGTATATTCCACATATGACCTGTGTGTGTAATGAAAATATAAAAATACATCTTATATACTAAAGATTATTTTCTGAAATGAGTTGCCAAATAATTTTGAATGAAGGATAAATTAGGATATTCACCATTTGCTCATACATCATTGCTTTATGTATAAAGGTCAAATTTCTCATTCTCCTCCCCTGCTCGTTACAGAGATTACTGAATAAAGAAAGATAGTACAGGCGCTAGAACTCAGTTTGAGAGGCATTTTGGGTTATGTGTGGAAAAATCAATATGTTTTTTCTAACTATCAACAGCATTTATAACTAAGCCAGTTTACTTTGCCCTGCACCATCGCAAGTTGACTGGAATTTGTTTTTGTGTATATTTAAATTAGGAGTATACAAAACAAAAATGCAAGACAGTCTTCTCCTCTGCTGTGTAATTCAGAGAAATAGAGTATGCAGCCTTGATCCATTAATAGGATCCATTACTATAGCGCCCTACTTTTTTTCCTTCTGAGTGATTTTTCTTATAAATCAAAATCCAACTTTGTAGTGCTTTTTTATGGCAACATGTGCTATGCATTCTTCGGGTCAAACTTGCTCGAACTGAAGATAAATATCTTTAGCATAAGGTCTAAAGCAAAATAATCAACCTTTGGCAATTATTTCTTTTGTGAGGATGAAGATATATATTTCACGTCCCATATACCTGGGGCAGGAACAAGGTGAGTCATGTATTTGTGTTGGCGAGATTCAGGTGTCGATGCACAGCAGTGTAGATGAGGTACCCTGAGCACAGAATTACATACTGCTCCAGCCATTGCTGAAGGGTGTGTGGGGTGCTTTTGGGGTCGGGGAGGAGTACCTAAAACCTCTGTAGTCCTCTGTACCCTGTTAGGATCTAGCTCTGTGTTCTCACTCGTGCTGAATGGCCTTTTACAAGTAATCCCACTGATGTCAGTGAGACTTTTCTGTAATAAAATGCTGTCTGACAAGAATATGGATATCAGAATCTGGCCCTGCTTGTACTAATTCCATTTTAATGAACACTTAAATGGAGATGTTATTAAAAAAGTCTATTTCCTAATATTCAATAAATCAAAACTATAAAATCAGTTTGCCAGTTGTTGCCACTCCAGTCAAAGCCAGTTTCTCTTGTATTGAGAAGAATAGTACATACTGCCTCCATTCAGGAGGGATTAATTGTAATACTTTTATCTGCTTCATATGATTTATTTCTAATAATGAAGAGTAAAGAACAGTAGGGGAGCTTTTAACATTTATTATTTTTATTACAGCACCATATAGTAAAGAGATGTTTCACAAACACAGAATTTGCTTAACCTAAGACGCTTGTTTTATGAATGAGCAACTTCGAAACAGAATTTTAAGAAAGCATTATTCGTTTTGCTGATCATATCCATTTAATTTTATAAGATGGATCTTTGGGCACTATGTGATAATGCAGAGGTACATATTAAAGCCTGCTAAGATTTTGTAGGCCAGTCATCTAATGAAGATTATTAAAGCAGTAGTATGGCGTGCTGCTGGGGAAACTACCTGACATGAGTCCTCACTGTTGTGAAACAAAGTTGGACTGTTTGTATGAAAATGTTTGGGATTTTAGATGGTTTATCCCAGAGGACTGATCTGCTTAACTGCCGTGGTGACATTCATACCAAGGAGTAGGAAGTATGCTTATGATTCTATTTGACTTTGTTGCACTTTAACAAAATATAGATAAAAAGCAGTGAAGGGAGGGCAAAAAAGAAGCTGAATTCATTTAAGTCAAAAATAAAGCTGCCATTGCATTGAAAGCCCAGCAGAAAAATTCTAGTGGAGTATTATTTCCTTGGAATTTGCTAAATCTTTGAAATCCAAATGTCTCATGGGGGTGGGGAGTGTTCAGTTCCCTCAAGATGTTCTTCTAGACAACAGGCAAGTGTCCTGATTTTATACCTTTACACATACCAGGTTTCCAGAGTCTCTAGCTTTGATGCAGTCCACTAGACATCCTGATGTGGGGCCAAGGATGCCAACTCCTCCATTGCTCTGCAGCAGCCTACCAGGCTGTTTTTATAAATTACATGTTTTCTCCAACCATAAATATTGCTCCTAAAAGGGATACTGAAATGAAGATAATATGACTTTTCAGTAATAGGTCTTCTAATGTCAGCCATTCTGTTTAAACTGTTCAATTTTCAACAGAATTAAAGATCTACACAGTATATTCTACCTCCTGCAGACTGCAGTTGTTAAAAGAAAATAAATCACTTAAACAGGGTCATGAGCAACAAAGGCCAATGTGGGTTCAAAGTTTACAGGTCTCTGCATTTATCAGGTAGAAATATGCTACATTTCACTATTTCATAAAATATCCTTTTATGAAAAAGCCATCAATCTTTGTATGTCCTACTAAAACTGATTTCTCAAATGAAAGAAATGAATGATGACACCAAATCAAGAAATCGTTTATGAGTTTATATTTTTGCAAGACCACCATGACTTTCACATACGTTTTCAATTTTGGTAAGGATGTGATTATCATGTGGATATGTTTTACTCCCACCATCTGTACTAAGGGAACTGTCAGAACTGCGTACCCTTTCTTGGGCAGTTCAGGATTTGTTCAGATTTTTTCATTAATCTGTAGTGGGTTTTCTCCAGTGATAGTTATCATGTCTGTACATTATCTACAGATTTTCTGGGGTTTGAGAATATACATAAATATATATATATAAAAAATCACATATATGCAAGTTCTCATTTAAACTAAAACTGCATCTCGATGACTTAGTTATATTTCAAAATTTTTTAACATTTCTGTGGAATGATTTTTGTGTGATTTCTGTCACACACTCTACAAAACGTCGTCTTAATTACAGATTTTTTGTTATTTTTGTGGCCTCTCCTTACCATTGCTGCACTTCCTCCAGGAGTCACCAAGCTCTTTGACCAACTGAACAATTTAGGTACTTAAAAACAATATTGTATATTCATGCTTCAGGTATTGTAGAACTACAACACAATGGTTTGGGGCAGGAATAATATAAGAAATTAATTCTTTCTGGTCTAGTAATGGCAACCAATACAACACAACAACCAGCATGCCACACTGTAATAAGGAAAAGTGATTTCTGTTCTGGCAAATGGTGTGGTGTCCCTTTGTGTCTACACAAAGCAAATGAGCTTAGCCTTTCTAGGTCTCCAGTGAAAACAGACACAAATTAATATGGTTTATTAAGTATCAGTCTCATAAGAAGAAGAATATATGGGGAAGTTGAGCTGAACTTCTGAGAGAGAACTTGATGCTTGGGGTTTTAAGAGGAGCATTTTGCTCCTTTTGCTATGGAGGTAATTTTGAAAAAATTATTGTGCTATTTTTTAGGAAATTCACTTTCAGTTTATTTAGGAATTATCTTTTCTAACTGTCTTTGAT
Source organism: Anarhynchus alexandrinus (assembly GCA_008711295.1). Taxonomy (NCBI): domain Eukaryota; kingdom Metazoa; phylum Chordata; class Aves; order Charadriiformes; family Charadriidae; genus Anarhynchus; species Anarhynchus alexandrinus. The sequence goes on along the minus strand of VUYV01000053.1, from coordinate 688,012 downwards.
TCAGTGATGAAAATACGAAGTTAAAGAATGTTCCATGCTTCCTTTGTAATTGATAAGTTAGACTTTTAGTCAAAGAATATATGCTATCTAAACATGTATTTATTCCTATCACCCTTCTCTTTTCTCTCCTGGGGTAAAAAAAAAAGGGCAAGAAGAGAACGGAGTTTAGTTGTAATTTTGGGGAAGAACCTTTTGCAATCACACACAGAGTAAGTGTTTCATGTGGAGTTCACATTATCGGAACACAAACCTTGCTGCACTATGGCTAGCATTGCTTTTTTGCAGCTTTTATTGTAGTTACAGGGTCTTGTATAGTAATTTAAACAGCCTACTCTTGTATGAGCATGCTATGAAATACATCTTATGACACCACCAAAGACTCTGGAAAACCTTACATACAGAGAAGACATAAACATCTTTCAATGAGCACTTTACATTACAAGCCAAACATCTTCCCAAAACAAAATCTATCTTGTCTGAGTAGACTGAAAGGTAAACAAAACTTTCTTTTCATCTGGTGATGACCTTAGAGAAAATGTTGCGGTTTGAGCAAGCAAGAGTAAAAGTTTTGGATTGTAATATTTTTTTTTTAATGAATCTCAGAAGAATGGTACTTACCTGAAATTTGAGGGCTTTTGTTCCATGTGCTCCTCAAAGCATCCTGAAAAAAAATCACAGAATTCTATAGCAACTGCCTCAGGTGCCAGAATAACACCCCCAAATCCAGAAACAGAGTCATGAGAGTTCAACATGCTTTGCCTTTACCTCTTGGTACTGTACTCCGTAGTTCTTGCAGTCAAGGGCCCATGGCTGATTCACACAGCAGAAGCATTCAAAGTAGCTGGAAGAATCTGAGGCCATGTGCATAATGTGTAAAGAGCGCATAACCCTGTTTGAGAAGTTGTTCATCACTTAATGGATTCTTTACCTGAAGAAAAGCAGATCAAGAAGTCGGAGGCTTTAGGTGTCAAAAAGGCAGTTTCCATTCTAAGTGGAATGGAAGCGTTATCTTAGAAGTATCTTAGAAGCACTTTCCCTCCCTTTGACCCATATAAAATCTGTGGAAACCTTGTTAAATATCCAAGATATGGCAATATTTTTCAAATGGCTAAGATAGTTAAATTCCATTCTGGTGACCATCTACACTGTAAACAGTGTGTGTAATCTTAAATTTGAAGAGGAAGTCTCTAAAGAAAACTTTATTAATGTGTTCTGTAAATGCATGCAGTTTTGCAAGTGCACGAGCATGGTCACATAGGAGTGTGTCATAATGTGTCATGTAGTTTGGTATGCTGCATCTGATCATGGCTGTTGGGGGATGATTTGGAGGATGATGGATGGAACTCCAGTACAGGCTGTCAGAACAAGTTGTCCAGGGAAGGCAGGGGAAAAGGAGTGGAAAGGTTCTTCCTTGTCTCTTCTCAGCTGCTGTTTAACGTGCCATGAAATGTAAGCATAATTTCATTCTCTAATAAAACATTGAATGTTTTTATAACCTGTCATTGATCATGAAATCATAATGGTAAGAGATCTGTAGCTGATCCATGGAGTCACACCATTTTTATAGTGCTTTCAATTATAATTTTATTAAAGAGTGGAAAATGTTCTGTGAGAAGTATTGAGAAATATCTGTTCCAAAACAAGTGGGAAGCATGTCTTTATAATATTTTAAATTCCTTTTCCGAGCTTAGTAGAGCCAAGGGTTCCAATAGTTAATTATGTGCTGTTACACTTTAGTTTCATTAAAAGTCACTTATAATACAGACCAAATACAGAGTGCCTGTTTTCTCTGTGTCTTTTTCTTTAATATGCATCTGCTGAATGCCCTCTTACTCAATAATTCTCTAAGCTGTATGGTCCTCATCATGACTGTCTCTCCTCATTAAGAAATCTTTTCATACATCTAATCATTTGTCTGTGGCTCTGACCCTCTTTGTGAGAAAAGGTCCCGTACGTTGTCTTGAAGAAACATTTTAAAGGATATATCCCTCTCTAAGGTGCCAGAGGTGCAGCATGCTACTTTTGTATAAAAGTCTCACAAGAGAGCAGAGGTATGTCTAAAACGGTGCAGCTTTCCTTTTCTGAAGAATCCCTCTTTCTAGGAGTTCCACTACCATTGTTATTCTCCCTTGCTGTTTAATTCTAAGAGCACAGTGATACGTGATATGTATTTGTCTTGCTCTGTCCTCAAGGACATAGTAATGTGCTGCTGGGTTAGAAATGCTTTCTTTAAAAGTACTCAAATGCTGGAAAGCTGTTTCTTCAGGGTAGCTGCAACCTGAGAACATCTTTTCTTAGGAAAGAGAGCAGCTCAGAAACTTCTTAACCATTTAAATGCACTGCTAGTTTTTATAATTTAACTTTTTTAAAAAAAGTTACAGGATATAATTATATATGAGCTATGTATTTCAAATAAATAATGTAGAATTATCACCTTTTTCTTTCTTTTCTGTAGAATCAACTTTTGTGATAAATCTCAATTTTCTAAGAGCTGTATCTTGCTTCCATAAGTTAGGCATGGGTACTACACTTCGTGTTGCTCTTTTGTTGTTTTAAAGTTTATTATATCCTGTTGTCCGTGTCTGAAAAATATCTTCAGGGAACTTCAGGAACTTGATACTGTCAAAAAGTTTATACTTTCACATTTACAGCTGAGTGCAAGCTTCTGTCTACTGCCATGTTACCACAGCAAGGTCTAAACTTACTGAAAAAGCAACCGTTTTAGATAACTACTTGAATGTGATACCTCTAATAAGACAGTATTTTATACTGTTAATTCTTTAATTAACCTCTCCGTAATCCCTTCTTTACTCCTTCCTGCTGCATGTTTGCCAGAGAGGGAACTGATCAGAACTTACAACCCCGTAATGTTTTACAGCTCTGCTGGATTTTACAGTATTTCATTTCTTGCATCACCTGTGAAGAATTCCAAATGACAAAGCTCCCAGAAACCTCAAAATAAAGAAACTGGCTCTACTTTTCTAAAACACTTCTAAAAAGTACATAAAATTAATATAATTAAGGACTGTAATAGCCTTCTAGCCAAGCTTTAATAAGGCTACACAATAAATCTCAATAGAAACACGAACTTGGATCCTAGAGAAAGAAATGCTTCATGTTCATTTACTGAGGATGAGATTCATTTTGTCTGTTTAGTGTAGACGTCTGCATGTGATGCAGTCATAAAAACTTCACTGATGAAGAGAAATCGATGCTAGGATCAACTCATTTTACCTGTGTTAATTGTCCGCCTAAGAATGCCTGCCTTACCTTCAGCTCAGTGAAAGTGGAGGTTGACTTTTATTCAGCATCCCACAAAAAATGTGCAGGTTAGTTATTAGTGCTGGGTAATACAATACTGACACAGTCTCACATGCATTCCTAAAATCATGGCTCATGCTATTTGTGAATTTTACATTCCTCTGATGTAAGCAGATTTGTTTGCTGATTATTATATGCAATACTGACAATTAACATATTATAAAACCACTTTTCATCTGAAAAGTTAGGATGGGGCAGGACGCAGTGCAGAAATTTTGCTGTGGGCAGGTTTGATAAGTGTGTTGCTTAATAAGAGGTTCAGATCTGACATTTGAATGTTAAAGCCCCATATTAGAAAGGAGGCCAAGCTGGCCTTGAAATGAAAGGTCTGGCATCTTTTGTGAGCATAAATAGTATAGCTGCCTCTTCAGTCAGTTGTCCAATGTACAACAAATGCAAAGTGACAAAGTCAGCAAACAGAAATTTCTCACTCTACTGAGAAGTAAGCAGTACTAGAATACTTATGTGTTGCTTTGACCGTTCATCTTCAAGGAAAGCTTTGCTTACTCATTGCTGCTACTGAACTTGATACTGTTTGTAGCAAGGCTAGATATTGAGGAATACTACTGGACAGTTTCAGATGTTTAGTTCCAATTGATGTTTTCCTTTCAAATCTCATATTCATGATATTAACCTAGCATTCTGGAAAGTAAGCACTTTTTACTGGAAAGCCACTGGTCAGAGGTAATTTGCATTGGAGAACAGCTTTGAATGTAAACAACATAGGAAGGGATGCTCTTAGCAACTAAGAATTCTGCACTCAAAAAGAGCTTTAATGGAAATAGCTGGTTTTAGTGTTTTAACTCCTCTTAGCATTTGGCTGGATTTTGTGCCAGTTGCCTAGTGTGTATTGATGGAGTGGGGTTCTCCCACTTTGCTAAATCACCAAGAAAACTATCTGCTTAAAGAGTAATTATACGGCTGTACATGTTCAGTCATATGATGGTTTTGAACAAGAGCAGTCACTTACATTGCAGTGTGTGTTAGTTTTGTAAGTGTCGTGTGAAGGCTGACAGAGATCACATTTCTGTGTTTTGCTGCTCGGTCCAGACCACAGCCTCTAGAGGTAATGGATCTCCGCAGAACCTCAGTGGAGCAGATCACCAAACAGTGCAGGATTTCAAAAGCTGACGCACTTTTATTGCTACAATATTCTTGTCATGAAGGTGATGGCTTTTGTATTGTGGTTTCATGTATCAGTGTGGTTTTATGTCTAAAAGCTGAGCCCTGTTGGTAAGCTGGATACCTGTTTTTTTTTTTTAAAAAAAACCCACCACCTTTTCTTTTGTTCTTAGAGGTGAGTTGTAGTAATAGGCTTCTGAGTGTATATTCATATATGCTATAGTGAAAAGACTAGATGCCCATATATGCAGAACAGCTGGCAACTGAAGGGAGGCTCTGCTGTTCCTGTGGGCTCCAGATCTGAAAAACTCCTGTAAGAAGCATCACAAAATTTATCAGAGCATGGCTCAACCACAAATTAGATGGGTTTGTCCAAGAGAGTGACACCTATAACCAGCTACAACCCTTGGTCAAGAGTAGATTGGTCCTGCTGTTGGCAAAGTTGCATTTTGCTCTGAGGGTAGGTTATGAGCACCGTGTTTGCTGTTGCATCTCTACTCTTGGAAATGTTAGGCAAGCTGCAAGTGCTTGCTAGTTGGACTGTCTCAGACCACACTGTAGCCCCAATATAGCATTATAAAAAAGAGAATAATCCAGCCAACTGGGTGAAATGGCCTAGGACGTCTGTTTATTACTCTTAAAAATGATGTCGTTCTTTTTCCCACTTTTTTTAAAGGAACACAGTAGAAGACTGGGGGTTTGTATCCCATCTTCATTGAAGCAGATATTTACAGGCAAGTTATAAAGTCCTGGAATGTGGTTTATATTAGATTTGTCTGTGCTACAGTCATTTATGTATGCATTTATGTATTCATTCTTTAGTGAAGCAAAGGGCATCTATAACCCCACTGTTACAATTATAGCGGTTCAATTCCATACCCACCAGTGATGATTCAGTTTTCCTCATAGCTGCCCTCTGACATCTGTGGGATTTGCATTTGCGTGAATGTTCCAGCATGATTTGGGAGTGACACAAGGGGTCACAGCATGGCACCGCACTAAATAATCACGGTCTCCCATGGCCAACTTACAGGAGGAGCCGGGTATTTTGCAATTCCGGTGTTGTCCTAGGTCATTGCCCTGGAAAGTCAGGTCGCAAATGCCAGAGGGAAGTGCCAGATTTTGAATGGCAGCCAGCAGACTAGGAGTCACGGCAATCTGAGAGAGGCATCTGTGGCAGCTATTGCTTTGCAGTTCCTTGGTCCCACCAAGGTGCAAGCTTAGCTGCCATTACCAGAAGTCCTGGTCTTGTGTACAGGCAAGATATACCTGACCCAGCTGATTGGCAGCATCTTGCCTTTTCAGGAGGCAGGGTCTTGTGGCCCCTGTGATATTCCTACCAGGAGAATAACCCTTGAATTAAATCCAACATTTCAGCAATGACTTATGATTTTGAAGGCTTCCTCTTTCCTATCTTTATCATGGATTTCCAGATGCAATAGCCACTTATGACTCCGCATTATCCTGACAGGTGGTGCTATTTTTATTTTCATATCTGTGCTTCATTTGTTGAAAAGCAGAGGAGCAGAGCCCTCAAGGGCTGTGTTCTGGATATGCCGGTCTCCAGGCTCTTCAGCAGGAACTTGAGAAGGACACATAATTCTTTCACTGAGCGTAAACAGTACTGGTAGCACTGAAACATCTAGGTTAACAATTTCAAATGAGTATGACAGAATTTGAAGGGACAGAATTTGGACCCAAATACTTGGAAATGCTTGAAGGTTAATGCCACTTTAAAATTTTTTAAAAATAATTTTTGGTGAAGAATATTATTTTTCCTGTACAATATAGTAAGGTGAGGTCTATAAAACTTGCTTTGCTATCTTTTGTGTTAAGTGTATATGTGCACATTAAAGGTTTTTAGTGGCACTGGGTCTACTTTATGTGGTGCTCTTTTGAAAATAAGACATGAGGACTTTTATAAGATGTTGTTTTTCTTGACTTCACCTTCATTAATCTTATTTAGTTTCTGTAAGGGGCTATTTTGTGAGCTCCACCGATGGGTAATGTTTTCTTTTCCAAAGTTCATGATTCTTCTATTCAAATCACTAATTTTCACCGTTACACTCCAGTGGTTTAGTGCTTCCCAGGCCTCGAGGAATGAGTTTAATTAGCAATACTGAATAAATTCTGAGACATGATTCATCTTTCTTGTCACTCGGATCTAAGTAACAAAAATGCAATTTTAAGATGTATTTTAAAGCCTTGTGAGAATGGCTTCTTCTGTATAACTGGTAAAAGATTCAAATGTAAATTTGGAAAAAAAAAAAGGATTTTACCTGTCTGTCTGTTTTCAATTTAGCTAGGAGATATAGGATTCAGTCATATGTCCTTGAAGTCCCTGGCATGTTGTTTTCAAAATATTAAGCTATGAGCAGTACTTGGCAAATACATACCAAATTAAAACTGTGCATTAAAGCTTTTTTAGATTAAATAGTCGATTTGGCAAATTTCAAAACTATCCCAGATTTAATGTGATTTCATTTGGCTCTGGCTTTTGATATTTTGAACAGAGCATACAGAAATCCACTGAAGGGAAAATGTCATTTTCCAGTAATCCTAATCGTTGCAGCGCAGAGGTCCAAATTTTGTCGTGTCCTTTTCTCTGAACCAAGAGAAGGTGTATTTATAAGACATAGTGTCATGAGGGGAAAATAGGGAATGCAGAAAGGGAAAGGAGGAGTGAACTCAGGAAAGTTGAGGTTAAATTTAATACTTTGTAAATGTAATACTATGCGCCAGTCAGCACTGCTAGCAGTACAGAGAACTATAGCGTTTTGCCAAGCTGTATCACCTCCTAAGCAGAAGGTTCAGAGCATTTTACACCATTAATGGATGACAACTCTGCCTCACAGCAGCTGTGGGAAGAATTAAATGTAGTTTTCCAGAATTTACAAAAAGGGATCGAAATGATTAGTAACTCGCCCAAGGAGAGCTGTAAGCCAAACGAAGCTGAACTGCCTGACTGAGGATCCCGAGTTTAATTCTGAGACCACTTCCTCTACTCCAGCATGTGGAGCACTGTGAATAAAAAATATGGATTGTTTAGCGCCTTTCTCATCTAGGCACAAAGAAATTAAGGACAAATTGTGGCTGTAGCTAGTTCCCTGGATTTTGTCAGATTCAGACAGATCCCAAATGTTGTTTTAATGTAACCTTAAAAGAAACCTCTTGCTATTAATTTTGTATTTATTGCAGTTACACTGACCCTAATGAATTTTTTTAAATGAATTTGACAGATGTCACAAATATTTTCAATGCAGTTTAACATCATTAAATATAACCTTTCCTAGAAAAAACGTTCTATGAAGTGAATGTAGGATAAGTACAACTGCTGGATTCTGGAAAGTCAAGGGTGTTGCATATTACTTAGTACACAAAATAGATGTTAGGGAATAATGTTTATGGAGCAACATTACAAGGTTGTCCTTCCCATGTCTTGTCAGTACATCTCACCTAGAAGAACAAACTCCTTTAGAAGGGAAGGTTTATTAATTTAGTGCTTAGTTATTATGTATAGTTGGTTATGCCTTCAGAACCAAATTCAGTGACCTTAAGAACTTTTTTTCCAGCTTCGTTCTTTATTACTTTGCTGTCATGTGATAGCCAAGAGGGCTAAATGAAGCCTCTGAAAAGGAAAGGTTTTTCCACTTCTTTGGAGACATGATCTTGTTTTATGTTAAGCTTGCACAGTTTTTTGCACCCGGTGGCCCTAGTTCTGCTTGGAAGAAGGGCAAAGAATAAGCCATAGTTCTTTACATTGTATGTGAACTTGTGAAGTAGTGCAAATACAAAGTTGTAATCCAGGCCATGAGAAATGTAAAATGAATGATTTGAGGACTGGATTCTACTGGATTACAATACTTTATAAACTTTAGAGCGCTGGTAGGGTCCCCAACTGGAGTATGAATAAAGCAAATCCTTTCAAAGGTTTATAGGACTATACTTGGTCCTCTCTTACGGCCTTAATTTATGATTGTTGCAAATTCACAAGCTGTGAAATGTGTTGGTCACAGTGCTGATGGCAATAACTTCAGAATATGAATGAGAGCATCTGGGTTGCTATTTACCTTTGTTTCACAAAGTCAGCTTTTTATCTTTGCATCATTTAACCTCAGAAATATGGCTGGGTTAGACAGGCATATGAAGCCTTCTATGGAACAGAACATTTGCTTTCTATAACTTCATTAGTTTCTTCTGTGAAAAAATATACCATTTGCTTTCCCACCGCTGTGCCGTTCCTCTACATGAATACAAATCAAATTAATGTAAATAAAAATAAGCAGCAGCTTCCAGATGTAAAAGAAATAAGGGTGCTGGGGCTCAGAATTTCTTTATTTTATGTTGACTCTAAGGTTACTTTGGTAAAATGAAGGCCCAGCAGGCAAGCCTGCGTAGCATTCAAATCTCATTTAAACGCTATTTTGCAGGCTTTCATTAGTGCATATAAATTTTGATTGCTTTTAGTTACAGATTAATTTCTCTGTGCCTAACTTTGATGCTTTTGAGTTTCAGTTTCCATATCCGTAAAATGGTAGAGAGATGATAAAGCTTTCTCAAATATTTGTCAATTGCCATGAGTTTTCCTTGGGCTGAAAACTATGATATTGAGTCTTGCTGTTGTTCACCAAAAATGGGAATACATTGTAGACAGTTACTGTGTACTAACACATTTTTTGTGCTTGATGTCCAGAATATTTGAGACTAATTCAGGGACAGCTTGGTGTAATTTAATGGTCTGTGTTATGTGGGAGTTCAGATTAGGTAATGACAATGGCTACTTCGAATTTATGCTCCAGTAAGTTTTTTTTACCAGAAGAAAATAGAACCTTAACTTGTATGGTGATTGGTGACTCTGAATCAAGGCACAGCCATTTTGTGATATCCAAATCAGCATCATTCTTTTATTGTGGTGTGACTGGATATAGCATCCCAGTCTGCATTTGTTTGAGAAGCCTCTTGAGACTTTTTTGAATTGATGGGTGGTATAAAAGAAACTTAAAGACTGTTGTCACCATATCTCATTTGCTATGTTCACTTGACTTGTGTCAGCTCTGCTGAGTTTATACTAAATAGTATTTGCGATAGATCCCCTTGCTTGGCTTCTAGTGTATTTATGGTGACAATTTCAACTACTTGAGTACTACTTTTACTGCTCGATGCCTCGAGGCCTCTTGGTACAACACATACATATTAAGCACTGTGTTAAGGACTGGCCAGCTCAATCCATCCCCTTAGATGGATAGATAGAAAGAAGATTTTCTTGCAAGAGAGAAGGAGTTTTGTATCCAGTGAGGAATGAACCTGTTTCCTTCCATCTCCAGAAGGGTCCTGTCTCTTACAGCCAGCACTGGCAGTTGAAACATCTTCCTTCCTCCTCTCTGACCGGCAAGAGGTTTACAGCCAGGGGACTAGTTATGAGCCAGAGACTGAAAGCCTTAGATCAGAAGGAGGTAAGTAGGGAGCTCAGTTTACCTTTGGTCTCTTAAACTAGGTTTGGGTTCAGGCTGTTTGTCAAGCTGAAGAGAGGTCTCAGACTAGATTGCACAAAGGGCATGGTGAGTCCAAATGCTGTAAACAAATTGGCAGTTCCTGATGGGGTAGTTAAGAGAGAGGAGAAAAAAAATTGTCCTTTAGTTTTTGAAAGGTTAAAGATAAGGCTTTGTCTACTGCTTTGAAGAACTGCTTCTGAGCACGAACGCAGAGGTAACCCACCAACTATATTGTGCTGCAAGCTGCCATACTGCTGGGGGGGTTCAGCTACTGTCCATGGGGGTGGCTCTTTGAAGGTGACCAGTCCAAATCACTGTTTTGCAGATAAAATTGTCAGAAATGTGGAGGAAGCATGAGGCTGGTGCAGCCTGGAGCTTCTCATTCTATCACTTCAAGCACTTAAGTTTGTTAGTTGTTCTGTGTTGATTTCAGACCAAAAAAAAAAAGAGTTGATTCATTATTACTTGTTTATGTGTCTCTAATGCTTGTTGAAGAGCTTATTTACAGAGGTGTCAGCTTGATGTTGCTAATTTATTGTTCATAGGATTTGATTAAAATGCCAAGGAATTCAGTTAGAAAACTAGTCTTCCTCTCATATGTACCTTCTCTCTGTCTGGTCATGGTTTGTTTATTTTGCACTTTTCTTTTGAGTTTTTAGGTCAAGCCATGGGCTGGGGCTACTTTTCTGGAGTTCAGATGTTGAAAAGCTCTTTGATAAACGATGTGAGAAGAACTCTACAAATATTTTCAAGTATCCTGAATGGCAGATGGTTTTGAAAAAAAAACTTAACATTAAAAATCACAGGTAGTGTTGAGTCCAGAATTTGTTCTCCCCAAGTAGAGTGTATATAGCATGTGAGGGTAGACACGAGGACAGGTAGCCTGGGAGGAATACAGATAAATTGTCTGAACAGCCAGGGATAAGGTTAGGAAAACTAAAGCCCTGCTAGAATTAAATCTGGCCAGGGATGTCAAGGGCAACAAGAAAAGCTTCTACAGGTATGTCATTGATAAAAGGAAGACTTGGGAAAATGTGAGCCTTCTCTGGAAGGAAACGGGAGATCTGGTTACCTGGGATATGAAGAAGGCTGAGGTACTCAACAACTTTTTTGCCTCAGTCTTCACTGGCAAGTGCTCTAGCCACATTGCCCAAGTCACAGAAGGCAAAGGTGGGGTCTGGGAGAATGAAGAACCGCCCACTGTTGGAGAAGATCAGGTTCAAGAGCATCTAAGGAACCTGAAGGTGCACAAATCCATGGGACCTGATGAAATGCATCTGCAGGTCCTGAGGGAACTGGCAGATGAAGTTGCTAAGCCACTATCCATCATATTTGAGAAGTTGTGGCAGTCTGGTGAAGTTCCTGCTGACTGGAAAAGGGGCAACATAACCCCTGTTTTTAAAAAGGGAAAAAAGAAAGACCCAGAGCCATCCAGTCTCACTTCTGTGCCCAGCAAGATCATACACCAGATCTTCCTGAAAACTGTGCTAAGGCACATGAAAAACGAGGAGGTGATCAGTGACAGCCAACATGGCTTCACTAAAGGCAAATCACGTCTGACAAATTTGTTGGCCTTCTACGATGGGCTTCTACTTACAGCATTGGTGGATAAGGGAAGAGCAACTGACATCATCTACCTGGATTTGTGCAAAGCATTTGACACTGTCCTGAACGACATCCTTGTCTCTAAATTGGAGAGGCATGGATTTGATGGATGGACCACTCAGTGGATAAGGAATAGGCTGGATGGCCGCACTCAAAGAGTTGCAGTCAACGGCTCGATGTCCAAGTGGCAACCAGTGATGAGTGGCGTTCCTCAGGGGTTGGTATTGGGATCGGTGCTGTGTAACATGTTTGTTGGCAACATGGACAGTGGGATTGAGTGCACCCTCAGCAAGTTTGCCAACGACACCAAGCTGTGTGGTGTGGATGACATGCTGGAGGGAAGGGATGCCATCCAGAAGAACCTGGACAGGCTTGAGAGGTGTGCCCATGCAAACCTCATGAAGTTCAACAAGGCCAAGTGCAAGGTCCTGCACCTGGGTTGGGGCAACCCCTGGTATCAATACAGGCTGGGCAGAGAATGGGTTGAGAGCAGCCCCGAGGAGAAGGACTTGGGGTGTTGGTGGATGAGAAGCTCAACATAAGCTGGCAATGTGCAGCCAAGAAGCCAGCCATATCCTGGGCTGCATCAAAAGAAGCGTGGCCAGTAGGTTGAGGGAGGTGATCCTGCCCCTCTACTCTGCTCTCATGAGACCTCACCTGGAGTACTGCATCCAGCTCTGGGGCCCCCAACATAAGAAGGACATGGACCTGTTGGAGCGGGTCCAGAGGAGGCCACAAAGATGATCAGAGGGCTGGAACACCTCTCCTATAAGGATAGGCTGAGAGAGCTGGGGTTGTTGAGCCTGGAGAAGAGAAGGCTCTGGGGAGACCTTATAGCAGCCTTCCAGTACTCAAACGGGACCTACAGAAAAGGTGGAGAGGGACTCTGTCAGGGATTGGGGTGATAGGACAAGGGATTATGGTTTTAAACTGGAAGAGGGTAGATTTAGATTAGATATTAGGAAGAAATTCTTTACTGTGAGGGTGGTGAGGCACTGCCACAAGTTGGCCAGAGAATTTGTGGATGCCTCATCCCTGGAGGTGTTCAAGGCCAGGCTGGATGGGGCTTTGAGTAACGTGATCTAGTGGGAGGTGTCCTTGCCCATGGCAGGGGGGTTGGAACTAGGTGATCTTTAAGGTTCCTTCCAGCCTAAACCATTATATGATTCTATGATGACAGGTTCCTCAATATCATTGTTTTATCATGCTTGATGTGATGTAGAGATAGGTGAAATAGCTCTGTAACATGCTACTGATAAGGGTGTGTGTAGTGTATATATATCTGCATTTATTTATGTCTTAACATTTTTTAAAATATCAGTTGACAATATTTTGTATGGTTTTCTTTCACAGACTATAAATGATTATAGTTCTAGCTTCTTGGCTGAGAAAATTTTTTTCTGTTTTTCTTACCTGTCACAGGACATCATGCTTGGGTGGCCTATAATAGGTATCTATTATTTGTATTAAAACTGCTGAATTCCTCTTCTTTTAGATGTCAAGAATCTTACGATTCTAGGCAGGCCTCACAGTTTATATTCATGGTCAGAACATACCTTTTCCAACCACAGTACATTTCTTTTTCTGTGTTTCTGTTTTCAAGAACTTTAAAAAGGAATATTTTACTCAGCTGGTGGGTGGGTGATTCTAACTTAGTGTTTCATTAGTGTGTTATGTTTTTATTTCCTCTGCTGAATGCTAGAGCTGGAGTTGCAGAGAAGTTCATCCAAGATTCTCTGTCTTTTACTGGACGATTAAGCTCCTAATAAACTTAGGTAATGTTTTTCTAATTTGGATCCATGTTCATTTGTTTTACCATTGAAAGGAAGAATTCACAAGAGAGGCTCAGGTTCATGTCAGTGTTTTATTCTAAGGCTTCCTCAGCCAAGGAGTCCCTGACCACCACATATGGCTCCAGAGTCTTTCCAAACCTAGTGACCTCAGGTAATTCCAAAAAATTCCATTCTAGACCCTAGAATCCCATTGGGCCTCCACTGGTCCTCCATGATACCACACAGAGCCCCACCTTTTTCCCTAGTGCAATATCTGTAAAAACAAATGTAATCTAAGCAAAGATTAGATTAATCTTGATCCCATTGCCAACTTAATTCCGCCTAACTTGGCTGTGTCTGCTTGCAACAGTGGAGAAGGTTGGTTAACGTTCCTGCAAATTCTGCATTCTGGAAACTTTCTGTTTCCTTCTTTTTCTGATTATATGATACCAAATGGGCAAGCAAAGGTGATTGATTGTACACAACTGTCATGCAAGCCTTTCCCCCAAACCTATTTCAAAAAATCCTGATGTTGCTAGTCATGTAGTTAGTTTCCATTTTAAGAAGATACAATATTTATGAATTAAATTTATGATGATGTTAACATAGCAATGCTGAGTTTGTGATCAGAACTTTAAAGTTTTAAATTCTTTCCCAATCAAATCCAAAATACAGCTGTGAGTTTCTCACAGTAAGGACTGAACAAACAGAAAGGTCCTAGTGAAAACAATAACCATGTTGTGCTGCAGTATATCTTCCTATTTTGCGTAGTAGCTTTTGTAAATATCTAAGGATTTTGTCTACAGTTTATAAATAATTTTTGTACAACAACAGCTGCAGCGGAGCAGCTCAGATTATGCAACTGCTTTAAAAGGGTCTGGACTAAACTAGCCCAGTTGTAATCAGGTTGAAAATTTGTTACCTGGGAGTTGAGAAATGAGCCTGAAAGAGGCAGGAAATTGCTTCATAGGGGTAACTGAGATCCAAATAGTCGGGAAGAGAGTTGCAGTGGGCGGGAGTTCTGCCTGAGAGAGGACTGCGGTATTGAACATTACATTGGCAGTGATACGAGCTAAACTCAGCAGCAGCAGGGTCTGCAGTTCATCAGTTCTGACATCCAGTAGGTGTCATTGCAGCCAACTGGGATTATCAGTCACAGAAGGCAAGGATGATTTGTCAGGGTGCAGGGTGGGAGAGAGGGAAACCCAAGTCAAAGTACATGATTTCTAAGCTGTAAATCTACGAGCACTTTCGGAAAAGGATGCCTCTACTTATATTTAGATTTCTCCAAATACAAAACCTGTGATTTCTCATCATCAGCCTCAAGCTTTTGGAGACATCTGTGTTTAGTTCACTGCAGATTAAAAAAAAGAAGTAAAATTGTCAATCCCTCCCTATGAATTTCGTTAGATTAAAAATAAGCATGCTTTGTGCGTAAAGGAAAGGTACAGTCTACCTAAGTTAGAGCTTTGATGAATTACTATCAGGAAGGTTATTTTAATCTGTAGTGGTTGATCTACAAATGGCAAATATTGCCTTGGCGAAAGTAGTTTATCATGGGCCATAAAGCTAGAATGGTAGTGCTACATTCAGAGTCATGGTTTTGTCTTAAAGGGACTTTTTCTTCTGATTTGGCTTACTATGGAAGCTGACAGGACTACTCACAGATGCAAGGATAATTCATGTAAATTAGAAACTGCAAGTGTGATCCATATCTTCATGTGTGGTGCAGGTGACAATGACATAAAACAATATTTAAAGAGAAGTATTTGAGACTTCAGGTTGCAGAGTTATACATTACACAAAATTATTTCTTGGATGCAATATTTTTTTCTCGTGACAACTCCAGAGTTCACAAGATCATGTCTGTGGTGTTTCTGAATTAATCACAGTAGCAGTTATTACACTATGTGTAAGGATTTGGCCTATTCCATTAGAAAGTTCCTCAAACATCTTGAGAAGTTGTCTTTTAATTGAAAACGAGGAAGCAATTCATGCATATGACTTCAACATCTTTTAAAATCCCAATTTTTCTTAGATAGATGATCTTTATCCATCCAGGACTTAACTGGGTTAGCTTCAAAGCATCAAATTCTGTATGTATTATTCAAAGGTTTGTACAATCAAGGCTCAACTTAGATGTTTGGGAATGTAATGTATTGCACCACACCACCACCCCCACTACCCCCGATGTATTTGGGCTAAGCACAGAGGGTGTAGATTCTCTTAAAGTACATTTTGAAGTGTTTTCCTCAACACTTGCACAGCTCCAGACGATAAACTGTTTAGACGTCCTTTCAGGATTTATTTACGAACAGTAGAGAGTACAGCAGAAGAAGCCATACATGATCACTGCAGATGAGTTATTCGTGTTAATATTTACTAAACAACACTACCTAAACCAGAGAGATTATGAGCTTAATTTAGAAAGATATTTGGCCTGTAGCACACCACATCCAGTACCCCCAGCAGAGGCACAGAAACATGGCACAGCAGATAACAGCTCCCTTTAGTCTCCCTAGAAAATGCTAGGACTACACAAGCAATTAGTGCTATTTCTGTGGAAACGAAAGATGCACCCTGAAAGAAAATTCCTGTGAAACAACAAAAATAACTTAAAATATACATAGGAAATGTTGGGCTGGTTCCACAGAGACATAAGTAAATACAGTTTTAAAAACAAGTGGAGCTGTTTACCAGTGGAGAGATTTTCAAAATTGGCGTAAGTGCCATCAGCCCTTACTGTGATGATACAAAGTCCTTTCTCTGCAATACTGTACTTCTTCAAGTGAGTTCAGAACATGGTCAGACTGATTTGAAAATACACCTTTTTAGTTAAGTAGCCTGTTCGAGTTTCTTAGAATTGGCATTTCCTCTGCTTGCTTTCAATCTATTAATTGCAAACAGATACTTTCCATCAAAACAAGTTTTATTTTAGAAAACACTAACAAAGTGAGAACCCATATAGTTTCCACAGGAGGTGTAGTTATGATCTTCTCTGAGTCCCAGGAGACCGGAATGTTCTTCCTATCATGGTGAAAATTCTGTACATAGGGTGAAACGGAAAAGCAGCTGCCCAGGTCACTGATACCTATTAACCACAGACTGAAACCTCTGTAACTGATCAGTTTTCTTCAGACCAGGAGGTAGTAGTGCAGTTTTGCTAAAGGGTGCTTGTTGGTGATACATAAAACCTGCAATTCCGCCAAGGAGATGACAGCCCCACTCCCCAAAGCTTATGAGACTCCCAAAAAGCAGCTACTAATGTAAGTACGTTTGTGGGCTTACATCCTCTGAGCTGGAAGGTAGAGCCATTGGTGCCTGCCACAGCGGGTAAAAATGTTGCTTCAGTTTAAATTGCTTCTCTGTGCCCATGTTTGCTTTGCAAACCTGCCGTGCTCCTTTCCCCCTCTTCACACAACCTTTCAAGGGCAGCTGTAAGAAAATACACGATAGGTGATTCTCTTGGTGAGAAATAGTAGACACTGTTGTTGGAGAGCTGTATGTAGCTTATTTCTTAATACTTACTGTGCTTGATGTATCACTGTGCTAGATTTTGTGCTGGCAGGGCACCTGTGACAGGTCAGGGGATCACGCCCCTTCCCTGCATTTTGAAAGCCTAAAGTTGATTAGCATCCCTCTTGTACAAGTGGGAATTGGTTGATATTAGCATAGGCAACAGCATCAGGATGCACATTCTATACTCTTTCTGATTGCATACAAACAGTTATGCTAAGCTTGAAGGGTAATACCATTTAACAGTCAAAATAAACAGGTAAGTACAGAACAAGTAAAATAGCAAAACAAATGTAATATCAGAAGAAGTACTAACTTCCATATAAAAGAATTACACACAAATATTTATCACTTACAGATCACTTTGACTTGGAGCCAAATGAAAATACTGTAAACCCTTTACTAATTTATTCCTGTCTGAGTCTTTCTGTTTAGTTTTGTTTCAAAGTCCCCTTTTCCAAGCCCTGAATACTGTATTTGAGATGGCTAGTTTCTTAATGTTTTATCATGGTAGCTAAAATCAATTCCGATCCTTTCCTGTGATGAAGAGAAAATTGTACGCATTTCTTAAAAATCAACTTTTTGCATATAGCTTTTCTATAATTTCTATGTCATGGACAGTGTGATTAAATACTCAAAAGAACCTCTTCACTGAAATAACACTTTGGTTTATTATTGGTCGGACTGGAAATCTTTCATGTTGTACTTACTGAGGTCAGCTTTCTCTCTGTGTTGATCAATAGTCCGACTCTTAAAACTGAAATACTGGTCTGATAACTGTAATCCTGCCTTTAAACTTTGGTAGCTCTTTTAAGCTCAAGAGATAAAGATGCTGGAGAATCTCTTGTACACTGCAAAGATTATTTGCAAGATTAAGTTGACCCTGTACACCTTGGCTTTAAAAGTTTTATATTCTCCCGTAGAAATGTTGAGGAGGTAGTAAAGAAGTTCTAACATATGTTTATTGAATAATGGATGTTGGGGGATAGAATTAAAGTAAATGAGAAACAGTTTGCATAAACATACTGATTTTTTAATGTTTCAAAAAGTATTGTAGACTCTAACCAATGAAGATGCGTGCTCTGAATTTCAGAGATTTTTAAGTTGCAGACTGGAGTTGTTAAAATATACAAATTTGAAAACAAGTTAGAAATCCCTTCAGATCTGTCTACATCCATTTTTTTTTCTTTCCCTGTCTGTTACCAATGTGAAATGGTATTTGGTGGCAAACAAATAATCCAAATTCTGATATAATCCAGAAGGAAAATCTGACAGAGATCACTGATAGAAATGAAAGCTTGCTGATAGAGCTGGCTGCTCAGTTCTTCTGAAAAGCTGTACAACACAGATGCAAAGAAATCAGCATAAAGACCATCTTTCTATAATTCCTACAATTCTGGTAATTCTGAGATTAATAATGAACACCACCCCCCCACCCCCAAATCTCTCTTGGGGGGCCATACTTGCTTTAAAAGTGTGTCAGCCTCAGTTTAGGAAGATGGTCACTCCTGGCTAACCGGCTGTAGATCAGCCTGCTTGACCAGGAGGGACAGACCAGATGACCTCCCGAGGTCCCTTCCAACCTCAACCATCCTGTGATTCTGTGGAGACCAGAAGATTACTGGGATGTGAGTTGAAATGTTCTGTATGTAAAAACAGCCACTCAGTAGACATTTCCTCAGATTAAGTTGGTCATTTTTTTACTATTGTTGTATTCACCTGCCCAATAAACCTGTACTATCATTTTATAGTTGATCATGTAGTGGAAGCTTACCCAAAGCAAGGCCATTAGTTCAGCTTTCCAAAATAAAGAGACGGGTTTGTTTGTTTTTAAAAATCCATTTATAAATGGCTGTAAAACATAAAAAAGTCATTGGCCCAGGGTGTTCTGTGAATGTCACAGAATGCTGTGTCTTTGTCTCTCTAGCGCTGAGCTGTAGACCAAACACTTGTGTGCTGAGCACTATGAGTTTTTAGCAAATACTGGTCAAAAAACAAAAGGGGAAAACAGTGAAAAAAACCCTCTTATATATTTATTTTCAGGAAATTGTCTGACCTTGGCTGTGTTAATTAGTAGTTCCAGAAGAAAAACATTTCATTCTTTGATTCTAGTCTTTCACCTTGGAGGTTATTGCTGTTTGCACACATCAGTCTTTGTTCGTTCATTGATATATACCTACAGTATAGTTCTTCCTTAGTAATTTTAAATCCGAATTGTCTAGTAGGATACACGTTAAGCAGATACCATCAATAGTCATTGTTTTGTAAGCATCAACTTTCTACATTCTTATGAAAAACCTTGCATGATTTTTGCCATGGAAATTTCAACTTAGACTGGATGGCTCTTCTAAGGCAGTGATTTATTATGATTTTGGAGTGTAAAATTTAACAAGCACATCGTAATTTAGGTAACTGTTTTTAAAGACATTGAAGTTTTTGACTTGCAAGTGCTTAAATTCCCGAGTTCCTGATACCACTGATATCCTGATACCAGGTGAAATTAGTTAAGCCCAGAGAAAGGCCTTTGAATTCAGGGACTGAGTAAAAGACCAGAATTTAGCCGTTTGACAGGGGAAGGGAACATTTAAAACATGCCTACAATGGCAACATTAACAGTATAATAAGCATAGCCTCTAAAGCAGCATCTGCATAAGCTGTAAATCTGGTGGTGGAAGACTCAGCAAAGGCTGCGAATTTGAACACTTCTCTGAATTAACTGGAGCAGGGGAGGAATCCAGTTGGTTATGAACCTGTCTCTGTTTCTCCTAGCTGCTCCAGCCTCTCTTAGAGTAAGTACTCTGTGACAAGCTCTCCCTTTGTCTGGGTTTTCATTTGTTGGGGGTATAAAGGTAAAATTCTGTTTAATACTCAGTCTCGGGTGGGTAATAGGTTCCTTTCCTTTTCCTTGTTTGAGGGGGATTTTTTTATTTAAGGAAGGCCTTTGTTCCTCTCCTGAAATTCCGGGTGGTTTTCAGGGATGAAGATGAAAAAAGAATTTTTCCTACTGCTCTGAAGGGTTTTTCCCCCTGAGTATCACAAGACAGGAGACAAAATACAGCAATTCTTTCTGAAAAAACAAATGCTGACTCTCAGCAGAGCACGAACTAGGCTTCATCAATCAGGAGACTACGAGCAACAGCATGAGGCTTACACAAACAATCACACACGCTTGCACACATACTCTGTGCTAATCTCCCCACACCAAACATTTGCTGCAAAACTTTTGTATCATTCAGTTATCCGCTTGCTTTTTTAGGGAACGTTTCTGTACAGCCTGCAGTGCGCCTGTAAAAGAGATTCAATTTTGTGAACTGTGAATTCTTAAATTCATGCAAAATTAAACAAGAAAAGTTGCTTTTACAGTGATGTAGCCTTACTCTGGTATTGCTTAACAAAGTGAAATGAGGACTTACCCTCTGTAGTGATATATAGTATTTACTTTAGTGTCATATGTAGGTGTGGCTATCCGGGAAAAAAAAAGGAGAAATTGTTGCAACATCTTTTTCCTTTTACAAAGTGCAATTAAGAGTGATGTTATTTGTAATTATTTTAGACTGAAATTTTTCAAAGCTGCTCAACATTAGCTTTATATTTACCCTGTAGCAGCTTTTTCTTCCCCTGAGAAATATAGCTGAATCCCAGTATAGTGCTATGGCAGTATAAGGTGATTAGAAAATCCCTGCAGCTGGTAGAGAAGGGAGCAGACACTCCCTAAAATCTCCCTCCTGTGGTTTTATTAATGGTCATGCTCAATAAATGACCTCATCACATAGTGCATATTGGAAGTGAGGGGGTTTACTGGAAAATAGAGAAGTTCCTAGTGGCCTATAGACAGTTTGGGGAGACAGTAGTGATTCCTAAAATTGTGTTAAGCACTGCTCTGGGTGACAGCCCACAATCCAGGAGTAGAAATGTAAATTAAATCTGTTACACATGTGGGCAAGTGAGTACTGTGTTCTCGAGAAGTATTGCAGCAGCAGAGTTATACTAGTACTAAATCCTGAGCCTATTTGTCCGTGCAGAGGCAGTCTCACTTCTGTCTGTCACCCTAGGGTAGGAACCAGGCCTTTTCTGCCCAAGTGTTAGCTTCTCTCAGATCAGCTAACGGTGTCTGGGATGCCGGAGTGGGAGCTGCAGCGTGAGATCCAGCTGTAGATAAAACAATACTGTTATTGGTGTTTTTGTGAGCTGTCTTATGATACCTCATGGTAAATATGATAAAGAAAGAAACGGCGACAAAGAGCAGCTATAGACAGTTCTCTGTAGTTTTGGTTTTCAAAACACTTGTATCGTTTCTTTGGGAAAAAAATGGGGGAGTCGTAGCGGCATTGAATGAGAGGGAGAACTTAGCCCGAAGTATAGTTTCCTTTTGCCAAGAGCAAAGAAATTCTAAAAACAAATTCTTGGCTGAAAACTTAAAAGGATAGGTTTGGAATGTTATCTTAAAGGACGTTACAAACTTGGAGCTTCCAGTCATACCCCAGATAAAGCACTTTGTTTATACATTACCCCATTTCACGTACAATGGCTTCTATGGTAGATGAGCTATAAGTATTCATCCTGGCTTTTGCTGACATATAATTTAATTAGAGGCTTGCTTTTTTTTCTTTCTATAATCTGCTATTTTTGTGCATCACACACATGATCTACATTTTTGCAGCAAGTACTAATTAAACTGTTCAGACCGATTTCATATTGTAGTTCTAGGATTTATTCCCTTTCAGGTGTAAATGCTGAGGAAGCCAAGAGAAGCAGTAGAAATACACAGTATTTACATCGGTGTGACCTGGAGCAGAATACAGAAGAGAGTTTTTAGTTACGCCTTTTACCATACACTCTAGACTTTGATTTTAGATTTTATCTTGTGTTTTGTTTTAAAGAAGATGTGACTTTAAGAGTTTTTAGGATTAAATTCGTGTTACATTTTGTACTGATGAATTACCTAAAGTGTGGCATTTCCAGAAATATGCATACCTTCATGACTGAGATCACAGTTTGAAGAGTATTTCACATAGCCATTAGTTAGTTGAAAAAACCACCACCTTACAGCAAGTGCTGAACACCCCTCTTTATTGTTGAAAAGAAATCACAAAGGGCTAAAATTTGGACATGTGGGCTTAGGTCATAAAAAGAGGGTACAGTTCAGGCTTCCACTGAAGTGGATAGCAAAACTCCTGTTGACTACACTAGCAGCAAGATTTCACTCTGTACAGCAAAGCGTGGGAGAGTTACAGAAGATCTGTAAATGTTTTTGAAACTCGGTACTGACTTTGGTTCTTCTTGGTGCTAAGGAAATAACTAGATTTCTCCCTTGAATGCATGGCAGTTTCATTCCTTTTAATTCTGTTTGGTAATTTGCTAGTACTTGTGCCTAACAGTGTCGAGGGGCTACAGAACAGAAGGTGTGGTCTTTTTAAATAAACTTGTATTGTTTTTGTGGGATCCACTTGATGCTTCACACTTTTGCTTTAGCAGTAAAAGTGACTCGTGCTGACAACTGAAGTAATTGCTGTGCATGGAATAAAACTGTCTTTGTTTTCTTGCTCCATTTCTAAAATTTAAGTGGATTCTTGGAGATCTAAGCTGAAATACATAGATAAATTTTTGCTGTATGCAATAAAAATGGTTTATATGTTTTTCTGGTGCTTAAATGTGCAGAGGACACATGTAACCATTATTGAAAGGTAGAAAAGAGAATGGGGCAGATTTGGAGGCAATAAATTTTATTTTTATATCCTATTCTTTCTCATTGTTTGTTATTTTTTAAGCTCTTCTAGTGTTTTTTTCCAACTCCCCTTGAAATTAATGAGAGCCAGACCAAGTCCCAAGAGACTTTTGTAGACATTAAAAAAGATGAAACACTCTTTCCTTCAAGAGGTGACAGAGCTCTAACTTTAAAATGTGTCCTGCTAAAGGGAGTTAGGAGCCATCTACTGGTGCAGCAGGCAGGTACTTGCTCTGAGTGGAGGTAGAGCTTTAAGCAGGTATCAATATGTGATGGTCCTGTCACGACATTCATTGCAATTTCTGCCTGTTTCCACATTTGAACATTGTTAGAAAATATGACAAAGACATGAAGCTGGCCAGATTTGTACTGAATGCCACTGGAGATAGGTAATGGATTGGGCATTTTCATAATGGTCAACTTACTTTTGGAATCAGCAAACCACGCATTTTGAAGATCAGATAGAGGAAGGTATGACAGCACGTTGTCTTGTGAATCTTCTGATCTCACTGGTCATTTTTGTCATGTCATTACAAGCTGGCAACTACAAAAGTTCTTTTTTTTTTTTTGGCTTCTTTTTCCACAGTGCTGTACAGCAGTTAATGGGAGGATCTGTTTTTAATGCAGCATACTTGAGGAAGATAGAGATGCTATTTAAGCTTTGTTCTGTTTGGCAGTAAGAATGAGTTTCAGGAGTTTTCTTTTGCACTAGGTTAGTTATTAGGTATAGGATTAGTTGTATCTATCTTTAACAATCAGAGTGGGTAGCAGCTCAGGGGGGTGTTTTCCCCTGGGAGGTTTCAGCCAAAGGTGGGAGCACTGGAAAAGCCAACCCTTTGTGACTGTTTGGAGAGATAGAAAAACATACAGGAATATAAGGACTCAAGGAGGCTTTTTGGCTGATCATTACTGGTCATATTAAATCGGTATAAAGAACTACAAGAAACACAGCTGCATGTGGTAGTTTCTATCGCTTGACAAAATTACTGGATTCTATTACATTTGGTTGTGGTAGGGGTTGAAGAGATCCTGAGACGGGATCAAGTTGCGTGTCAGCTATGCCCGGTATATGCAGGCTTGCACAGCCAGAAAAAGAAATGCGTGTTTCTAACAGTGACCTGTTTAATTTTTCTGTCCTATGATGCTGGCTGTCATTAGAATACTTTTAAAGAATCTGTGTTTAATTTCCATCCTTTTATACAAAATAGTGTTATTTTGCGAAACAGTATCTAGTTGAGCTGTATACATGGGGGGCGAATGCTTTTGGCCAGAATATAGCAAAGCTTGTGATCAGCGTAAATGGAAAAACCCACATTCTTGCTGCCTGCTGGAATGCACAGCTGCATTCCTGGAAGAACCAGCCAGTCCAAAAACCTTCTCCTGTCTTTTCTTCTTTGTTTGGCTTTGAGTTAGGTGACTACTTTTTGTTTGTTTGTTTATTTCATTTGCAAGTCTACATATCTGTTGTCATGCATGTATGTGCTGGTTTTTGGTCAGAGGAAATGGTTCCTTTCTGGTGCTTACTGAGAAATAAGAAAACAGTATTTCCTCTGTATGTTAGATCCCTCGACAGAAATAGGCAGCTCATTGCTAAACGAAATACATGTTAAGTGTCCACCGTCTGCACAGTACATGCAAGTTGTATTCTGCGGAGTCTGATATAAACATTGTTTTCTTGGACCAGCACAATAGCTTTGATTCAAGATTAAATCCTCAGGCTGTTTGTCAAATTTACAACTTCCAGAACAATCTGGCTCTAAAGAGAGTGAGTAGCTGATGTGGGTAGCTGATGTTCCCTGATTGATGTTAGTGTGGAGGTTCACTTGTAGCAGGGGCAGGAGATCGGCAAGGTATAGCAGATGGAGGGGACAAAGAAAATTAATATTTGTAAAAGACGATTTAGAGCATGACTGAACGTCGCACAGTGACTAAAGGCTACATCCAGCTGGTGATATTTGGCACAGAATAAGGATTCAAAATCCTGGGGCTCTTTCCATTTTAGGATTGCAGCCGGTGACTCTCCTAGCTCATGTTCAGGCAGTTGCTACTGTTTGCACAGGTCAGTGTTGTCAATGAAACTGTAGAATTTTCCTCTGTATCTGCTGTCAGTACTTTTTTAAAAATTATTCATAAAACTAGAGTTAGGATATGTTAAAGTAGTTTATTGTAGCTGTCATATTTTCCCCTTTAAGCAGATAAAATTGTCATTCTTTCCGAATTAAAAGAAGAACTGCAAAGAAAGAAAGAAATCTATATTCTAGTGCACTGCAGTGTCAGCCACAGAACTATAGTTTTCAGTTACATTGTTTAAGTTGCAGAGAAACACTTATTTATCTGAACCAAGGTAATTTTATAGATCTATAAAACCTGCATTTTCTCTCATGTTCCTCTCCTCCCAATTTTAGGCATCCAGAGAAAACCTAAAACTGTAAAATAAATCTTCAAATGCTGCAGAAGGCTGAGCACAGCTTTTACTGCATACCACTGCAATTAGAACTAATTTACTGCCCTGTGAGATGGGGGGAAATGTGCAAGGTACTTCTTGGATAAATATACCTCAGTAAGAAAAGCATAGCTGCTCTGTAAAAGTTATCTGCTTGTATTCAACAAGTATCAGGGTCATTCTTGCAGCTACATACCGCAGAGCGTTAATTAATGGGGCTGCAGCTGGTGGTACCACTTTGGCTGCTTCAGCCCAGCCTCTTATTCCATATTTCTCAGGTTCGTATGACCAGTCTTGGACCACATCCCATCATTTTTTCCCCCAAAGTACAAAAAGTACTTAAGTCTCTACTGGAAAACTGCCAGGCTTTCATAAAAAGAACAGAGCTGTTGTTTCCTTGCTATTTTTATCTTCTCTGCCAAAAAGGACACCATGTTGTGTTGGCAGTTGTATGTTTAAAATTGCCTTTTATTTTGAGCTTCTCAGGTCAAAACCTAGGCTTTCTACAGCCAGTGGATGTCCAGCATGTTGCTGACTGATGGTCCACTGTAAATTTTGGGGGACTGGATTACTTTATGCAATGTTTCCTGCACACAGCAGGACTGCACTTCTCAGTTTCCTAAATGTCAGGAGGCACACAAGTTTGAAAAAGAGCTGGTGGGGCAGGTGTATGGAAAAGAGCATGTGAGCCTGTGGTAAAAAGCTGTCTCCAGCCATGATGCCTTTTGCAGCAGGAGGGTGCAGTCATGATTAGATCTGCCCCAGTGGCAAAATTCCCCAACCTCACTGGAACAAGGATCTCACAGTCTGAGGGACAGAGTGGGTACAGAGTGGTTCTGTCCTCCTGCGGTCTGTGAGAGGGAGCATCCTGCCATGAAAGCTAAGTCACTTCATCCCCACTGCACAGGCTTTTATTCCTCAGGAGTTCTTGAAACCAAAACAGAAAGGAGTAAATTTATCCTCATAAATTTAATTCCCTTCAGCCACTTACTCTTAATGTAAAGAAACTTGAATTTTAGGAGAAAAAGCAAAGGAATAAGAAATGAAACATAAGTAAACCAAAAGCTCTTTCTTACCTGTAGGTTGACAGATTGTTAAAAACAAAACAAAAAAAAACCCCAAACAAACAAACAAAAACCCCACCCCAAAACTAGGGTTATATGGAAATTGAAGTGTGCAATATACTAGAACAAGGTGTGTACTAAGTTCTTCGCAGGGACACAAGAGGAAAAGACCACCCAAAGTGCTATACAGTAATCTGGGGGTGGTGATTCTCAAGCTTTTTTTACTCTGGAAATGGTCTATGGAAATAATCAATGTTGTTTGTTCCGTGTTCTCTGAGTGCCTGGGATGTGGATGAGACTGCCGAATGGATGCATTGTTTTAGTACTGTACAAGTACTCTTGTTGCCCTCTTTTCTGAACACCTGTTGCATGACCAAAGTATGGCTACCACCATCACTGGCCCATGTACAGTTAGGTGACATGGTTTGCCATCTGGAGAAGGTCATGGAGCTGGAGGTGAGATGGAGCAAATGGGAAGTAAAAACAAAATTCTGGTTACCTGACAGAGACGGGACCATAGCGCTGAATGTCCCTATGAGAGGCTTTGTGGTTCAACCTGCAGAACTGCTGCAGAGGATTACACTACTAATTCTTGAATAACATTAAGCTTCCTGAAAAGTAGTTTTAGTATATGCAGTTGTCATTATCAATCATCATATCAAAGAGAAGCAGCATATCTCAGTATGTCAGACGGGCACTTCAGAAAGGCGTATTTACTGGGATTAAGAAATGGGACATGCAGTGGTATGCAGCAATTTTTACTTTCCCCCATTCTGGTAGTTTTACATGTTCATACCAATGCTTCTTTTGTCCCACTTTGTGCTCTTTTTTGAATATAAATTTTTTTTATAAAACATTTATACCATGTGAAAGGCAAATGTTTTTGGCATAAATGTAATGCAATTTTAAAAATTAAGTTCACTGCCAAAAGCATTTAAAAATAAAATTGTAAGCAAACTACAAAACCCAAAAATACTGACTTTGCCAATGCTTTTCATTCTGATGAATTATCATTTAAGATAATACTTCAGACTGTGAGAGGTAAGATTTCATTGCCAAAATACAGTCTGTTCCTATAAGGGCTCACTCGTATTTAAATTTGAATGAATAACATGACTGATGTCTTCTGTAATTGCTACAACCCAATTTGGGATGTGCAAAAAGCTTGCAAGATTAAGACTTTTTGCAGGTTATTATTAATGCAGAGAGAGTCTTCCTCTCCAAACTGCCTTGGAAATACCTGTATTTAATTTTACAGCACCTCAATGATT
The DNA here is from genome assembly GCA_008711295.1 of Anarhynchus alexandrinus. Taxonomy (NCBI): domain Eukaryota; kingdom Metazoa; phylum Chordata; class Aves; order Charadriiformes; family Charadriidae; genus Anarhynchus; species Anarhynchus alexandrinus. The sequence goes on along the minus strand of VUYV01000053.1, from coordinate 660,681 downwards.
ATTTTTTTCTGCTTAAAGAAAAAACTGAGTTGCTCCCATTCAAAAAATAAAACAGAATCAAAAATAGTGTTTCCAGGCATTTTCTAACAGCCTGTTCCTCATGTGACAATGATTTCTGAGATCATTTGGATCCCCCAAAACCATTCGGTTAAGGTGTGTCATTGAAGCATTGGTTTAAGATTCAGTACCATAGGTGTGGCTTCTTGATTCAAAACCCTGAACTTTGGCTCTGCCAGCCAGCCTGTACATGCAAATGGAGCAGTGGCCTTAGCTGCAGTGAGTTCTCAGACAGTTCCCAAGATTTTTGATGGAGGCGTGCCAGAAACAGAGTCTTCAGTTAAGCTTTTGACAAGGAGATGCAAGACTGGCAAATTAGGAAGTGCACAAGTGAACAATGAACTGATACCCTGGTGTGGTTTTTTACTGTTATTCATAATTCTGTTGCTTAGTGTCATTTAGATAATAATATTATTGTTATTATTATATATACACAAAAATATAAATGTTTGAAAAGCAAGACTAACAGTCACTGGAATAGAGAGAGATGGTGCAAGGCTTTGTGAAAGATGTCCTACCACTTGAAACACAGTGTTGTAAAATGCCAAGTGGTGAAAAATATGACCACACTTGTTTTGTTCTCTACTGCTTGAAATGTTCCTTCCCCCCCTCCCCCCGCATTCTCTTTGCTCCTTGAAGTCCTTATAACAAGTTTTTAAGGTCATGTTCATCATTCAGTTTCTCCTGAAAAATGATTTGTAGGTGAACACCTGCTTTATCTACATAGAGATGAACTTCCATACTTAAAAAAAGGCTTTATCATCTTAGGTACATATGCCAAATAGAATATAGCTAGTGATTCCTCTACTTCTGAATGGAGAATGAATTTTATGGGAATTTGCAATAATATTTGATAAACAGCACATGGCTAGGCATTCTTTACAAAGTGTAGTAACTGAGGGGTGGCTTGCCATGTCCTGAAGAGGATTAGCAATGAGAGGGTTAGCTTTAACTCCTTACATGCTGCTTTAAATCTTACTGGGACCACACTGTAAGGGAGCAGATCTTTCAGCTCTTAAACCACATGCAAAGCACAAGCTCTGGCATTTTTTTATTCATATGCTCCATGCCAGCTTCTGTTAACGCAAAATTTGGTAATCGAGAACTCTTTTGTCTTCCTCCACGTAAAGCAGCTAATCCAAGGTCCTGGGCAGCCTGCCTTCCCCATTCACAAGTGCTGAGAGAAGCAGTACTTGAGGGAGATTGCAGGCTTGGTTCTTGAGCAATGATTTATGGCTTTTGACTGAGGTCATGGCTTGGCACATAGTGATGACCAATTTGATGGATTAAGGACTCAAACAACTCAAGGGCCCTTAACATTTGTAACCAATCATAATCTGGCTGGCAATGACCACAACAAAAAACCCCCATGTATTCTTGTTTGGATCTATTTTAAACTAGTTTGGCTTTGTTTTCTTCTTGCAGACCAACTGCTGCCATTAGATACTCTTTGATTTGGTTCCAAGGATGGGCCAGAGTCATGTTTTTCTTTGATAAACCTACTTTGGTTCCCTCATTGATGTACACTGCTGAAAGCTGCACGTTTCTTTTTGGTCTGCTATTACATTACCACATCAAGGAGAGCTTGAGGGGCCAGTTCTGCAGAGAGGAAAGAGGGGATTTCGCAGTGTCAGTGAGAGCATGTGTACTGTTTTTCTTTTGTATCTGCTGGAGCAGTGGGTCCCGATTAACAGCACCTTAGATATCACCAGTTCATCTACACCTGAGCAGTGTGTGTAAGGCGGAGTACTCCAGAACTGGCATTAGTAAGATTTTTCTCTACTGCAGAAGCTGTGAGGTGGAATGGCATGCTCTTAGAGAAAATACATTTTCCTAGATGGACCTGCAGTTGTGAGACGTACATTGTCACCCCTGTACTACTGAGCAGTTGGTGGCATAGGTTTGTGAAATGTGGAATTGTCCTCCCTCTGGAGGGTCTGTGCAGACAGCTCTTCCCACTTCCACAAACACTCCTTTGTGAGAGCCGTTCTCTGGTTCAGCTATTGGTATCTCTTGGAGATGCCACGAATCTCTTCCTCTCAATAACGTGTCTTTATTCTGTCTCATTATTTTATTTGGATTATACAATATCTTGAAATACTTGTATTATTGCATACTGCAATATGAACTGCAGAACATCCCCCCAGGCAGTGGTGGGAGAGAAGCTCTGAAGATGGAAAACTCTATGAATATACATTGTTCACATATTTTAAAAGTGAGCATAGTTCAGGAATAAAATGGTCATATCAACTGCAATGCTCTACAAGGCTGATACTAATGTCAGTGACACTATAATGCTGTGCGACTTTGGTATTGAAACTCTTCCTGTAAAGTTGTGCTTTGAAAGATGGCTTTTCTAAGTCAAAAGTATCTTGCTGTACTGCGTGGCTTGGAAGGTGATATTTTTCTGATGTGTAGTGTAGGCAGCTCAAACAACAGCAGTAAGAATTAATACTAGTCAATTCTTATTGTAGCGCTTTTCACCCACTGTAATGAAATGGCATCTCTTGCATGGGAAAGTCCCTTTTTTCAAGGCAGCCTTGTTTTGAAGGTGGTGATTTTTTTTTTCCTATGGTATTTCACAATCCCAGGAATTTATTTAGAGGATATTAGTTGTTTTATTTTTCTCTGTTACATTTTAGGTGACTAAAATATAGGTTGAAAATAAATTCTGCAAAGAATTCCTATTTCTGTTATTGTTTTATTCTGTGACAGTGCCTTGGAGTCACAGTGCCAGCTCCTTCACCAGTGATAGGGGCTGTATAAATGCAGAAAAAGGTGAACCTTGCTTCAAAGAGAAAATATTTCTGTGGCATGCAGAGGAAAATAGATACCAGGAAGGCTGTTCTTTTGCTCAAAGTAGCTCCTTCAGAGTGACTTGCATGATGAACATCATCTTTGCTGAGAAGATCTCTAGCTTAGAATTGTGTATGCAATGCTCCCAAGCTAAAATCCACACTGGGAACATCAGCACATGCCTTAAGTGCTTTTGGGCTCAAACACGTCTGTTTCCCAGAACTAAGAACTCTCCTCCCAAACTGTCCCAGATCTTAAAGTTCACCTTAGAAAGTGCACCTCCTCCTGTTTACAGATGGAGGTAGGAACCAAGCTTTGTTTGACTATGGTCATACGATATGTCACTGAAAGAGCTGGGACTAAGACCCACTGCCTTGTAACCTGGTCACCTCTGTCTTGTTCACAAAAGGCTGGGGATGAAATGAGTTCTCTTCAGATAGCCAAAAATGTCAGCAGACTCCAGAGATGTCCAAACCTAAACTGTCTCCGACGCCTTCTCATGAGTCCAGGGCCTCACCTCTTCCCCTCTGTGCAGCTGCCAAAACCTCTAGCTTCCTTTCACTGACAGCTTCACCAGTGCAGCTGTGTATTTTCAGTGAGTAGCACTAGGAAAATTTGGGGGTGGAATATAATTAATTTTTTAAAACCCACAGGAAAGTTTCTGGTTTGAACATATTAATCACTCAAGTTCAATTAAAGCTTAATTTCTAAAGAAGTTACCTGATGCTACCACAGATGATCGAGGGAGCTGCAGGATGATGTGTGCTGTGGATTACGCTAGCCCCAACACTGCCACTCACATCCTAATTTGAATCAGTAGAAAAACCAAGGTACTGAAGGCCAGTACCTGACTCATGGAAGGATTTGTGTCAGAACCAGGTTAGGTCTTCGGAACCTCTGTTTGCAGATGCTGTGCAGAGAGCCGTGGAAGTGTTCCTTTTGTGAAGCACAGCAAAAATCAGGCTCTCTTTGTCATCTGCTGAAGAGAAGGTAAACATTAAATGCACCTCAGTTCTGAGCAATTCTGAATTATGATTCACGCAAGCCTTGTTCAGTGAAAATAATGTTTCAAATGAATGCGTGCTTGCTTTTTAATCTCCCCTTTTTCTTTTATGCAGCCCTAGGCACTGTTGAATAGAGGTAGGTCTGCTGCTGAAGCGCACGCCTGTGTAATCCTCCTTGCTTTCTAAGCAAGAGATTCTTTAGCTTATATGGGGCATTTTTGCAGCTGGTGTCTCTTCTTGGATCTGTTTTGAAAGTATGGGAAGTCAGTGGTGCATTATATGAGACAATGATATACGAGACACTGATATGGTCTGGATTTATTTGCTGGCTGTGGAGTTGTTTAGCTCTGTCAGAGTCCTTGTCTGGACAATAGAAAATCTAAGAACACAAATGCCAGATGAATGGAGCCAACAGAAAATGGTCTAGGCTTTCTTGGGCATACAGCTCTCACAGGTACAAGTTATGGCTCTGTGAATGTGTGTTTTCAGATGAAAGGCCAGCAATGGGAAAGAACTGCATCCAGCTTTGACTACCGAAAAAGCAGCTGTGGATTCTCTGGTGTGAAAGCTCACTCCTCACCACCATGACAACCTTATTTTTGTCTTTTTTTCCTTACACAACCCATTTGGTGGCACCTGGAGAACAGAGAAGAGAGATGTCTGACATACCCTGGACAGGAGATGATGGCAGGACAGGGAGTGCAGCCATCTCCCGCAACCATCTTTAACTTCCTCCCAAACCTCTTTGCCTTCCTCCACGCTCCTGGAACATCTCTGCTGTCTCTTCAGCAAAGACTTTTGGCTGTACTCTGAGAAACACAGGTCTGCTCCACCAGTGAGTTTGCATGGTCCTTTCTGGCTCCTGCGTCTTATCTTTCTTCTTACCCCTGCAGAATGCTGCAACCCAAATGATGAAACCACCTACTAAAACTGCTCTGTGGGCAAATCCTGCTGCTTTTCTTTCTATGAAGGTGCCACATGTTACATCTGAACAGAACGATCAAGACTCTTTTCCTCTCTGCAGTGTGCTTTGGCCATTTATTCTCAGAGTGAGACCTGGGCACATACCAATCTTTTTCGTTCTCTTCTGCTCCCATATCTCAATTGCAATGAAGAAGAAACCCACAGAGGCCCAGTGGAAGCCACATGGGTAACTCAAGGCCAGGTCTTCAGGACAAGCTGTAGCAGGTACCTCCAGACAGTTTAGACACAGCCACTGGGATGGAAACTTTTTTGTGAAGAAGGTTTAGCCCCAAGTACTACTCGTCCCACCTGTAGCTAGCAAGACACTGAAGAACAGTCCAAACTTCTCCTTCCCATGGATATTGAACTGGCTCTTTGGGAACCTCAACTGCTACTGCTTTTAGGGGCAAACACTGGAGGAGTTAGTTCTCTGCACTTCAACAAAACTGGAACCAAAAAAGTCTTTCCAAAGGTTTGTACCACTCCTTTAGGGATGGTCTTGTTATTTCTAACAACTGGAGTTTTAAGTGACAGCTACTGATCTGATAGACACTAGAACTCACTCCTTCAGTGATAATTCCACTCTACCTTTGTCAAGCTCCCTGGTAACGACTGGCTCTCCGGTCTACCTAGAGCAAAACTGAAGCTGATTTTGGATGTCACTGCATGCTTAATGACATTCAGGAGTGGAGGATACCATAACAAGGGAGTTGGTGTCACAGGTCTGATCACATGGGAAAAACTTAAAAGGGAGAATGAGAAGACTGAAATTTTTCTTGTAAGACTATGTATTCTAGAGTATCCTGGGCACTTTTGTATCATCTAGTCAGTTTTTGACAGAGCAAGGAATTGATATATAGCTCACAAATACATCTGTCTGGAGTGGGTTTTGTCAGCTGGGCCTTTTTTTTCTGACCTCCTTTTGTGTATGTCACAGGACAACTTTTTATGAGGTCTTTTATAGGAAGTTAAAGAGAATCAGTTTACATCCTGGTTAGAAAAAATGGCATCAAACAACTTCTTCAAAGTTCAGCACGTTTCCCTAAGCACAAGTAAAGGCCTAAATGGTTAAATCAATCCCAACTAATTCAACATTTAGTAGACTCTGTCCTTACTCACACATTCTACTATTCCCAAGCAGAATAAAAGGTTGGTTTATAGGGCACAACGGTGCAGATGAAAAGAAGCAGAAAATATCCCCCTTTGGAAGGATGCAAACTCCTCTCTGGAATATTTAAAGCAACCTGATGTTTGTTGCACCTCTAGATCAATGTTGTGATGCATCTTTTCCTTCCCCCATCAATGTAAAGGTTCAGTTCAGCTTGCTGAGGACAGATCAAATCTTCTCCCTGCGCAAGCCTCCATCGTTGGAAGCAGGATCTGAAATGCCAGCAAATAAAGATTTTTCAAGACCAATAACAATTGAGCTGTGCAAATAACTCCTTTTTCTAGTTTCTTGGCTCAACTGAAAAACTAAGAAACAAGTTGTTCTATGACAGTGGAACTAATGAATCCTGGCTGCCTGGATTTGAATTCTTGCCTTGGAGCTCTTTGCCCACCCCTCAACCCCTGCTCCCTACATGTCCCCCGTGACTCCCTCCCCTCCCACTACCTTCTCTTCCCTTCTCTCCAGATAACAGCTGGGCAGTTGTAGCACGTATTGTAGTTAGTTCTGATGAGTAACTGGCCAGGGGGGAGCCAAACTCTGCAAATAACTGCTGAGCTCACGTGGCAGTGCTTCTTTACTGGGGGCACTAGTTTAGGTCCCTTTGTTTCTATTGAGCTGCAAGTTTCTTGACTTTTGTGCACACTTAGCATTGCTGGAAATGTGATGTCTCTACAAGATTTGAAACAGGTCTGAGGTTGACAAGTTATTCAAGAGACAGATGGACTGGCAGTGCAATCATATAAGCCTTGTTTCCTAAGGGAACCTGCCTTCAAATGCTTTGCTTGAACCAAGATAAAATATTTTTGCTTTGTTTTACAAGATTTGTTAACTGCTTGGATTAAACTAAATATGTGTATGAAATGATACTTTAAGCATGTTAGTACTCTTCTCTCAGTTTATGCATATTTTGTTTTTAAAAAGTAGCAGTGGATATATTTCTTTACATATCTCACAAGCAAAGCATGGCACAGCTAGTCCTGCCTAGTTTATGTTGGCTTCACAGAATTTTTGCTATAATTCCTTCAGTATCCCTCTTCTTTCCCTCTGCATTTGATGCATCGCCCAAATGTTGCTGTCTTTGTGGGAGAAATACATGGTGTCTTGGAGACTTTGCTGACTTCTTAAAAGGTTATGGTATTAGTCCAAAAGTGTTTTTCTCCTCACCTTAGCATGGTTTCAGGTTTTCAGGTGTTAGGTAGCTTTACTTAATGCGGAAAATCAAAAACGATAAAGAAATGGCTAAGTGTGCCTTAAGTATTAATAAACCATAGCCTTTTGAAATTACAAGTCCTAGTTTGCCATTTCCTTGAACAGATATCATGCTTCTGTTTGGGCTTTTTTGTTGACAGATAGAAATGAACACCAGGATGGAGTCTTCTGGGATGTATTGCCATGTCATATTCAACAATAAAGGTACTTAGCTTTCCTCTTTGTGAGCATAGCAGCCATCAACATAATTGATTGTCCATCCTTGTGGAAAAAAAATAAAAATGATGTTACTCTTAAATTCATAAATATTTCATTCATTAGACCCAGTTTCTCTCAAATTCATCTTCTTTTTCCTAACTTATTCTACAAGTATGACCAGCATTTTGTAATGCGCTGCAGGTCGTTATGTGATCTTGATGTTTGCAGAGACACAACATGATTAGAGTTTCTTTTCTGACCAAGGAGCTAATTACTATTACTATACTGTTATGTAGAAAGAACAATAATAGAAAGGTAACTACAGGAGGCCATCAACGCTATCACCATCTATCTAACTTTAGAGTAAGAAGAGTTGTACAAACTATAAAAAGATGCAACTGGCAAAAGTGATCAGTAACTCTGAGAAGAATTGTGTGGAAACCCAGGCCCTAGTTGCTTAGTACCAGATGTTAAGCTAAGCTGTTAAGAATGAACATTTTCTAATAATCACTTTTCCTCTGCTGCTATTCTTTATTTGCACTGCTGAAGCTCCTAGGAAACCTGGTGGCAGACCAGTGCCATGCTGTTCTAAGCACTGTATAAACACAGAACAGAGAGGAGATTGCTATGTTTAAGGATTATGAATTCTCATAAAAAGTAAATCAGTGCTTTGAAGAACATCAGTAATGACATTATAAACTATTAATCTATTCAGTAAATGATATGTCTTCTTTTTATCTGTCTTCATTTCCAGATCTTATTCAGAAACATCTTCTTCCTGCATACACCTATTAATTTTTGTCCTGTATTTCATTTAATGCATTGTGTGAAATGTACTATGAGAAGCTGTGCTTTCAGTGAACTATGTGATCACTCCATGCTACAGGTGAGCTTTAGTGCATTAGTCTTTGCAGTGTGAGAGCAAAGAGATCACTGTTAAGGCATGAGAGATGCTCACTAAATCTAAGACAAAATACAAATGTCATGAAACATGGGAGAGAGTGAGAAAGAGGTGGATTGGTAGGTTATAGTGCCTTTTATTATTACTGTACTCAGATCCAGTCTTGACGGTATTAAATGCATCACGACATTAAATGCATCATTGTCACACTGCTGGCTGCTTGGCGTCTGGTAAATAGAGTTCACGGGGTAATTCCTGTTCACAGGAATAGCCAAACTTGATGCTAATTGCCAACTTTATTGCCATGGTTATGCAGAACAAACATCTTCCTAACACCCTCGGCAGGAATCAGGCATAACACAAAGGTACTGCTCTGAATAAAAAAGATTGAATAGAAAGCTTTGGTCAGCAAGGATACTAATCCAGTTCCAGTCATTAAGCATCCCCATGTAGAGAAGTGATGCTATGGCTTCCAAGCTGTTAAAGCAGCTGCACAGTTTTGTCTGTTCTTTCTCTATGACAAATATGAAGCTCATTTGAGCTTTCCGTTCAGAAATTTGGCAAAAGAGAGATAAGGTTGGTTGGCCATGGCAAATGAGAGGAATCATTTCTACACATCTGTTGTCTTCCTGTATTAATGTATAGAGAGTATTTGGGGAAAATGTGTTGTATTTTTATTCACCTGTTCTGCTCTACCAATACTCCCAGTGGTGGTGAAGTTCCATAATGAAAATATCTGAGGGAGTTTTAGCATGAGTGGTCTAGCTCGGCTAAGAAATGGCTAAATGCTTGTGTCTGCTTGATGCCATTCTGTTGACAATAGTGAATGGAGACCATGATATAAATTTGATGGGTGTGCCACAGAGATGAGGGAGCTGGGCTGCTTCTTCTAAAGGAAGGAGAGGGGAGGGAGAAAGAACGACCAGGGCACACATAGAAAGCCAGAGCAACTGGTGAGGGGCTGGTGAGCTAGGAGGAAAGGACAGAGGACCACTGTCCTTTAGGGAGATTGTCTCCTGCCAACTATAGCTACAGTGCCTGCTTCTCCAGTTCTTCCACTGGCTGCAAAAGCAAGTCTGGTAGACACAAAGGAGATCGAGGAACTGTGGCCTTTTTTACATTTTGTAGGGTCCACTTTCTTCGGCAACTTCCTTTTTGACCTATGCCTGGAGGAAGTGCTGTGCACAGCTGCTGGTTCTCACAACAATGAAGTGGATACCAAAAAAGTTGTCTCAAGTACACAAGTGCAAAACTGACTCTATCAACTGGCAGCAGTGTATGTTCTGCCAGCAAACTACACAAAAACATATTCTTAGTTAACTTCTTCAGTCATAAAGGCCATTTAAATGACATATGACTTTCAAAACAAGATATTCAATGGGGCCTATATATCTCTCCCCACTCCTATGTTTGCTTTTCCTGCTTTGGCATCTGACATTAATGTCTGTCATTGAACATCTCAACCTTTGTATCTTTCTCATGGGAGACACAGATCAGAGTGTCTAAGCTTTGTAATTTGGCATTGCTGGCATTTTTTGTTCACCACAAATGCTTCCGATGATATTAATGACATTTAGTAACTTTTGGGGGAAAAATCATTAAGGATAGAATAAAAAAAAAACACCTTGGTGATCTGACTTGCTCTCTGAATGAACTCTGGGAACTTTAAATTCAGACACAACATCCAGCCTTTCCATTTGTACTACAAGTGAGGCTATTTGCAGTTATTGTTTGAGAGAAAAACAATGTTGAAAACTTTAGACAAAAGTTTTGGGGTTTGTTCAGAGGAGGTATGACTATTGGTCAAAAATACATTCTGTGTGTTTCTAGTTTATTGAGGTGTACTCATTTCCAAGACCAAAACTGCTGTCTTTTTATTTTTACAGTCTTTGTTTGAACTGAGATCCACATTCATTGTTACTGAGCTTTAATAATCTAAGGGTCACTTGAAGGGCTTTTGTTTGAGAGACCTTTCAAGCCAAGCCAAGGCAGCAGTTTAGAGAACGTTTCTTGTTTGTAGACAAAAATATATTAAAACAACCAAGGGAGCTATTACTCTTCCACATAATTATTTTTAATGTCTCATTGGACATGTATGAAATGCCTTTCTGTTCCTGTGGGAGAATTACTTTTTGTTTTGTTTTTACATTTTGCAGCATGGCTTTTGTTAAATTTCTATGCTGCTTTTCCATTGAGCAACATTCACCCCAAAAGACTTTATAAACATGAACAGTATCTCTAGGAATACGCTTCCAACATAATCCACATAAGTACTTAGAGATTTGTCCGCAGTCATAGGGCCTGATACCTTGCATACCTCATGCCACCTATTTTTTTCTGGCCATAATCAAGAAAGTACGTGACCCCAGTTCACAGTGAGAAAAGTCAGAGAACAGCCAAGAGTCCAGGACTGCATGAGGTGAGGCAGAGCCATATGCTGCACCAGCCAGTGTTAAAGGCAGGGGAGAGGGGAGGAGGGCTAAGAGTCCCTTCTCTCCCTTTCCTCTGGTAAATGCATGACAGGTAATCAGAGCAACTTTGTGTCTTTGACATGAAAATTATCTGCAAATGTTCTGTGTTGTGTAGCTGCTTTTGGTTACCTAAGAAAGACTGAAATGGAGTGCATCCTTCTCTTTTATAACAGGAACAAATTCGAGGGGAGGAGAAAAAGCACAGAAATTAGAGGTCGATACAAAGAGTAGCTTTATGTAAAGACAGAAACCATCTTGTAAGAATTTAGTTCAAGTACAAATATTTGGGCTTGGCTTGGTACATGCACATTATGTGCCTTTTCTGCTCCACAGAGGTGCAGGGTTAGCAGGTAGATGCAGGTGCTTCACTTAGATGTCTCCTTCCTATTGTGTATTCGCGATCCTTTAAATCTGCCAGTTGCCCTTTCCATTTTGAAAGATGGCCAGATGTTTCTTGCTTGGGAGTTGAGAGCTCCTACAGGCCACATAGTAGTTGTCTTAATTCTGCAGCCATTGCCCTTCTCCCAGGCATGGCAAAAGTTTCGGTGACCCCAAATGGACTGTGCTGTTAGAGCGATCCTAACACAGGCTTTGGGTAAAGGTCCAGAAAAAGCATGAAGGTTCACTCTAAACCTGAAACCTTCCACAGATTAAAAAAAGAAGTTACTGCTTATCTGTGTGTTGCACAGAGGCCATTTAGCATGCTGCATTGCATGTCGCCGTACCAGTACCTGTCCCTCATCTCTTTCCTTGGCTGATGAGTGCTCTGAAGTTGCAGTGAGTTTACCTGCCTCTTCTGCTCTAAAAGGAAAATCAAACTCTGAGTTCAGGGAGTGATAATGTAGCTCTGCATCAGTTTTGGCACCTTACATAGACATACACCATTATCGATGTCTAGTCATAAAGCTGATAAGTTTTAGGGGAAATGAGTATCTAAGTAACTGTCTTTCCTAACTGGATGTAAACCCAATGTCAAATATATAGTGCTCCCAGATTTTGAAGAGATAAATTACCATGTTCACCATTTTCAGATGACGAGACTTGAAGTCTTTCAAGCTGAGCTTATAAAATTGTAAGTTATGTGGATGAAGTATAATTTGTAATATGCTCTCGTTTGAGCAATGACCTTGCCTTGTTTCTGGATAAGAACTACATGTTTCTATCAGTGAAAGGCTGTGGAAGCTGTTTCTTTGAAGCAGGATATGATGACAGAAGCAAACTATTGAAACTGTAACACAGTGATGTTCTAATGTTTTAAGCATGAGTTGCTCAACAGTAAGTTATTTAATTGGGTAAAAAGTTGCCTTTACATGAACTTCAGTATCTTGGAACAATAATTAAGTTGTGTCCCAAGAATATATTATAAGATTGTAAGGATAATATGCACTTACAAGCATCTTCTTAATGTTGCAGTGACAGAATGCTTATAAAATATTTTGTACATAAAAATCACTGCAAATATGTACTTAATGACACATTCCTTGAGACAAGGACCATAAAGCAGACCAGGGAATTTTTTTAAGACATCATTACTTGAGGGCTTCCTGTGAAGTTGATCTTGCAGTGTCATCCAAAGTTCCCTATCCTGATTTGACAATTTTATGGCTTTGGACTCTCACTCAGTTGTTCAAGGTGATTTAGTCATTGGTTTGTGCGTCCTTACGTTTAGAGACTGCCAAATGTAATTGTTTGCAGAATATTTAGGTCAACTCAAAGGGCTTCTATTCTGGAGAGATGCTGTTGGAGGGAACTCAGAGGAGGACAGCAGGAAAAATGAAAAGGACTAAATACATGCAGCCTGAATAAGGGGTAGGAAAAGCTGGGATGAAAGGACATAATGGTCTGTATGTAACTCAAACATGTAAGCATGAGAGAGAGAAGAATTATGTCGAGTTTGGCAGGAGGATGTAATGAGTAATAGATGGAATGATGAAGGGGAAATAAAATTGGCTGGATGAAGAAAAGCTTCCTGACCGCGAGATCTTGTTTGATTACTGAAGTTTCCCAGGGGACTTCTGCGATTTGGGAAAAGTTGTACAAGACTATTCAGAACCTCGCAGTGCTCCACAAAGCATAGCTCTGTAGTCACCTAATAACTTGGCATCCAGGAGTGGATAGTGCTTCCCATCTTTTAACTGTGTTTGAGGTTCTTTGGATTCCTTGCATTTGCTGGGCAGCCCAGAGCATCCCTTGTGTGCTGACCGGCCTGTGGCTTCTCTTTTGGTTAGGATTACTAAATAATATTATAGCTCTTGAAGAAAACCTGCTTCCTCTGAGCTGGTGCATGCAAATATGTTTACTGTGGTTATGGATTGATCCTGTTTCTTTGATGCTCGGTGGAGGAGACTGCAAGGTTGGATTCAGCTATCCAAAAGGACGTGATCTCTGAAGATGCATTAGGTGGCAATTGCATATGCCTTTGCATATGTCCTCATAAATCTGGGCCCAAACCTTTACAGTATCTGGATGGATATTATCGATAGATGGTGTTGGAGTGGAGCATATTGCAAGTGTGAAATGCTCTGAAATCCTTACTTGGCCAGAGAGGTTTTTTCATGCTTAAACAAAGACTGGTAAATTAAGGAAAATTATTCAAGAACTTATTCAACTTATTCAAGAACTTTCATTCCATGATAAAGCACATGTAGTTATTACAAGGTGTTCATGTTACCCATTCACATAATTATTTCATTATAGATCTGGTGTCTGGCTAAAGCTGACTCACTTAGTTCCTCTGAGAGAAGTTTATCTGATGAAAAATTAAGTGTGTTTTTAGCTTATATCCAACCAATTTGCTGAACTTATTTTGACTTCTGCCCAGAGGTTTTGAGAGTAAATTGATAACTGAGAATCCATTTGGATTGGAACAATTAGGAGAGAAGCATGCAAAACCCCAGAAACCCAGAGGCAGTGAAGACCACAAGGCTTCTACAAATTGGGAAGCTCAGATCATGGAGTTAGGAAAATGGGCTGACAGACTGTTTTCCTGGTGGGTCTCTTCTGCTTGGCCTTTCAGTATATTCCTTGTTTTCCAGCAGCTGCTCAAAGCAGTAGAACCCATTTTCTCAAATACACTTAGAAATTGCAAAGGCTGCTGCTGCTCAGGGTGAAGCAATGAGATAAATATTGCTAAGAACTCAGTTTTGAAAGAGCACACAATCCATCTGCTCTGCTCCCAAGAGCTAACTGGTTAGAACTGTGCAAGCCCTGAATTCTGAAACAAATCATACAGAAATGTGAGTTTTTTCATGTAAGTTAATCTACTAATAAATAAAAAAAAAAATCTTATAAGGATACTCCTTCTTTGAATTATCTTCTTATTTGAATTTAATATTTATTATCTCATGGGGGCATGATTAACTCTGTATCAATAGGTACATAACTTGTGCATTCTGAGATATATCTAATGTCTACCGAAGAAAAAATATAAATCATTTAGATCTGGAACAGTGATCACAATGGAAGTTTCATTTGCAAAGGATTTATGGAGACTTGAAGTCAGTATTATGTTTTGAATAAATGCACCATTGACCAGTATCAGATTTCCATAGGCTTTATCTTGTTTTTTCTGAGCAACTGCTCGTAAACTTTTTTAATATCTTGATTAGCATGATGGTGCTACTTGCAAATCTGTTCATAGAGCTATTAATCTATGATAGTGCAATCTAGAGAAAGGAATCACACTTATTTAGTTGTTCCTTTCATTGTTTCATTTTAAAAAACATAAATAACAAGTTGACAGGGTTCCTTCGTGCCTTGTTTTGCTTCTTTCTTTTCAACTAACATATTAAGTGTTTCAAGAAAGGTTTGTCAAGACATCTACAAAAGTAGGTCTTAGTTCCAATCTGTACTTTATTGAACTCTACTTTCATCTAATAGGAAGGAAAAATAAGTGGTAGATTTGATCGGTTTAAGAGTCCATGACTCAATGGCTACAGCAAAGTCTCGGTGCTTTTAATTCCCGTGTCATGGCAGTACTCAGACAAATTTAGCACAATCAAACATCCATAAAATCTGAAGGGAAATGAATCTCCTGTGTCTCGTGAAGAAGAAATTTGACTTCTAAGGTGAGTTCAACACACGGGCTCTCTCCCTTCTCTCCTTTCTTCCCCCACCTCTCCCTGCAAGCTTCATCTCTGACTGTCCCTGCATATCTCACTCTCAGCATGAGCTTTGTGAGACAAGTCTGTTGGTTGCAGTGGGCTCAGCAGAGGCTGCTGCTGAACAGTGACAGTCACAAATATGAAAACAGACGAGTGCTGCAGTAACATGCTGATGAGAATTGTGCAGGCACCAGCGTAGCCCAGTGAGGTTGTACTCAATTCTGTGGAGGGCACCAGGACTTCTGTCACTGCTTGCAGCAGATCTCTCTTGGGCTGAGGCCCCGAAGCCATGGTGTTTTCATGTGACCATTCACCCTTGTGGCCAGACCCAATATCCCTTGCAGGAACATGTGCTACATACACAAGGGAGACAATGGCTGTAAAGCTTTGGTTTTGAATAAAAAAGAAAAAAATATTAGGTGGTAAGCCTCAGAATAAAGAACTGGGAAAGCTCTTGTTTTGGTTGGAGCTACATTTTCACTGCCTGTTGTTTCCAGCCAACTAGATGAGAAAAATGAGCTTGTTTGCCTTTTGTGTATTGCTGCAATCCACACGTATCAGTACATATAGTCCAGAGAGAGAAAAGAGACACATACCTTTATGTATCTGCAGTTAAATGAAGGACTGGGTATGCTCAGTTACTAATGAAGCTAAAGGGCTGTGCCGGGGGGCTGAGGGCGGTGGAATCTCTCCCCAGGCTGGGAAGGAGCCATTGGCGTATGCTGTGGTAATGGGAGTGGGAGCAGGGACTTGCCGTGTTGCAATAGCTCTCCAGCTCCAGCCCTGCCACCCCCTCACAGGTCACATCCCTGGCAGATCACACAGAACTGTGCTGCATAACGTAACAACCATCTGCGTTTCTTTGCTTACCCAAGGTCTCAAAGCACTCCACAAATGCTGCCGGAGTCTCCCAGTGTTCTGGCAAAACTACTGGCACCTCTTCCATTTCTCCAGAGCATGCAGAAGGCGTTGAACTGAACCCAGGAGCTTTTGTTCCTCATCTGCTTTAGGCACTAGACACATTGTCTTCACTGCTTGTCTTTTGCACTCACTGAACATCCGCAGCTGAAGAGGATATGCTTGGTTTTCCTCTCTGCATGGTGTGAGGCGTTAGACCCTGGTGGACTTAAGTCCTTAAGTGCTGATTTCAGTGGGACCACTCTTACTCTAAAATACATAGTCAAGTGCATACATGCATGAATTACTCTGAAGCGTGTAGGATGAAAACAAAATCCTGTGAAAACGGTTTGGATTCTTAGCTGAAGACAGTCAGACCAGCCCCACTGGAGCCCCACTAGTTTCCCACTGAGAAGAACTGGTCAAGAGAGTATCTTTGCACAGGACTGCCAAAGGGCTTTGCGAGAACAAAGTGAAATTTGGACTTTGTTTGCATTGTTAAAGTGTGTTTGTTCAAGAATGAAGTTGAAAGATAAAGTAATGGACGGTTAGTGTTTAGGAAAACACGTTCGTGGCCAGTCTACTGGAGAAACAGTCATTGGACAAGTCATCTTCTGTCCCTGTCCTGTAATACTCAATGATTAGTGAGACCTGAGGCTGCTGGTGGCATCGGTTACAAACTGCCTTTTCTTACCTATGAGGTATGAGAAATACTTCAGTGTGTGACTGGGGTCAGCAGGTCTGCTTCAACTGGAGCTTTTCTAACACTTTTTGAATGTATAAATGTTTGGTTCACATTTTGGATATGTACCCATATTCAAAGGTGATGTTTCAGGTGGCTCAAATAATTCTTCAGGTTTGTGTCCATGACAGGTACCGTTACTGATTTGTTTCTATATAATTACATTTAGAGTTCAGTATGCCTTTATAGCGGGATCTGCATTCTACAACCAGAGAGAAATTAATTACTCAGATGTCAGTTACCATACATCCCTTTATAATGTACTTTTAGGCTATATATTTTTTATTTTCCCCTCCCAAAATAATAATTTTATTGCTTTCAAAACCATCAGAGATAATCCCAAGAACTGAGCACGTTACCTAAGAGCTCCCCCCCCCCAATTTCTTTTGTATGTAAGTACAAAATACCTATAAAAATCCTATGTAATAGTTTTAGCTGCTCCATAAGTATATCCCATTGTATATCTAAGACTTTTAAAACGTCACATATGCCGGATCTGAGAGATGTTACTGATACCCAGCTGCCTATGAACTCCTATTCACCAGAACCCCGGCGAGGGCAGGATGCACAGGGATACTTTATGGCCCTATACAGCTCCGTGATTTATACAGAGCCTCGTCTTAGCAGCGCGCTAATAAATTTAGCAGAGCACCCCCGTAGTACCTCGTACTTGGCTTGAGCCCCATCTCGCACCCCTGCGGCACCGCAGCGGGCACCGGCACCGGGGGGGGGAGTGTGAGCGGCCCGGGGGCGGCCGAGGCGGCGCGGCGGGTCCCGCAGGTGCGGGAGGCGGAGCGGAGCCGTTCGCCGGGTTGAACGCGGGGTCAGGGCCGGGCGGCAGTCCCGGCGGGGTGCCGCGGGGCTGGGCTGGGCTGGGCTCATCAATTTCCCGTGCTCGGTGCCTGCGTCCCGGCGCGGCACTAATGCGGAACAAATTGAGACATATCCTCTCCGTAATTAGTTCCAGCGTTTCAAAGATTTACGGTAAAATAATGGNACCGGGCGGGGGGCGCGCTGGGAGCGGGCAGCGTTCAGCTGACGGAGCCCCGGGGCCGCGCTGCCCCGGGTGTTGGGACCGGCGGGGCGGGGGAAGGAGCCGGGACCAAGGGAGATGTGCAGGTCGCCGGGCGGCGAGGGGCTGTGCCCTGCTCCGCTCAGTGGAGAGCCGGGGAGAGGGCACTCACCTTTCCCTCCTTGTGCCGTCAAAAAAAGGCTTTTTTCCCCTCAAAGGATAGACAAAATGTCCTCTCCCCAGCTCGAAAGCGTGCCAGTGCCCCCATCAGCCCAGGCAGGGAAGGCCGGTCCCGCCTTGCCGGGGGGTCCCGGCTCCCGCGGTGCCCGCCGTGCTCGGAGGGGCGCGGGGAGGAATGCAGGATCGGGCCCGCCGTGATGAGTTCCTGCCCTTCTGCACCCTGCGCTCCTGGAGATGCTTCGCAGCTTTGTTTCTGCTGCTCTTGGCACTTAAATAATCAAACTCGGATCAGCTCCCTGAGTGAAAGGAGACAGATCCCCCTGCGTGCTGTGAGCGGCTTGTGCAGGATTGGAAGGGCTGGGGATTTATTTCTGTTTAAATCAGTCTCCCCCACCTCCGAGCCGCGAGAAGATCGTTTATGGAGTTTAGTAAAGTGTAGTAAGAATTACCGGCCCATTAATTGGTTAGCGTGGCAGGGGAGAAAGCAGAACGGGGAAAGGCCGGCTGGGGAGGTGCTTCAGCCCTGCTCAGGTTGGAGCAGGTTCCCGAGCCCGTTTTGCCCGGGATCGAGTGGGACTCTCAGTAAAATAATCCTCGTCCAGGAACTATCTGGTTTTTGATATTGTAGAGTATGCGAGCACAATCGAAGACTGAGAATTATCAGGAATTACCATAGCTACGGAATAGAGGGCAAAACAATAAAGCTTGATTGCTGCCTGGCAGTGATTTGGATCGGGCCGTGTTTGGAGGGGAGAGGGAAAAAAGTTCCCGACCGCCTGGGTCTGGACCCTGGCGAAGGAGATGCTGTCCCTGAACTGCCATCTCTCCGGCCATTGCTTTCAGCTGGGCACCGAGGCTCGGACGCGGGCGCTCGGTTTTCGGGGCGTGGGGTGATTTACGCCAGAGTGCGACTGGAATCGTGGTCGGGATGCCCGGGGAAGAGGCGAGCAAATGTCCCCTGCACGGGGGGAGCAGCTCCTCTCGGCATGCCGGGGCGCTCCCGGCCTGGGCTAGAGAAGTGCCGGGCGGGAGATTTTTATCTCTCACTGGTGCTGGCTACAGGGGAACGGCTGCGGAAAGTGGCGCTGCCCGTTTCCCAAAAGTTTCCAGCCCTTCCCGGGGTAGAAGGGTCCGGGCTTTCCTCCTTCAGTTCGGGGTGCACTGCTGAGGGTTTCTTCCGGGACATTCCCGGGACGCCCCCGCCCTGTTTGCGCCGGGCCCGCTTCGTGCCCCGCACCGGCTGAGGCGGCCCGGGAGGGCGCAGGTGACGGTGCAGGGCGCTGCGCGGGGCTGAGCCGGCGGCCCCGGAGCGCCCCCCGGGCCGAGCACAGCTTTCCCCGGCCTCGCTGCAGGCGCTGCCGGCAGCCGCGGGGAGGGAGGATGCGGTGGTGGCCAAGGGGTCTTCTTGTTTCACCGCTGGGAAGTGCGAGAGAGGCGAAGAGTTGGACGGGCTTCGGCAGTTCTTCCTCCCAGGTGGAATAACGCAGACCTAAGCGATCAAGAAAACATCCTTCCCTCTCAAGAAGATTTATCAAGCTAGGTTATTTCAAGAAAAGAAAAAACAAAACAAAACAAAAAAAAAACCACCCCAAAACACCAAACCAAACCGCACTAGTTCGAAAAATACTCCGCTGCGGGAAAGGCTTTTTCTGTTTGTACCAAGGAAGATCTAGTTTTCACGAGAAATTAAATACTCCGCTTAGGCTGGCCAAAGACTTCTATTTCTGTATGTACGTTGTAGATTTTAGAGCCAGAGTTGAAGTGGACCAACCTCAGGTGTTAGTCCATCACAGAAGTGAGCAGATCCAGCAGCAGTCCCGCTCCCGGCTCTGCACCTCCCCGAAAGGCCCCTGCGGGTGGAGGGGTGGGGGGTGGCTGCGGTGTGCGGGGAGCCCCGGTGCGGTCAGAGCGGGAGGGTGTGTGTGGGGTGTGACTGCGGTGTGCGGAGAGCCCCGGTGCGGTCAGAGACGGGGATCACGCCTCGGGGGCCGGCGAAGTCAGCAGGGGCAGCGCACTGTCCCCGTCACGGGCACGGGCTGCGTCCGAGAGTGGTTTGGTTTTGTGTGTACTCATAAGAAGCGGCAGATCCTATAAACTTAGACGATCTTTAATATCGGCAAAGATAATCAACAAATCTTTCGCTCTTACGTTACACGTAGATTTCCGTAATAAATAGATTTACGCATCAGAAGAGAGATTTTAAAAGGGAATTATCTGAAGATTGTGAAAATTAAAGTCATTCCACTAATAACAAAACCCGACGGGTTTGGTTAAAGAGTTTAAAGAGAAAATGAAATCATACTTGGCTACTCTAATAACCAGCTATTTTAATTTATTTTGTTGTAGCATTTACTCTTGGAATTTTAAAACATTGTTTCAAGATTGGCGATGCTTGCGGTAACCTTTAATGCCGCGGGGAAAAGAAAATGTCGAAGTGTAAATTGCCACCGGGAAGACAACGGGCTGGGTCTTTCCAGCGGCAGGTAAACGTTTCATGGCGTTTGTGTTATCATTTCAGCCGCGGCGGGAGTGTGCGGGCTGTGCTGCGCTGCGGGGTGTGCGCCGAGCGGTGGCCGCAGCGGCGGTGGCGCGGTTTTACTAGCGGGCGGTGAAGATGCGCAAGGGATGGGGCCCGCCGTGGTTCGCCCGCGTACTCTGCATCGGGGCGCAGCTCCCAGGCGCTGTCCCACGCGTGCTCGTAGAAGCAACCCACCCCACCCTCCCCGGGTGGTTATTAATTAGAAGTTTTGAAGGAAGGCGGCAAGATCCCTCTTCTCGCGTTTGGTGAGAGCGTCTCCCGCGGGGGAGGCTGCGGGTCGCCTCTGCCCCGGGTCCCGGCGGGCGTCTGGCCGCGGCGGGTACCGCCACGTCCCGCGGGGCTCTGCCGCCCGCCCCGGGGCTTTCTGCTGGTCCCCCACCGCCGAAATCGTGGCATCCCTCGCTGCCAGGGCCGACCCGAAACCCGCCGTGTCGCCTGGAAGGACCGTCCGGGGATAAGGTATAAGGTGTCATCGGGGGCTCTCCCGCCGCCGCCCCCGGGGCGCACGCTGAGGAGCTGCTGTCCAGGAGGCTGGGGAGGGAAGAGAGATTCCGGGGCTCCCCAGGAGCAGTGCCAGGTGAACCTCCCAAAAGCAGGTGATTTACAGCGTTGCGATCCTCCCCCGCCCGCCCAGCCGCTTCCTTCCCTCTCACACACGGGCAAGTCGGAGGGACGGGGCTGGGACCGGGCCCACGCCCTCCCCGGTCCCCCTGCAAAGGGCGGCCTGCCCTCCCCTCCCCTCGCCGGTGGACCCCTCGGTACCCTGGCACGGCCGGCTCCCTGAGGAGAGGGAGCGCCCGCTGTGCGGGGGCGGGGGCCCGGGCAGGCAGCCCCGCACCCCGCAGGAGCTCAGGGAGACGCGGGTTCCTCCCTTAGCGGGAGAGGCACCTGGAAAGACGCTTTCCCCTCGCAGGGACGGGGTCCGCCCGCCCCGGGCTGGGTCACTTCCCCCAGCTCCTGCAAGGGCGGAGGCTTCTCCGCGGTGTCCCCAGGGCCTGCGACCCCGCCGCCCTCGGGAGTCCCCACGGACACGCACGGAGCTGGCGGGGGAAGTCATCCAGCACGTACTTACTGGCCACCTGGATCCCTCTAACAGTCTCGCAAGTCTCTCCTAAAGCGAAGGGACGTTAGGGTGAGATTTAGTGGCGCTTGCACCAGAAGAAGGGTGGGAGGGATGTGTAGGGGAGATATATTCTCCGACAGTAACCTCTCCCCCTCCATCCCTGGCTCTCCTTTCCCCCCCCCCCTTCCCCCGCGTGTCTGGTCCGGCTGGGTTCAGCCGAGCGGGCTGTGGGCAGCCCCTCGGCGGAGGTTGTGTGAATGGAGGATCGGCGTGGCTGACTCCTCCTCCCCTGCAAGCGCCTCTATTTGAGCTTTGCAAAGTTGAGGGTGAGCAGGCATCCGAGGTGAGGCGTGCGAGGCGGCTGTGCCCCCCTAGCACGGACAGACGGACACACGCACAGCCACGACAGACACACAGCCACACGCGGACCCAGCCACACGCACACCCCGCCCTGCCCCTGCGCTGCGAGCGGGTGCAAGCCCGGAGGCGATCCTGGAGAACAACCTTTCCCTGTCGCTGTTGCCGGCTCCCGCAGGGCTGGACCCGGGGAGCTGCGTCGCGGAGCAAACTTCCCCCAAAGGGCTGAGCTCGCCAGCCTGGTGCCTGCAGCCGGAGCCGGCCTCCGGCTTGGCGGGCAGGGGCCAGGTGTCCTGGAACAAGTGCGGCCCGGGGGGAGACTGGCTGCCCGGCGGCAGGCAGAAGGTCTGCGAGCAGATGGGCTCCGATGTCCGAGACCTCAACGCGCTGCTGCCCTCCGTGCCCTCCCTGCCGGGCAACAGCAACTGCACCATGCCGGTGAGCAGCGCGGCGCAGTGGGCTCCCGTCCTGGACTTCCCCCCGGGGGCCTCCTACGGCTCGCTGGGGCCGCACTCCTTCATCAAGCAGGAGCCGAGCTGGAACGGGTCGGACCCCCACGAGGAGCAATACCTGAGCGCCTTCACCGTCCACTTCTCCGGCCAGTTCACCGGCACGGCCGGGGCTTGCCGTTACGGGCCCTTCGGCGCCCCGCCGCCCAGCCAGCCGCCCTCCGGCCAGGCTAGGATGTTCCCCAACGGGCCCTACCTGCCCAACTGCTTGGAGAGCCAGCAAGCCATCCGCAACCAGGGTAAGGGCAGCGCTGCCGGGCGCCCCGGGCTCGGGGGGGGCGGCCCCCTCCAGCCTCCGCTGAGCCTCGCCGGGCCGCGCTTGATGTAAACACCAAGCCCAGCCTTTCTCTCCTCAGCAGCCGGGCAGGGTCCGGCGAGCCGGCCCTTCCGTGCCTCCTTTCCCTCCCTGTGCGGCAGCCACGTCGCTCCGGGGAGTTTTAGGAGCCACGGGTTGCTTGCCCCCACCCCTCCTTGCGGGGCAGCGGGCCGCAGCGGGCGGCTCTGCCGGGAGGGCTGGAGCCCCCCCCCCCGCCCACACTCCCCGGGTTGGAGCAGCCTCTCTCGCCTCGCAAAGATTTGTTCGGGCCGGGGACGGCTCAAGTCCTGGAAGAGAGATGGGGCCGGTGCCCCGAAACAGTTTTTTCTACAAATCTTGGGGGGGGAGGGGGAAATGTAGCTCCAAACCTCCTCCTGAATCCGACAACCGCTGTCCGCACCTTATTGTTTTCAAGCCCCTTGTCCCCAGGCCGGGGTACACAAACAGAGGCGCCTCGTAGTTGCTTTTCAGCATCTCCGTGGCCGGGACCGGCTGCGCTGTAGTTCGCTGCGGCCCCCGGTGTTTGCACCGCCCTGAGAAATTCCCGTGGGCTGCTGTACGGCCGGGCGATGGGTCAGCCCCTGCGTGTGGCACCGGCATCATCACCTAATCGTTTTTCTTCCAGTGGCTGTAGTGTAAACATCTGCTGGTACAAACGGGAGGAAGAAAGGAGAGGGGGTGAGCGTGTGGCGAGCTCGTCCGAGCCCTTTCGGGGCTTGTTCCCCCCTCCTTCAGCTGGCCCCGTGTTGTTGAGCGCCTTCCCCGCACACCCGGCCCCGGGGGAGTCTGGCCGAGGAGGGGGTCGGGTCGTCGCGGCCCCGAGACTCGAGGGACGGGGGAGCGGGAGCAGCGGAGGGTGCGCGGCCCGGCCGGAGCGGGTCGACTCGCCGGGGTCTCGTCGCTCTTGGCGCGGGGTCGTTCGCGCCCGGCCCGCAGCTCGGGCTAGCTGTGCGCCACGGGGGCAACCATGTACCCACAAAGAGGGGCTGGGGGCGACCGCCCCGGCAGGACCCGGGCTGTCCCTGGATCTCTGGCGGCTGGCGAAGGGAGGCAGGGCGGGGGGGCAGAGCGGAGGCCGAGACCGGGCGGGCGCGCTCTGTGCTAGCCGCCGAGGCGGGCCGGGGCGACGTTTTTAGCGAGGAGAGGCGATGGCGGCGGAGGGGAAGCGGTTGTTGTGCAGCGCGGCCGCGCAGGGGCCTCCCCCGGGCAGTGCCGGGTCGCAGTCCCGGTGCCAACGCTCCGCTGCCTTCGCCCCTCGGCTACCGCTGTCCGCCTAGCGCCGGGCTCTAACGTCGGAAACCGAGCCCGGCTGGGAAAGACGGGCAGCATCCCTGGAGCTCGGGGGGAGGCTCGGCCGCGCCGGGCCGGGCCGGGCCGGGCCGGGCTGGCGGCGAGACCTCGGGGTCGCTGCGCGCCCCGCGGGGGCCCCAGGTTCCGAGCGGCGGGGAGAGGTCTGCGATTGCCCCAGCACAGAGCACGCCGGGCCGGGGGATTTTTTTTTTTTTAAGACATCTGAAAGGATTTTAGACATCGGAGAGGATTTGTAATCGCTGGGCATAAATAGCGACGAGAAGGTGGAGAGGAGGGTGAGGGAAATAAACTTGGCCCTGAGTGGGTGAGGGACAAAATAGCTGCGACCTCGCGCCGTCCTGTCGTCTGAGTTTAACCACCCCGAAAAGAAACGGAGCCTTTAACGCACCAAAACACGGAGCCCGCACTGGGCGTTACTCGGTCTGTCGCACCCCAAGCCCTGCATACACACACACGCACACACACACCTGTGCGCCCCCGGAGAGCCGGGGCCCGGCGGCCTCCCATCTCTGCGCCTCCCCGGGCCCGGTGGGGTGGACAGAGGCCCCGCAGGAGCCTGGAGGAAGGCGCCGTCCCGGGGAGCAGGGGCCGTGTCCCGGCTCCCTCCCGTGCTCCGGGGGCCGAGCGGCCTCGCCGCGGGGACGGTCCCTATGCCCGCGGGAGGGGGGTCCCTTCAGCTCGGGGCTGTGTCCCCTCACGGGCAGCACTGGGGCTTAGCCACGACTATTTTCGGCAAGGAGGAATTCGGCAAAGGGTGTTTGCTTTCTTAATTTTTTTTTTTTCTCGTGGGTGGATAAAATGTTCTTGCTTTGGCTCTCCTCAAGGTTGAACTATTTTTTTTTTTTTAGCCGGTTCCTCCGACCGTGGGAAAGATGCTACCTTGGCTCTGCGATGACATTACTGCCAAGTCTGGGATGGGGTGGGGGTTAGGGAACCAAGGCTTTGAAACCTCTGCCCAATTTTCCTCTTGCCGTTTGCCTGTCTCTTTCATCCAGCTGGGCTCCTCCAACAACTGGATGCCTCCAGCGGGCCCCGTTCTCCAGCAGATGTACAACTTTCAATTATTTTCAGCACATTTTAATCAGGCCTGGCTCTGATAACGCCCTAATTAAAGAGACCTCGCTATCGGCAGCTCGGTTCAGAACTCAACTTTCTTATCACATTCCTGAAGCTTTGGGTCAGGCAACACCGGAAAATGCGGCCAAAACCTCGTTCTGCTCCGAGCTGAGTTTTGAAGGTCACCGAAAGTCTGCGCCAGGCCAAAAGTAACCTAGAAAGTGTCAGTGTTTTCTGAAAGTTAAAAAAGAGGCAGAGGGAAATGGGGAAAAGGGAGTTGAAGGTTGAGCCTCTACCCTGAGGGCTAAGGGAGGAGATAAGGAGCGAGAAACAGCTGTGGGATGGGAGCCCGTAAGGTACCGGCCTGTCAACGCTGCTCGCATCGCCGCGAAAGGAGCTCTGCTCCTGGGGCGAGGGCGATGTGAGAGACATTTGGCCGGGGACAAGCCAGTCCCACTTCTATCCCAGCCCCGCAGTCTCAGGGCCGGCTTAAGATCATCGCGAAGGTGAAGGTTTCAAAGTCTCCTGGATTTTTTTTTTCCTTCCCATTGCTCCCTTCGTTTCTCCCGCGCAACCCCGCAGGTTAATTAAGTCCTGTAATGTCGCTGGATCCAGGCTGTCTGCGGAGAGAATAAAATCGAGAAGCAACAACCGTATCCCTTTGTTGCCTCTCCATTTTATTCTCTCTGAAATACCCCGTGATTTATCGATCGGCGGTGGTGAAGCAGAGACCTGAGCAGCGCCGAGCACCCGCCACCGAAGGGAACTGAGAGAGGAGCCTGAAAACAGTCCCGAGTGCTCCCTCTCGACTAACAAAGTCACCCTCCGGCCACATGCCACATCCAGACGGGGCTGTGGAGGATGCCCGTGCCGGAATAAGCGGGTTAAGAGAGAGGTTTGGTTTCTTTTCCCAGCCCGCGTCGGACCTTTTGTTTTGGTTTGTTTTTTTGGAAGAGTGACTCTCGGAGGAGCTTGGTTCTCGGGGTAAATGCTGATGAGCCGAGAAGCCTCTGAGATAATATTACTTTGTAATTACTTTTGTAGCTGAAGTTGTTTAGCCAGCTCCAAGTCATTAATGAAAGTTGGTGTCCAAGCACCTGATTTACGATTTCGTGTCGGCCCGGGGTCAGCAGAGGTGGTCTCTTTCCATCTGAATCTGCTCGGTGTAGGAAACAAAATAGGCTGTTTATTATTTTGGAGAGCAATTTTCGCTGAAAGGAGGAGTTTTATTTTTGCATGAAACATTCCGCCTCTTTATTGCAGACTCTTCAGAAAGCTGCTCTTAGAGAAGAAAAAAAAAAAAAGATTAAAGGGTAACTTCTAAATTGGAAACGGCAGAGGAGTACACTGAGCAGATGGGAATCTTCCTCTTTAATATGAGCAACAATTAATGAAAACATCCTTTTTATTACCGAAGCCGATCTGTTCTCTTTAAACACAAACGAGACTTCCGANGGGGACGACGGTTGGGGGGTGAACGAAGGGGCACAGCCTTGCTGTGTCTTTTTCCCCGCCGTGGGCAGCAGCTCCGGGGGAAGATCAACAAGGTGCAGTAACTGCGAAATATTTGGGCAGCCGGCGGCGGTGCCGTGGGTGCGTGGATGTGGAAACCTGCGGCGCTCGGCCGGGCGTGGGCTCCTCTCGCTCCACGCCTGCTCGGAGAGGCTTCGCGGGAAGCCGATGGCCGAGCGGGTTCAAGGAACCCTGCTAACCCCGCTGTGGTCTCTTCGGCAGGTTACAGCACGGTGGCGTTCGACGGGACCCCGAGCTACGGCCACACGCCGTCTCACCACGCCGCTCAGTTTACAAACCACTCCTTCAAACACGAGGACCCCATCAGCCAGCAGCCCTCACTAGGTAATTTCAGCCTCCGAGGGGTGCGGACCGCGCTCCCGGCCGCGGGGATCCCTCTCAAAGGGCGCTGGCAACCCGGAGAGGCTCCAGTGTCGCGCCGCTGTCCCCCCTCCCCGCCCCACCTGGCAGAGAGGTAGAACTGCCCAAACGGTGGAGGACGGGGCTTTGCAGCCCCCTCTGCAACGCGGGGCGGGGGGACACGGCCGGTCGCCGCAGAGGGTAAATCTTTGCCGTTTTCTCCGCAGGGGACCAACAGTACTCGGTGCCTCCCCCGGTGTACGGCTGTCACACCCCCACCGACAGCTGCACGGGCAGTCAGGCCCTGCTCCTCCGGACCCCCTACAACAGGTACCTCCGCCGGCAGGCAGCTTTGCCTGGCCTCCTCCTGCGCGGGTTGTAGCTCGGACCCTGGCCTCTCCCCCGCATGCTGTTCAAACAGCTTTCTCTTTTCTGCAAGGAAACAGATTTATTTTTTCCTTTTTCAAAAGAAAAAAAAAAATCACACGTAAAAAAAAAAAGAAAGAAAAAAAAAAACAACCCACAAAAAAAAAATCAAAACCCCCAACAAAACCAAAAAAGCCTCCGCACCCTCCGCCCTGGGCCCCACCGTGTCTCGGAGGTTTCCCGGCCGCCTCGGGGTTTGCGGGGATGGCCCCGCCGCGAGGCGGTGGCCGAGCATCCCCCGCGGGGCTCGGGGGAGCCGCTCTCCGGCGGCAGGTGCCGGCCGCCTCCGGGAAGCGGGAACCGGGCTGCCCGGCCTCCTTGGGACACGCCTGTCCCGGACAGAGCCCTCTGGTGCGAAAGGGTTTGGGATTTGCC
The DNA here is from genome assembly GCA_008711295.1 of Anarhynchus alexandrinus. Classification (NCBI taxonomy): domain Eukaryota; kingdom Metazoa; phylum Chordata; class Aves; order Charadriiformes; family Charadriidae; genus Anarhynchus; species Anarhynchus alexandrinus. The sequence continues at coordinate 633,156 of VUYV01000053.1, read as the reverse complement.
CAGGTGCGCTCATCCCAGGTGCGCAGCCCAGCAGAGCCCCAGCCTGCGAGGCTCCGCCGGCGGAGCCCGGCCCCAGCGCTGCCCCGGAGCATCCATCCCCGCGCTGCCCGAGGCAGGCGCGGTGCCCGCCGCCCCCGCCGTGCACCCGCCCCCTCCGCCTCTGCTCAGGCTGCAGAGAGGAGGTGGCCCGCTCCGGTGACGGGGTCCGACCCGCAAGGAGCGGCCCTGTCCCTGCGCCTTATCCGCTGCCGCTCTTCCCCGAGGCCGGGGAGATGAGGGAGCGCTCGCTGGTGAGCAGCAGCGCTGGGCAGAGCGTGGTACAGGGGTCGGGCAGGCAATTAAAACTCAGCTCCATCCAGGGGCTTCGTCTTACAGACCAAGAGCCCTTCCGATGGCTCCCAGGAGCGATGGGGACTGGCCTGCAGGGAGGTTATTTATTGAAAACGGGGCAATAAACTTCTCGGATTTCCTTGCTGGGAGAAAGGTGCATCTGGAGCTTTGCTGCAAGCACGAACTCTCTTGGCCAACAGACGGGTCCGTTGCAAGCGCGGCTTCCCGTTTTCTTCGGTCTGTCATGGGGGCTGGGCGTGTCTCTCGCAGTTTTACAACGTGTTTAGTGAGCAAAGAAGTTCCCCAAAATTTATTCTTCAACTTTTTGTGAACTTGGAGCCAGGCCCGTATCTTGGAGTTGCTAAGTAACTCTCGCACACAAAACAATATGCCTCGGCGAAGGAAGCCGCGAGCGGCTCCTCTTGTAGGCCGGTTATATCATCTTTGATTAATCAACACTGGACGTGGGACAACAAAATTCTGTCACTTCCAGAAGCCACTTCACTAATGAACGTGAGTTGACGTCAAGGGAAGGAGGGAATGAGGTAATGAAGGAAGGAAAGAAGCCTATCCAGAGAGATTAGCTTGCAGAATAATTGGCGGGGCGAACTCCTGCGCTGAAGCGACAGAGATTGCTCGCCTCTCAGGGAAATCTATAAATACGGTTTGTAGGGAGGCTCGGGGAGGGCAGCCCCCAGCCGCCGCGGGCAGCCGCCGCTCTCCCCGGCCCCGCCGGGCCTCGGGACTGGCCCTCGCCGCCCCGTGCCCCGCTCCGCTGTCGGGGCTCCTGGCGGCGGCGGCACTGGCACCGCGGGCGCTGCCTCCTGCGGCGTTTGTACGTTTAGTGAAGCAAGCCCAGCCCTGGGAGGTTTGATTCCGATAGGACCCCGCTGCTTGTGCAGAGAACTCTCTCCTCCCCGTGCCTCTCCCGAGGAAGCATCGGGAAGGGGGTGAGCACAGCCGGGCACAGCCCTCACCCCGCCATCTCCCGCCCAGCGCTTCGGGACCCGATCCTGGAGCGACGGGGCAGCCCTGCCCTATGGGGCCGATTTCTTCCCGACCTTAGCCTTGATCCTACTCTGCTCCCCGGGAGGTTTACTGCTTACTTCGGTAGGATAAGGATTTAAGCCCTTAAATCTCACACTGATGTGGGGGGGTGTGAGTCAGGGCAGAAGTTGTCCCATGTCGAGGGCAGCTCCGGTTGTACAGAGCCTGCTCCAGCATCCGAGCCCGAACAGGTGGGTGAACTCGGTGCGTCCTCCCCTTGTCCCCTCCTGCATGTGTTCAAAAGCATCTGGAAAAAAACGATTTTCCTGCTACACAAGTGTTCTTCCTAGAAAGCGTTGTCAAGAAAGTGGGTGACTAGTTACCGTGCAGAAACGGGCGTGACTCGTTAGCCACATTTCCAACGCCCTGAAAAGCGACCGCGCTGCCTAAGCCAATATTCGTATTGATACGGCAGAATCTTTATTATTACATTTTTTTAAGACCGTGTTTATTCCGTACCTCCTTTGCGAAGCTTTATTTTGCTTTTCGCAGTTCAGGTCAAGTTTGCCAGCTCTTCTTTGCCAACTGATGGCTCGGTTGCCGCATCCGAGCACCGGGGCGGGCAGGGATGGGGCGGTGAGGCTGCCCGCGGCCGTGCCCGCTGCGCGCCTCCCTGCGCGCTTGGTGAGCGCCGCGCGCAGCGCGCACCGAGCGCGCAGGGGATGGTGCTCATCCCCGGCGTGACGGGCTTCGTCGCGTCTGTCGCTCCTCGCACTGGCGAAAGCAGCCGGGAAGGCAACAGCTTGAAATAAATGGTTAAAAGATCGTAATTCTTATACTGGAAGCAAAAGTATCTCTGAAATCTCTCGCCTCGGCAACTACTTGCGCTCTGTTTATAGCGCAGCCCGCTCGTCTGCCAAGGAATACTGCGCCTGTTGTTGATAGCTGGACATGGATGACAAACCCGCACAGATTGCAAGTGTGCATTAGATGACTAGCGTTTGTGGGTCCATTAAAATGGTGATGTGAACTTTTCTACCTCGCGCTGTTTAATGTAGTAAACATGCTCGATGTTGAAAATTTACTGTGAGTCACACTTACAAAGACTTTAAAAGTGGAGGAGTCTCGGTTCAGATTATAGCTCTTTCTGTGCAGAGGTCAAGAACTCGGTAATACTGCAATGCAGGCCAAAACAAACTCTATATGATCTACTACTGGTTTCCTTTTAAGTTCCCTTTTTGCTCAGCGTTGACTTCCTTTTATTCCACTCCAACTTACATTAATCCCCGTTGTAGAAACGTTCCCCCCCTTCCTCTCCTTTCTCTTTAAAAGTATCTCTGTAATGAAAATAAGTTATTTTTAGTGTCTTCTTTGTGGCCGTTTGGAGGGCCAAGGATTCAGATTGGAATCAGTGCAGGCATCTCCCAGGAGACCCCGCTTTCCTTCTCATCGTTCAAACCTCATCCAACGCCGAGATTTTGAGAGGAGCTGTTAATTCCATGAGATCATCTCACGGTACTGTCAATAATAAACCATGGCGAGGCGTAAATTGAGTTAGGGATGTCCTGTTCTCTGTCACATGTCAGATGCGAGATGTTTAACCCTGTGTCGATGCCCGGTGGCCCCCGGGAAAACGGCGGCCGGCGCGGCCGTTCCCGCCTGCGGTCTTGCCGGGACGCGGTGCCCGCCCGCCTCCCGCCCCGGGGCCGCTTTCGCACGATTTAGCCAAATCTTGGGCAATCCCGGGTTTTTCGAGATGTAAACCTGGCAGGGCCGTGGGCTCTGCATCGCCACAGAGAAGAAATTTCTCCCCTTGGCCACTGCCGGCAGCAGAGATCATGCAGACCCGCCTCTACAGCTCGTGTGAGGGGTGTGGGGGTGCCCCTCCGTGGGCACCCTGGTGCCGGTGCATAGCCCACCCGGCGTGTGCCGAGAGACCGCAGCGCATCCCGCGGGAATCCACTCTCACGCCCTCAAGTCAAACGTCTCCTTCTCCCCAAGTCGCGCAGCTGAAACGCGCCTCCGCTCGGCTCCCGCGCCGTGGGGCTGGCGTGGGGTCCGAATCGGGCTTGCGTGGGGTGCCGAGCCGGGCTGGCGTGGGGTCGGAGCCCGGGCTGGCATGGGGTGCCGAGCCGGGCTGGCGTGGGGTCGGAGCCCGGGCGCCTGCTCCCCCCGGCACTCATTCCCCCCGCTCCTGCCCCGCCGCAACCGCAGCGGGAGGGCAAAGGGGGGCGAAGGCTGTGGGTCTCTGCTGAGGCCGCCCCGAGTCAGAGGGACCGGCTGCGGCAGAGCGGAGTGGGGCAGAAAGAGCGGAGTTTCGCTCGCCCTCTTCCCCGAGGGCTTTCCACGACGCCCAGCCTGCCCGAAAGCCACCGCGGGCTCCCTTCCCAGGCTGAAACCGGCTCGGGCTCCGCCGTTGAGCTGTTGTCGGAGCCGTAAAGCCAGGAGCGAAGCGCGGCTGTAAATCGGGCAGGGCAGGAGGGAGCTTTAGACGGGGAGCTGCGGCTTCACCTCGCCGCTGGACATTGGGCTGGTTTTGGAGCGGTTTGTTTTGGACACTGTCACCCAAAGGCGGCATGCAATACAGTGGCTGCGAGGTAGTGACAAGATGAATAAGTGTATTGCTTTATGAAAAAGCAAAGGAGGGGAAAAAGTGGATATTGTGGGGGAGGCTCTTATAAATGAACTGTCAAGCGAAAGAAAGTTAAAGGGAAATCTCCTGCTGTAAATGCATCGGGCGGGCACTTCTAATAAAAATCAGAGTCCTGGAGGAATTAATTACAGCAGCATTACAGGAAGAATTCGTGGAATTGCAAAACGTAGTTGGCACAGACCAGCACGGACTGCTATTGCAAATGGGGAAACTGCAGGAGAGTTTAACAATTCCTGAGCTGATATGCAGGACATTGTAGTAGCATAATAGCACTTCAGACACAGTAATGAATAATAGTGTCCAGTGATACTGACAAATGATATTACACATACTTCGAGATTGAAGTTACTTAATTTGTTTTTATATGCAAAAGCTTCCCACTGGAATCTGACTTTTTTAGGTCGCTTCTACCTGCCACGAAGAGAAAAAAAAAAAAGAACACACAAAAAAAGAATAAAATCCACCCTCTTCTAATAAGACAATGATATAAATTCACCGCGTAAGTCCAGCGAATTTAGATGTAATTAATCAACAGGGAGACTTGCGTTTATTGTGAGCGGCATCAATCACAGAACCCGGCTGAAAGGCCCGGGGGGCTCCCGC
>VUYV01000053.1:504702-628552 GCA_008711295.1 Anarhynchus alexandrinus | reverse complement strand
GGGGGGGGGGGGGGGGGGGGGATGGCGTCCGGGCGAGCCGCCCCCGCCCGCCGAGCTCATCCCGCTGTCGTTTACCGGCGACCGCGCTTCCCGGGTTTGCCGCTTCAAAAGTGGAAAGCGATGGTCGGGAAACTTCGGCGGTGCTGTTTTCGATGATGTAGCGACGGGGAAAGAGCATATTCCAGCGGTGAGCTTCGTTTATCGCTCAGCCACTCCATTTTTCTCCTGCTTGTCAAGCCCCTCGATGTAGTAACATCCATCATGAGTCACGATAGCTGCCCCACTCCATTACCCACGTGGTCTCTCACACTCCTGGTTAAAACAGTTAACAGATTTGCCTTTTTAAAATAAATAATCTGCTTCGTTAGTCCGCCAGGCTGCCTATATTCGTTTCATTAATTTCCAAGTGTCAATATCGGATATTACTTTTCTGTAAGGAAAAACTTTTATGTCTCCACGTCCAGCTGTTTACAAATTGACAGGCTTACAGATTAAAAGAGACTTTTCAGTCCACAGGCATTCTTTTATTTCCTTTTATTTTTTTTAATTTATAACACATCGATAAAAGGGTTTATATAAAATAAATTCACTTTCTACTGTTATATATTTAAAAACAATAACAAAGAAAATGTTGCTTTCTTGACATATCGGTTTTAATTTGATGGCAGTAATTTTAGTTCTAATTCTACATATTTTCACAACAGCGACAATTTATACCAAATGACCTCACAGCTTGAATGCATGACATGGAATCAAATGAACTTGGGATCCACATTGAAGGGGTAAGGTGCTTTATTCTTTTCTAATCTTTTGCTCCAGCGTAGCTGTATTACTGAGCTAACTTTCTGTTGTATTTTACGGCTCGAACCCGGTCACTAACACGAAAAATCACTGCTCGGTTCCGACAGGGGCTCCTTGTCTGGCTACAGTTTACCGTGTTTCTAAAAATGCTTGTAATAACCTAAGCGTAAGGGTGCTGGCTGGTTCAGGGGTGTTAAGTTAAGCAGCAGATATCTAAAACGCGAAGCTTTCCGGCGGCGGGCTGCAGCCGCCCCGCTCTGCCCCGGGCCGGGTCCCGGTGCCGGTGCCGGTGCCGGTGCCGGTGCCGGTGCCGGGTCCGGTGCCGGTGGGGGCAGCTGCGGCCCCTCCGCGTTCTCCTCCTCGAGCTGTCGCCCCTTCCTACCATCCCTCTTCCCTTTCCCTCCCTTCGCCAGGCCCTGCGTCCTGTGTCCCGGCCCTGCCGCCTCCCGGCTTCCTTCCTCCCGGCCATTGTCGCCCTCCCACCTGCCGGGAAGAGGCTCCGGCCCGCCTCCCCCGCGGGGCTTCCTGCCGCTGGGCGGGCAGGAAGGCCCCGAGGCGCCGCGGGGCCCCGCCGGGGTGGCGGCCCCGGAGGGGGGGGACACGACGGGACAGCGCTCCCGGCACCGGGCCCGGGCGGGCATCTCCCCCGCCGGTCTCCCCCAGACGGCAGCCGGGCTGCCCCGGGGCCGGTCCCGGCCCCGGGGGAGCCCGGCTGCCGCCTGGGGGAGGAAGGGGAGAAGGAGGGAGCTCTGGGTGCCGGTGCTGGGCCGCTCGGCAGCCTGTGCCCGCCGCCTCCAGTGGTCCTGCTCTGGGTGTGTTGTCCTCTGAGGCAGTCAGGGGAGCATGAGGTAGGACCAAGACCCGCTGGGCTGGTGCACCGCCATAACTTCACCTTGCTTCATCTACAATCACTACCCTGAGCAAAAGAGCCACCTTTTGAGTTTAGCTAAGACAGAGTCAAAGATTGCCTGCTCTGCTCTGAGTAGATGATTGGCCGTGAAAACTAGGTATCAAAACTACCTTGGTGGGTATCACCAACTTGCTTTGAGATGTCCTCAGTGTCTAAGCGTGTGCTAACAGCCTCAAGTGAACAACAGGAGAAATCTAGAAAAGCCCACGTAGATCTGTGCTTTCATGTAGTTGTCCATAAATGTGAAAACCTTGTGCAAGATGGACTTTGTGTATAGTGCTGTAGTACGATAAAGGAAAAAATATTATGGGTCTGCTCCTAGCTCATTCACAAATGGTGTTTGAAGGTTAGAGGGAGAAGATAGTAGCATAGTAAACTATCTAATCAGAATGAACTAGAGATTTGAGCCTAGAGAGATCTGTCAAGGAACTCTCTTGTGGTTAAGAAGATCCCCAAATCCTACAGTTGTGTACAGTTCAGTGTCTTTGCTGCCAATCCTCTCTTTTTAAAGGTTATTTCCTACCTTTTTTCCCATAAGTGTTTTTGATTTCCTCTTTAAACTGTACCCTTTAAAGATCAGTCATTGCAATATTAGACACTGTTTTGTCTCTTCTGAAGAAAATATCCTGCAAAATGGAGAAACACATCAACCTTGACTGAGGTCCAAGTTATTAAAGCAAGGAAGAGGTTATTCTTTGGGGAATTCAGTGAAAAAAAAAAAAGACACAATAGAAATATTAAAGGAGTACTGAACAAAATAAATGGCTTCTTACTTGCCCAGGAGTCAGACTGTTAGCAGTGTAAAGTATGTGACCTAGGATGCATGAAAGGGGGGGGAAAGAAATCAAGATGAATGATCTATGGTAAAACAAAGCTGAAAGTTTTGGTATAGGCCAAGATTGTAGAATCTGTGGAAAATCAGTGCTAGACATAGCCTCATCACTGGTAATATGAGCCAAAATAGTTATCTGTCTTTTCTGGCTGAGAGTTACAATACACAGTACCTCCAATCTCAGTTGCCATGAACATAAGGTATTCTTCCCAAGATTTACATCTTTAAAATATATGAACTGTTCATAAGTGATTCCCAGGCGTTTAGTATTTCAGATGCTTTTCTCAATCTTGTAGTTGTAATTTAAGAATTTTGGAATCAATCCTTCTGTTGAAATATGGAGCTTCTAGATTCTGTCCAACGATGACAGTCCTTGTTTAGCTCCTTGCCTTGAATTCTCCGCAGCACTTCTTCCTGGCTTCGGTAAGACTTTTGCACATTATAAGAAGGAAGAAAACATTACCAGTAAGTTCTGCAAATAGTTACAGAACTCCACAATTGTATAAAACTTATGGGTCATACACTTTATACTTGACAGTAGACCAGTTCGGTAGTTTGCTTTCTGGGTTTATGTTCAGCATGTTTAATATACTGAAATGAAGCTGTTGCCGTGCATTTCAGGTAGAGTTAGTTAGCAGCTTCTATGCATAAGTTATCTAGTGGTTCATCTGAGAGCATTCTGGTTTTAGCTGTTTACATTCTTGCCAGTATTTGACTGATCAGCTCCAGGATCTCTTCGCTCCAGATTAGAAGTTTGAAATTTGGCAAGGAATACTGTCAGGTGGCCAAAGTTGTGTCCTTTTCCGTCATTGTGAAAATCATTCCCGTTGAGATCCAAGCTTATGAACGGTCTTGTTCGTGTGTGATCAGAAGCAAGAGCCAGCCATCTAAACTATCAAATGATTTTATCTGCTCAGAGCCTGCTTCAGCCTATGGCTTTAAGGCCTTAGAAGACTTTTTTCCCTGAATGTTTTTTCCTCCCTGGATAATTTAATGTCGGATATTGGAACTGAGGGCAAGAAGTTTCTTTGACTCTGTGGATTTTAGTCTTTGAGTGCTTTCAGTAGGTGTAAGCGTTAGGGAACTGCAGAAGGCATGGCCTGAGCGTCAAGCAGAGGTGGACAGTAAAAGGTATGGAATAGAGTTCCTGACCAGTCATTGCTAAGTGGTAGAGAGAGACACAGAAGATGAACAGAGATGATGTGTTTTGGCAGAATACAAGAATGTGATAGACTGGCAGGGGAAGGGGAGAGAGGTGTAAATGGGGAAGCAGACAGAAAAGACTGCAGCCAGGCTACTCCAGAACATGGAGTAAGTCCTAAAAGTTGAATTCTAGATGTTTCTACTTGCTGGCAAACCAAAAGGAAGTCTGACAGCCCAAAATTAGCTTTGCTCTGCAAGGAATTGTCCCTAGAGAAGAAGACAACCCACTACTGCTACCATACAGTCCAAATGACTTGAATCTGCGTGCCAAAGACTGAGCTTAAGTTGTGCTTATAACATGTATGAGGGAAGAATAGTCCACATTTGGTGCCTTGTGAGCTAGTGCGTTGATTACGTGTTGCCTGTTTGTCCAGGGACTTCTCCTTCACCTTCTGAACTTTGGGTAGACAAGAAGGAGGGCTGGCTTGTCTGTGAGAACTGTCACACAAAGCTTCCAGGGTCTGAAAGGAAAACTTCATGGTTAAGGCGGTGAACATCACTGTGGGACTGGATTTTATCTCTTCAGACTGTTTGCTGGTGGTTTGTTCCTCATTTTGTGGTATTTTGTTTGTAACAGCTGAGATCAGATTTATACTGTTGCAGGAAAGTCAGTGCGTCCTTTACTTATGACCCTGAGAACTCAGGTCCCAGAGGTCTTAAAATGGATGTCCCACATTAGTGGACACCTTTCCCTTCAGTTTCTGTCCTTAATATTTTTGTGTTGCTTTCTTATTTGTCCAGTGTGGAAAATACTGTTTCTCTTCATAGTGTTGTTGCAGAGGTAGACCTCATGACTGTAAAACCTTCTTTGATATTTTGATGAGTTCTGTATAAAAGTGACATGGAAATAACTTATACCAAGCAGGAAATGATATGATACATTTGACAAGAAGTGTAGCCACATACCCAACAGCAAGACTTAACAGAAATATTATGTATTTGTCTCTTCAGCTGCTTGAGTAAAAAGTTTTGATCCATATTTCCAAAAATCATCTGAAACCAGACAAAATTTGTTTTTTTCCCTTTTGGTTTTGCTCGTGTATTAAATAGTCAGCATGTGCCATGGAAGTTTGTATTTATTGCTGTTTGCTCAGGCTCACTGGAAGGAAAATTAGGTATGATCTCTGTAGAACACTGTTAAAAATGCACCTAAAACAAGACAGTGGAAGATTATTTTGTCTAGGAGTGAATTGTAAAGGTTTTTCTGTTTAGCTTTGGTGGTATTATTAGTAAAATTTGGAGGTGCAAAACTTTCTACTTGGGTTCAGTTCTGTAATCAACATGAATTGGAAATGGACAATGACCTATTGTCTCTAATACTGAATTTCCCCTTTCCCACTGATAGCTGAGGGTCTCGTTTTGAAGGGTAGTGTTGGGCGAAATCTTGATTCCATTCAAGTCAATGTTAAAAAACCCCAAACCAAAGACTATTGAAGTCAGAGAGACTAGGATCCCCTGAAAATCCAGTACCTTCCTTTCATCAGCCAGCTGGTTTTTTCATTGAAGATGGCAGAAGGGCTGTAATCTGTGAAATACCATTTTTTAATATTCCTTTGCCTTGGAAACTGCAGATAAAAATGCAGCTTCATACTCCACCCTCCGTAATAGTATTAGACAAAAAACAGGCCGAAACATGATCTTCTATATAACTAATCAGAATCTTTTTGCTGTCTCCATACATATTTTTCCCAGGGTGCTAGGATGGTAAATATTTTAGCAGAGGGAATTAACTCTACTTCTCTTCCTTTATGTTCTGTTATCAACGGGACTAGCCCACACCCTCACTTTGCCTCATTTTTGGCTCCGTTTCTAAACCCTAAAATTCCTGTTCCTGCATTGAAACACAATTAAATTGAAGCTTAATGTGGTGCCTGTTTTATGTAATCTTGCTTTCTGGCTTTTTTTATTCTTCCAAGTCTGAATCTCATGAATCAATGTGTATTCACGTTTCAGCTGAAATTTTCTAACTCTCCTCAGTATGCCCTAAAGCTTCCCTTTTTTGGTTTATGAAATAATAATAAAAAGCTTAACTCTTCAGATTAAGTTGTAACTGCTTTATACATTAGACAGACAATTTCAGTTTAACAAAGTAAAAATGGTGTGAGAGAGAAATTGCAGCTTGATTATTTTTTAAAATATTCAGATTAGAATGTCATCTTTTATGAGGTTTTTTTATAACCACTTAGATTGATACAACTCTCTAAAGCTGCTCTGTTTTTCATCACACGTTCTCATCTGTAAAACCTTCATTTTTATTAATCTTTGTACAATCTGTACAACTTTGAGATTAATCATTTTAAAAGAGCTACTCTCCGAGTGTGAAGGATTTGCTGGGCTAACGGTAAATGCAAGCGCTTCTAAATACTCCACAACACGTAGCGCTTGCTTAGCGTTTTATGTTGCATAAGTATCAGTCTTTGTTTCCCAGTTATCTAGAGTTACATTTTATGGCTGTGTTTCCAGGTCTGTTTCTGGCTGCCTAGAACCAGAGAACAAAATATACTGAGTCCTTTTTTCACCAACTAACTCGAATTCTAAATATTTATAGTCCGGTTCTGCCTTTGTGCGGTTCCCGTTGAAGTTAAAGGGAGTTGTATATTTACGAGTAAAGGCAGAACTAGACTGTGAGGCCAAATCCTTCAGTCCTTGCTCGAACAAAAATTTCTGTTGGATCCTGGCAGGCCAATTTGGCTGCGTCCAGCCTTGTTTAGTTTTGACTCCTTTTAGGACTTGTGGAGGGATGGGTCCAGTGTCTCTCCTAACTATAACTCTGGGGTCTTACTGGGGATTTTTTCTTTTTCCCTTTTCTTCTTTGGTTAATTCAACTCTTCACCCCCTGATTATCCCCCTGGCCTTAGCTGAGTTTCTCCTGGGGGTGGCTCAGACTTTGGAGCAGGGGAAGACAGAGTGTAGGAGCTTTGGCCGTGCTCTCCGCTGTGCTGTGAGTGCACTTGCAGCAGGGCAGTGAGCGGCTCCGTTGGCAGTTCTCCAGGCTGCCGTGGTGTTGCCTGAGCAGCCCATCCTGCTGGGAGTGAACATACGGGTCCTGGTCCCAGAAGCCTGTCTCTCCCCAAGTATCAGTGTTTGCCTTCCCTGGATTATCACTGTTCATCTGAACGGCACAGTGTAATCTCTAATGCATTTTCTTTTTAATTTATAATGCATATATTGTTAGCGGATGTGGGGTGTACAGTGTACACCTTGCAGTGCTTTGGTGGAGATCTAGGCTGTTATCTAGTCCTGAGAGTCTATCAGGATAATTTTTCATTATTATGCTTACAGATTTGGTGACCTAAGCGTATAAGGCACTGTCTCTTTGCTTAGTTAAACATAGAGGACCTGACTAGAAAAGATGAAAGTTACGGGATCTCCTACCCTCTTAAGATTTCCATTTAGTTAATGTACTGCAGGTATAAATTCCTCAGTTACTTGTATTGCCTATGTATGTCGCGTTGCATCTGATTGTTATCTCTTGTATGCAATAAAGCAAGTGTTTGAGTTTCAGTAATGTGTTTAGGAGATTTATATCTGTTCTTCTATCAGTGCTTTTATTTTAGTATATAAATTGCAGCAATATGAAACAAGCCAACTGTGCAAACTGTGGTATACATTTTGTGCCATACATCATGGATGCATTGAGTAAAGAGGTTGGAAGAAAAAAAAAATTGTTTTTCACAACGAGGTTACTATCGCTGCAGAGTGAAGGTTGAAGTTCAAGGGAGCAGCGGTGTAGGGACGGTTTGTGAAAAATCCTCCTTCAGTGTTCCAGTTTTTCCACTGACTGGAAAGAACATTCACCTGTTCATTTCTATCTCCCTGAAAGTCAGATTATTCCATAGCACTTCATAGTGAATAAATAGTATTTTAACCAAGAGCTCTCATGTGATCCATTTTGCTGTCATCATCCAGATGACCACGCTGAGTACCAGCCAACGTTGACGGAAATGTGCCCAATGTAATATGGGAACTAGGGTTCCTGATTATTAAAGCATCTCTCCTAGGGAGCTGGTTAAGTAGATGGCTATTCATTACTTAGTATATTATGGGACTAGAGGCTCGGAAAACGGGTTTTAATCTTCAAGACTTTGGAGTTGTATGTTCAGTTTTAGTGAAGTACAACTAGAAATAATGGGAGGAAATATTAAAAAGGCTGAATGTTGAGGAAGGCTTCCCAACTGTGCAATAAAAATTGGGATGGAGATCATCTGGAGGATACCTCCCATTCCTAGAGCCATTCCTTAGGGCGCAGGCAGGGTCTTTGTTTGGCTTCTTATTCCTGAGAGGAATTACTTCAGAACTGACTGGTCTTTAAAAAAACAGTTATCACTGAAAGATGGAAACTGTGTGAATTTGGAGGGCAAGTTAGGTTGTGTTTTATGGTATAAACTTTTACTGTGTATTCCTGTTCCTTCTAAAGTTTCTGTCAGTTCTGGCCTGGGAATTCTTCTTATCTGACTTTGTGTCTCTTGTTTATTGTAATGTGTAAGGTTGCTAGTGCAGGTGTGAATGAGAGGTTACACGGTTACTCAGGGTGACTAATGCTGAAGTTCATATTTTCCCTTGATTTGCTACTACGTAATAGTTCAGCAATAGCTTCTACTGCAGAACTTTCTCCTTATAAATGGTAGTTCTCATTTAATTTCAGTTTTAAAATGCAGTGTTTAATTTGTGATCAACATGGGTATCAGCGCAGGTTGGGTGCTTTTGCTGCCTTTAAATAGAGAGGAAAATTCAGTGATGGTGAGGAACTCAAATTGAGCAAATGGTAATAGCAATGGAAATTTTGTACTTGTATTAGGGAACAAGAGGCCACATCTGGGCCCTGAGCAGAGAGGAGACTTTAATTAGTTGGACATAGTAGATATCTAGAGAAGAGTTTAATCCATTTAAATTGGATAATGGTATCTTCCTTTATCTATTATTACCAATATTACTACAGATCAGAGATACTTTCTTGCTGTCACCCTATAACTTATTTCATTATGATCACCTGTTTGTCATTTAATATGGAAATAAAAAGAGCGCATGTTCCTAAAAGGTGTAGCCTTTGATTTGAATAGCCAGGTGGAGCCAGGGTTTGAAACTAGTATTTTAAGCAGCAAAGGAATTGATCTAAAGGAACGCATCTGCCAGGTGGCAGCCTGCAAGCCACTCTGGGGACGAATAAGGAGGAATGCAACCCACACACTGCAGTAAGAGCTGCTCACAAATACTGCTCCCCTCCTGTTTAGCCAGGTTCACAAACCGTTTAGACATCTCCCGCATTCCAGTTCCACTGGCTGTTCTGCAAATCACTTAAGAGGTTTAAAACTTCCTTGTAATTCTACTCTGCACATGAACTTTGAGTGAAGAGAAAGGAAGGACCAGTGAAATGAGAGTCTGGGCCTCAGGGACCCTTTCAAATTGCTATTGCAAGCATTTGGCAAAGACTGGGATAACATCCTATGTATCCATCTTTGTCCCTAGCTGTGTGCCCCTGGGCTTTGTTCTGGGCTTTCTAATTTCTAGTGCAGTGTAAAACATGAACACTTACTGTTGCCAATGTATATTAATACATGTAGCAACGTACACACTAATGTAACATACTCATTTTAAAATAAAAGCTAAAATTTATTTACATAATTTTGACAAGAAGGTTGCAAACGGGAAACACAGTAATGTTCCTAACATTCTGGACAGGAGAACATAGGATTTTGAAGAATATAATTAGATAAAACATATGGTTATGACACCCCGAAAACACAAGGAAGGTTACAAATTTTTAAAATTGTTGTGATGATGCTGCATGAGGGATCTTGAAAATTTATACCTAGTAAGGATATGCAGGTTTTGTTTTTTTATTTTATTTTTATAAAGGGTTAATTTGTAGCGCATCCTGCAAGCTGATATGTGGGATAAATAGTTTGGACACTGATTTGTAATCTCTGTTTATGAGGACATGACTGCTATTCTTATAAATGTCATCACTTTCTTGGTAGTATCTGGTAATATCTGAGTCATGAGGTGCTGACAAAAATCCACTGCACTTAATGTGAAACTTGAGGCATTTTGCTCATTCCAAAAGATATTAGCAATAGGCAGCCCCGCATTTAGCTGATAAATAATGTGTACATGTGCACATGACACAGTTATGCTGCTATGTGGATTTTTTCCTCTTACCTAAAATCTTTGTGGAAATACATCAGAGTTCAAATCATGAGTTTTTTTGGTGTTTTTTTTTTTTTTTTTTACTGGACTGTCGTAATGAATATGAATAGATGTATGTATAGAGTCAGTGCATTGTGCCAGCGGGAGCAGATCCATACGAAGGTAGAGCAGGCTTCCTTTGGTGAATTTCATTTGAACTTGGATATCCTGGCTATAAAAGCAAACTCTGCATGTGTTATCATCGACTTAAGAAATGAAACCTCTCACATGGAGCTGAGTACTGAAAAATATTTGATTTTTCCATTATTCCCCTCTTTATTTACAGCCATACAGCAGGATATGAAAATGAAAACCACAGCGCTCCCATGTTATACAGCTGTGGGGCCCAATACAGAATACACACCCATGGAGTTTTTAGAGGCATACAAGTGAGTATAGCAGAGTATTCTTCATAGGAAAGTAAAACTGCTGCCTGTTTATAATGTTCATTTACTACTTCACTGGTATTTATAAATCCATCCTTGATTTGAGGTTTCCCTGTGCTATCCAGAAATGCTTTACATAAGTGTCCGGACTTCACTGAAGCCATTGAAGTATAATGCAAGATTTCTTTCCGACACAGTCATTTAAAATTGTTTATTTCTTCTTCTAAAGTATATCTGCGAGGCAATATTCCTTACCAGCTTCTCAGGATGGTCCAAAAGATATGATGCAGTTTCCAACTTGTAGCCCCAATCCCTTTGGCCGTGTGAAGCTTCCATGGTTACACTGGACTACGTCTGATAACTCCACAAAAGAAAGTGTTAGATGACATTTTGCTTTTATGGGTTTCTAAAACTTTACTAATTCAAACATACTTCCTTAAAATATGATAAGTGATTGTTTCCTAATGACTAAGTAATTAGTGAATATTTGGAAGGAACTTAGCATTCATGGGAGTTAATTTCCTCCCTTTCTAAAACAGTCATATCATCAATAAATACCGCTGTAAAAGATACACCATCTTAAAACTGATGGCAAAGTCATTACATGATATCTGCCTCTTCTGTGTTGCTTTGTGTTGTCAACATATATCAAGGTTTTTAGATAGCATCTTTTCTCCTTTTCCTTTTTATGTATAGCTTAACAAGTAATTTTTCAGTGGCAAGCTCTCAGAATATAGGCTTGTGAGCCAGCTTTTGTTGAGTGAATAAAAGTAAGCAGTTGACATTGTTTAAGGAAGTTAATTATCCCAGAAGGAGAAGATCATCTTTGATGGAACATCGTGAGAGTGGCCAAAATGCATTAAGGCTGAACTATTCACCAGCTCCACCTAGACGGTCTTTCTTGTTTTGTTTATTACCAATTTGTATTAACCCAATACATTAATCTCCCTGTCCTTTAACTTCATATGAGTATTTAAAATAAAGAGGAGAATGCTACTTTGGCTCATGGTCTTATCTCGTACACTGGTATAAGCCTAAAACTATTTCATGTGCCAATGAGTGTTCTTCCAGAATGTATGATTATACATGAGGTCAGAATGTGGCCCGTTTAATCTTGTATATAAATATTGGTGAGAGAATTTAACAGGTGGAGTTCACCGTATTTTACCTTCAAATAATTTTAATACTCTGCAAAGAACAGATTAAGTTATACTAAGGTTGTACTTTGTTAATGTAGAATAAAATAAAATTGCCTGTTTGCAGTATAATATATTTAAGTATCTCTTTGTCCTGGAGAAATGCCTCTGATTGTTTGTCTTTGAATACGTTAAGTAAAAGCTTGAGAACATACACATTTCATTAGCAAGTCTCTGTCATTGCAGGATGTCCGACGGGTGCCAGGGGTAGCTCCAACTATTGTCCGATCAGCAAGTGAGACAAATGAAAAACGTCCCTTCATGTGTGCGTACCCTGGCTGTAACAAGCGATACTTTAAGTTGTCCCATTTACAGATGCACAGCAGAAAGCACACTGGTAAGTGTCAACATGGATTGGTATAAATCACATTGCAGCACTGGACAGCAAAGTGGGTAGGGTGATTTTAAAATAGCATAAGGTGCAAGAAATGATCTGCCAGGTCAGGGGCAGCGAGAATCTGTCAGATGAGCATGCATGTGCTCTGTCATCTGGGCAGTCCCTCTTTTGGATGAAGAAGATTCTCTGAATCTAGTGAAGAAAAACACAGAGCAGCACTGACAGCAAGTAGATCATCTCCCTCCCATCATTCAGGGCTGTGAATCTTCTTTTTTTTTTTTTTTAAGAAGTTTCCTCTGCAAGAGGAACCCAGACAGTTAGCATCCTCTTGTCCTCCTGTGTAAGCCTTTTCTGGTTGGGGGTGGAGGCAGGGATTGGCAAATGACCTTCCTTGCTATGGGACCTTTCCATGAAGAATTGAGCCTGAAGCCAGTCATTTGTAGGCTGAGATCTGGATTCCCTCTGAGTTCAGGCGATATGCTACACCTCAAAACGTCGAAATCAAATGCCCTGTTGCACCTTGCCAAAGAGTAAACAGAATTATTTCCCCTATTGGAAAATGTATACTGTTGGAAATGTAAAATTATGATACACCTTTATATAATATGCATTTTTTTGATTGCCTATCATGTTTTTATTTAGACAGTTCTGTGCTAATCTAGAAATCTGTGGATAAAATCTGTAAATACGGATGTTCAGTTAGCCGTAAATATGACGGAAGGTCAAAGGGATGAAACAGACAACAGGAAGGCAGTCCATGCTGCTGTGACCTAGCAGACTGTCTAACATTTCATAAAAAATAGTTGCAAACTTGTCCTTTTGGAGACCATGTGGTGACATTAGTTAATTGCGTAAAATACTGGTGAGAAATGAACATTACAAAGTGTTTTTAATTTCTGAATGGGCAAGTCACAAAATATTCAGATAGACATCTTCAGTGTTGCTCAGATTACACATTCAAGATAATTTAGATTTTAACTGGAATTTAGTCTTTAGAGATGAAGGTCTACAGAAATGCTATTCTATTTTCTGTAATTAAATTTGAAACAAGAAAAATTGGAGATCTTTTGGGGTCCATTAATTGCAGTATTTTTCTTGAGTATGCCTGAACAGTTCTGAATTTTTCTCATAAATTTATTTACCCTTTATTTTAACAGTCATAATTTCTTTACTCTGGTCCATTTTTTTGTTTCATTTAGTGGCTTGGCTTTTGCAATATTATTTCTGGATGCATCACAAGGACTTCAGCTTACATCCTTTTTTTTTTTTTCCCTTGACTGGAGAAGATTTTCAGAATTATACCACATATAATCTAGGCATGTAGAGTCAGAAAAGCCCCAAAAGACATAGAGGATAGGACTATGGCCATCTGGCATCCCTAGCGAGACTTCTTTTGTTGTCTTTGAGGTCATACATGTCCCTCCTTTGGTTTATGCTGTAGTGGAACAGGGTAAAGGAAATCATTGCTATGAAGAACGTGTGTGTCTTGTTGATAACAATTACGATATCTACAGTTCACACTTCTCTGCACCTTCTGCCTTTTCTCTGCCTGCTTGTTTTTATATGTTAGGGGATATCTTAAGAGGCCAGTATGACTCGAGTGAGGCTATTAGTTTATGTTGATAATTATGTGGCTGTCTCTTAGGCTCTCTGATCATCTTTCCAATGAACGCCAAAGCCCCATTCTAGAATCCTCTACTAGGTACAGAAATTGGGCTTGGTGGAATTAGCATATTAGACAGAAAGTAGTTGGCAAACATAACACCTAATATTCTTACTAAACAAAGGGATGTGTCTTTTCTTCTTCTGATTCAGTGTTTTGATGAGGAGGAATCCTGACGAGCCGGTGTAAAGTCAGGAGAGCTATCAGATGTCAGCTCTAGCGGAGGATAATTTGGTTGTGTTTGGTATACCTCTACAGCCAGCATAAAATTTTACTAGTCCTCCTGTAAGGTGGTTCTGAATTCACTCATGGGTTTGAAGTTCTTCCACCTTTCTTAGTGTAGTGGTAGGTCATTTTTTTTTATTATGAACGCATGATTTGAAAACAAGCTGTTACGTACATCTAACATTAAACCAGCAGATAGTATCTTTGCAGAATAGTGTTGGCACTTGATTATCTTTTATTTATATAATAGATACTTCCAGAGGACTGGATCATCAGGTCTTCCATTCTTCACCAGTTGTAGTATTGCAAAATCAAGCAGGGTCCTGAAACACAAAGTTGGATTCTGTAATCAGTTTTTACCAATGTTTCAATATAGCCTTAGTTGAAAACATGTTGACATTTTGTACCCTCCAAGACTGCTTATCCATTGTTAACAATGCCTTTATTGAAACATGTGCAGCCAAAAAAGCTTTTTTCTTATCTTGGTGTATTTTGCTGCAGTAGATAGGCCTCTGAAAGGAAATGCAAAAATACATATAACTTTTAAGAAAATAATGTGAGTTGTCATCCTGTGGCAGACTTCAGAGACTTCTTTGCAGAAACAAATTGATATCTAGACTTCCATAAATTTCATTTATGGTGAAAACACCAGCATTATTGCCAGAGACCCTTTGGGTTCAGTGCCACACATTGGACAAACTGGATTTATCCTAACGGAAAGCTAAGCATCTTTGCAGAGAAAATATTCTCTGCCTGTTTGCCAGGGATATTCCTCAGCCTAAATATGTTCAGCTGCAGGTATGGGCTTCTGCAATGGGGTATGAGAATCTGTAAATCAGGAAGGTTGTCCTTTATGTGGTAGGGGACTCAGGTCTTGGTGGTGAATTGCTGAGGCTCTGGGGATGTAAGTAATGAAGTCTAATAATGTTTTTTATGCTTATCATCTAACAATGATTTCTTTGCTTTGACTAAAGCAAATATCCTTTTACTATGACATATGCCACTGTGCTGCTAAATGCTTTACAGTCATTAATGCAGTTCATCATTACAATGCCTTTGAAAGACAGAGCTATGTCCTCTATATACAGAGATGATAAATTGATAAATGGGTGTAGTTGTGCCTGAGCTGGGAACTGCACAGGCTCTCCTCTTAAGAGCCTAGTGTGGTAATTTGTAGGATAGCACTCTGTCATTAATGGTGCTTTGAAATACTGACCTTCATACTCAAGCCGTGGAATACCATTCTGCAGGATAGTGTGGAACCTGAAAGCTTACGTGTGTTCAAGAAACAACTGGACAAATTAATGGGAAGAAACTCCATTAACGAGTGTTAAATAGAAAGCCACCTTTGGCTTAGAAAGCTGCTAACTCATGAACTGCTGGATACTAGGAATGTGTCCAGGGAAAGTGCTGCTGTGTCCTTGCTATCTTCTGCTCTCCTGCAGGCAACTCATGTGGGCCATGGTGGGAGACTGCTGGGCTGGATGGACCTTTGGCCTCACCCAGCATGGGCTGCTTCTAGGCTTTTGTTTCTACAGCATAATATAAGAATACTTATGTATTTAAAATACAAGATTAGTTTCAAAACAGTCATGACATCTCACACCTGAACTCCAGTGTGAAGATGACAGGAACTGTTATCTATAAAGGCTCCCTACTAAATAAGGAAACATACATTTTATCCAAGATTGCTAAAGGAAATTATATGGAATAGAAAAATGTTATATATTAGTGAGGTAAAGTTGTGATTATGGGGTTGTGCTCGTTTGATTAAGTGGGTGTACAATAAAAGGGGTTCAAGTGGGTGAAAGGAGTATAGACAAACCTTCAGATTCTCACTCGGACTTGCAGTCTCTGGTTTCAAAAAAAAGCCTCCTTTCATGTTTTCTTGTTAGCGATGGGTTTTTGCTCTTCCAGCACTCCTTAATTAAATGTGATGATTGTGAATATTTTGTGCAACTGCTACGGCAGTAGGAATTTCTGTTTTCCCATGAATCTGGGCAAATGAGTTTGCTCCAGAGAAAATGTGCCCATGCTTCCTCTAGTTTAACTATTTTTGAGCAAATAGGTTTATTTTATTAGAAGCATTTATTGCGATATGTGCAAAGGCTGATCCATACTTGTTCTGTGATTGTTGAGCTTTAGTTTTTCTAAATATTTTCCTAAATATTAAAGAACCAGTACCCTCTCCCATCTTGACTATTTCATTATGCTTTTCTTTTGTGTGCCCTCTTTCAGTAATGAAACGTAAAAGCCTCCGAGTTGCAGGTGGAAGGACTGGTGAAGCTTCATCTTCATCTCCTGTTTTGTTTTGAGATTGTATGTGGTCACACAGGAAGGTGTCAGCATTATGGGGTATTTTTTATACATTCAGAGTCTTTAGCCTTTCATTGGAGAGGCTTCAATAGGCCTGGGGAAACTAAACACTGCTCTAACCCCTCTCGGCATAGTGATTTGATGAGGTACTAACAGACTTTTTCTAATCTGGGACATTTCTGTCATCCTGTTCTGATGACACTTATGGGAGTAAAGAGGTACGTGACAGTTGGCTTTGGCGGCCATTTTTCTTGGCACTAACTGATGTGGAAGATGTAGAAGGAAAGGGAAATTAGGATTTCTGTCCACATACTGTGCCTCTTTTTGTTTGTTTGCTTTTTGTTTTCTACGCAGTGTCATCATATCTCCGTGTAAACATCTTGGACTGATTCCTTTAATATATGCATTGGTTAAATTTGTCCTTAATTTAATCATGATTATATTTCAAAGAATTTCTTGAAATACTTCCATGTGCGTGTCATCAGACCCGCTATACTGTTTTATTCAAATACCTCCTTAACCATCTTCTGCGTTTATATTGCAATTAGCAGACAATCATCCTGTCACTGCATTCTGCTCTGTTGACATTCCCCCTCTTAAATCTGCCAAAGGGCTGAATTCCTTGGAAGTAAGTGGTTTCTGAAAAGCAGGCACCCCCCAGGGAGTCCTTGCGGTCAAAGTGTACGGAACTATTTCAAACACCTGTGGCAACTTTAATCCCTTATGCTAATAAATTAAGCACAGCAGACATGGAAATTGTCCACACCTAGGTTTGAGAATCAGTAAACTCCTTTGGGTGAATGTCACAGGAAGTTAGCTTGCTCTTGCAGATTTAGTTGCTTTTGTGAAATTTTGATCTTAGCCACACCTTTATGAATTTGGAAAGTTCTTCTTAGTATGCTACTTATACGGTGTTACCTAGATCAGAATGCTTCTGCTTTAAACGAAAAACCAGAATGCATTTTCTCATCATAATGAAATCAGAAATGCAGACACTTGCAATGAAGATTTATGAAAGTGATATGTGTTTAAAAATATACTTAGAGAAATTAAACCCACTGCCCACTGCAGCTGATGTTTTTCTTTAGGTCCTTCCTACTGGACCTTTGTTTTACATCTCAGCTTTCCACGGTGGACAAAGTAGGTCCCAGCTGATCTCGTGTGTACCTTCCAGATAAAACCCAGGATTCTCACGGCTTTGCAGTGAGAGGCGTTTCATTCCTTCTTGTGCAGAGGCCTCTGCGCAGGGCTGTGGCACTGGAAATAGACTTTATGTAGGTACAAATGTAATTATATCTGAGGCTCTTGCAGGATTCCAGTGTTGTGCAAAGGGACCTTAGACTAGATGTGATTCAGATCTGAAAGATCATACAGCTCCTCCTGTAACAGCATAGAGATTAGTGGTTTTGTGCTGGCCAAATTTCACCAACTCTGTGGTATGCTACATGCCAGCAGTGTTTCCCTCTTCCCTCAAGCTCCTCGATTGCTGCATTTCTTTTTGCATGTTTATGTGGTTGGTGAAGTCCTTTGCATTGAAAACCATGTTTATTTGAGAAGCCAGCTTGTAGGGATTTAATTTTTTTAAAAAGCCAGAATCTCACTATTTGTCCCAGAGAAAACCCATCCTGAGGACCTCTGTTGAACTGTTTGGGAGGTGGAGGCATATTTTATA
Organism: Anarhynchus alexandrinus; assembly: GCA_008711295.1. Taxonomy (NCBI): domain Eukaryota; kingdom Metazoa; phylum Chordata; class Aves; order Charadriiformes; family Charadriidae; genus Anarhynchus; species Anarhynchus alexandrinus. The sequence goes on along the minus strand of VUYV01000053.1, from coordinate 610,825 downwards.
TTTACATGAGGCTTTGCAATGATTCGTGGGCTTGCTGGCGGGAGGTGTGCAGCTACGTGAGAAATTCTATTTAGTGGTACTTTATGGAAGAAACATCATTTGTGTTTTGGGGAAGAATGTATTTTTCTGAATTTTGCTCTTCATTTTCTTTTAATCCATTTAGTATGGTTAAAACTACCACCTACATGGATGTCATTGGTTTCGTTTTTGCTTCAAATCCGATTAAGAGCAAACTACAAGTTGTTCCCGTGTACAAATTATATATTACTGAAACAGGTGGAAAGGGTTTAATACTTTTTTTTTTTTGAGAAATATAAAACAAGGGATTTCTGTTCTTTTCCAGCAGAAAACAATAAAAAAATTTCACGTGACCTGAATTTTTTTGTAGCTTTAACATAATGGGCTATTTTTTTAGAATGGGCGGATTCAATATCAGTGTCAATGCAGTAGAGTTATGCCAGTCTTCCTCCACCGATTCCAACATGGGTGTGTGGTTTTATAGCAAATGAGTCCTTCTGTACCACTTAGACTGCTTTAGACAGGAGAGAAGTCTTTCAGTGTGACGTGTTTCATCTTCTGATTCTGGTTGATGTGTTCCCTCATTTAGCTGCATTTTCTGATAAACTGTTTGTCCTTTACAGGTGAAAAACCTTATCAGTGTGATTTTAAGGACTGTGAACGGAGATTTTCTCGTTCAGACCAACTCAAACGGCACCAAAGACGACACACAGGTTTGTTGACCACACATCTCTGCTCATTAGACCTCATCTTCATATGTGAATTGCGATCCAAAAAGTATACTTCTAAACTTCTATTTTTCTGATGTTGTGTCTGCTCATACAGGATACCTGTAGTGCCCAATTCTGGAAGTTAGCTTTAGGAGAGGACTGTAGCTGATTTTGGTTTTTTTTTTTTGGCAGTTTGGCACTACTATGGTTGTATAGGTGAACCTTTCATCCTGCCACCATCTTTTTGAAAAAGCTTTCTTAATTAAACTGTTGGCTCTATGCTGTATCCCAAATATAGGAAACATATTACTTTTAAAAACCAAACAGTTCTGCAAGAAAAAGTGGCCAATGACTAACCTGATAAACGCTACTGTTGTTATTCCAATGTTCGTGTGGCAGTGGTAATAGGTGAATGCTGCAGGTGTGTAACGTGAAAGGCGGGTGCAATTACTGTGCACTTACACATGGAAAGCAGAAGTGGAGAAGGAGAAGCCACACCAGCTATTACGTTTAAAACAGTAACTCAACAAACCATGTTAGCTTAGATTTGAGCCTTTTTTGAATTCTGCCAACTGGAGAAGGATTCGAGGAGCAGCAAGGAGAGAAACGTCACAGATCTGGCTGGTTGGATTGCACAAATAGCCTGGAAAGTGTATAGCAGTTCGTATACTGTGGAGAGGGCAGCAGCAGTCATGAAGGGGTCTGGTTCCTGGCTAGGCTTGTGTATCTGTCTCAGTGAATCATTTACTGGGTGAAGTGTTCCGACACAGCCAAAACTACTTGTGAGTTCAGTCCAAATTCAGCATGTTGTTTTTTCTGCATACACCATTTTCTGGAAACATCAAGACAGCCCATTTCAGCATTTCAGGAGCTCTTGGAGGTCTAGGTTAGATTGACAGGGGAGACAGCTGCCCTTCTCGAAGGCACAGGAGAGGAGATGGTGATGACTCCAGCCTCCTGTCTGGGAGTGGAACCGTGAGCGCACTCTGTGTGGAACATAAGAAAGGGCTTCAGAGTATTTCTCTGACTGAGACACAGCAAGAAACTGCATTTGGGTCTCCTGTCTCTCAGGGAGTGAGTGGCCTTTCTATTGGTTTACTCACTGTTCTGTGGTGGATTTCTGCCTACTACTTTTCTTGCTAAACATGTTCTAGCCCACTTAAACGGTGTTATTGAGAGATGTAGGAAGTGTCTCTGAAAGCTGGTGCCATGATACATTTTTAGTAACTGCATGTTAGAACATATCTGTGTTAAGCAGTCCTCAAGAATTACGTGTGTGTAAAGTAATTAGTAGAAGTGTAAAGTAAGTTCAGCCTATTGGGAGTATATAAAAATATACCTCTGTGTCTGTATTCTTCTTATGTCATATCTGCTCGTACATGATGGCAATAGTTCCAAGCCACAGGATCAGAATTAACAAAGTTTGCAGATCCTCCTTAGTCCAACAGCGTAAGTGGGTGTTTGTTTATGGTGGTGCTGTTTGGATGCTTCAGACCCAGACATCGGAAGAAGAGGTTACAAAGGGACTTTCTGTAATGTGTAGGCATGAAGCTGGGAGGAGCAGTTACAGTAACTAATACAAAAAATCCAGGCTTTTGAGAATTCAGAAATAGCTGACTTTATCCACCCTCCCAAAAGGTGTTGGGATATAAAAATAGACTTCTTTTGTCTTTTCAGGTGTGAAGCCCTTCCAGTGTAAAACCTGTCAGAGAAAGTTCTCCAGATCTGATCATCTGAAGACTCATACCAGGACTCATACAGGTAAAACAAGTGCGTAAACTTTTCTTCACATTTATATTTCATTATTTTTTAAGTCTAAATCAATGTTGTTGTAAATTACATGATTAGAAAGTCTCTTAGCCAGGAGTTAAATATTCCAAGCAACAGAAGGAGTTTCAGAGTGTGCTGATTTTTCAGTGTGACTACATTCCCCAAGTGTCATAGTCATTCTTTACAAAGGGCTTTAGGTAATTTTGGAAATTACACTTTCTTTCTTTGTGTTTAAAGAAATTTCAGCTTGGCAAAATATGTTTTGTCAGCTATTGTGAAATGAACATCATGGTCTCAGCCCACAAATGTCAAGTTGATCTACTGCCTTTACTGAAAAAACCCTGCAAGATAGAAATTTTAATTCTAGCTTCAGCCGAAGGTCTGTAATCTAAAGTATTCATGCCTACTCATGCTTCTCCTAAGTGTCAGTTGAGCCTAATGCAGGATAGCACGGCAAAGCTCTTGCTGTTGCTGCTTGTACTGTAATCTCTCCAGAAGATAAAAGGAGTGCCTTTTGCAAACTCACACTGACAGACACTAAAGTAAAAGCTTACTCAAATATTCAAGGACCTTTTTGTAGAAACCATAGTATTTCATATAAATACAGGGAAAAAAATAGGAGGCCATTTTAGTCTACTCTGCCTTCACGTAAATGTAAACACCATTAAGGAGCAACCTCTATATTCTAGTTTTAAGTATTAGAATTATTCCTATGAACTGACATTTTCTGTTCCCTTCGCTACGTATGCAGTATTTTTACCAAGTAATTGTTTACCGAGCACTTTGACATGTTATTAGATGTCACAGTGTTTTCTATACTGGCGTTAACCTTTTAAATTCAGTCTCTGTACAGATGGAAAAGGAGCCTGAAAATCTTTTTCTCTCTGCTAAGGATTACTTTTTCTCTTCTGGACCATAAAACCACATATTTAAGACTTAAAAAAATAATAAAAAAAAGAGATTTTAATAAAGGAAATAATTCACCTGAGAACAATGGCATTTTCTGTGGCACCAGCCAAATAAATGCTTCAAGTACTGGCCATATCTGCACTTGCAATGTGCACATGGTAAAGGGCATGGCTGTGTTCCTGGGGGTCCCCCGGAGTCTCATGCTGAGCTGCCGGGCCTGGGTCTGTGTGCATTTGCATGAAGAAAGAGATTTTCTTCATCAGCAAGAGGTAACGTTCTGGTGGAGACAAAATGGCAAGTGGTTGTCACATGCCAGCGAGTCAGGATAAACTACATTCCCCATCCCATTTCATTGCTAACTGATCTGCCAGTTCAAGACTTTCGTGACTCCAGTAATTTTTTTACCCCGGATTAGCTAAACCAGTGAAGAGCTTGCTCTCTTTTTTCTAGTGAAACTCATCTCCCCGTTGTAGTTCTTCCTTGCTCCACGTGATCCAAGCCCACGCTGCACTCATTGCTGAAAGCAGCCTCACTGGAGCACTGCTAACCTCGTAGCACAGACCTTTGCGTGGGCTTGCTGCCTGCCACTGGCTCAGGTTCTGTGCGAGCTCTGCAGCCCAGCTGCGCGCTGCTGCGATGATCCTCCTGTCAGCGGTTTTGGATGTGTCATGCTCTTTGACTGCAAAATACACATATCCTGAGGGGGAATGAGCACGAGTGGTGGGTGGGGATTTTTCGTCTCCATCTTGCCCTGTAGCTTCATTCCTCTTTCTTTCTTGTACCCCCCGAATTTTGCAACAAAACACCTAGCTCAAGTTAACTTGCTCCACGTCAAACCTTGATGAAGCAAAGCACAGGTGACTTCCATCTAATTCCGTCCTAATTTTAAGTGATTTGCCAAACTATTTGTTAAGCTACAAATTCAGAGGTTTTTGTCTCCACAAGCAATTTTACTGTGACAGCAATCTTTGCTGTAGAAAGAAAAAAATGAATCAAAGGAAAACTCCATACATCTATATACATTTTTAGCAATGGAAGTGTGATTTCTGATATCTGTACAGTGGAGCTGTACAAAGTAATTTGTGCCCAGCACAGACCTAATAGAGATTGCTGCCCCCTGTTGCGAGAGGACAACCAGAATTGCTTGTGAAACAGCAAAACTGTGAAAAACTGGCCAGTAATAGCTAACTCGCATCGGTTCACAGGATGGTTTTGTTAATGCTGCTGAGATGAAAGAAGACCACTTTATACAATCTGTGACTTTTATCGGTAGCTCTGACCAGATCAATTTTGTCCCATGCTGTTTTATGCACTCATGTGAGATAGTTGATGCTTTTGCTTATGTTAAGTGGATAAAGTAGATTTTAAACACCCCCCCTCCTGTAAATATATTGCACGGGATTTTGCAAACAGAAATACACATTTATGCCAATCCCAGTTCCCCTTTTGTCTGAATTTAGATGTTTGTGAAACGCACAAAGTGTGAGGGAAAGAAGAGGAGAAGATGTCTGGGTGAGCTTGTACCACCCCAGTATGTCTTGAGTTGGAGAGTACGAGGTGTGTAGACAGCGCTGAAGAGCCCAGCCCCAGAGCTGAACCTACTTTAAAATATTGCATTTATTTTTTGGGGAAAAAAAAAGAAAATGCAATTCTAAAAGAAACATGAATCACCGGGCACTGCTCTGAGCTAATGAAAGCATTCCATCAGCATTCCAGCGGCATCAGAAACACGGCCTGAAATTCCACTTAAACATTGTAGAAAATCGAGACACCAGATTAAACTGTAAAAAGGTGATGACATTTCTTGTTAAAATTGAATGTGCTTTGCTTGGGGTCATTTTTAGTGAATATTATGCTCATGGGAATGTTAGAAAAATATTGAATATTTTGAGCCTTTAAGATCTCCCATAGATGCGAATCTACTTTATTTAGACAGTAGTGGGAAACTTTGAGTCTGGCTCAGCAGACTTCATGCTGAACTGTGTTGCTTCTACCATATGCACTTACACTCACCAGTTTCAAAGAACTTCAGCCAAAATTCATTGAACTAGCTGGAAAATCTCTCCTTGCCTTGAGGTCAAGCTCTAAATAGCCACTGACTATTTTCACAGTGACTAACAGTATGTCTGCACCACAGTCCAAGGTGTGACTGAAGCTTGTGCGAGCGCCAGAGTGACTTTTAAAGTAGTTTGTTTGAGAGCTGAGAGTAGCATAGACATGGCAACACGGTGTTCAGTAAGGGCCTGTCTTCAGGAGTGAACCACTGCAAAATGTTCTACGTCATCGGAAAAGGCTGTGGTTAAACATCAGCTGCGGGAGATGTAAGAAAGCAGTGAGTGCTGATGCGAGCAGGACTTGAGGGCACTCCCACACCCTCTCAGGACAGCCCGGGATGCCTCTCCTCCTGACAGGGGCTCCTCACAACCCTGCAGAAAGAAAACAAATAGCAGTGTCTCAGGCGAGCTGTATGCCCAGTTAATAACAGGGTGTTTTGTTAACAGGTGAAAAGCCTTTCAGTTGCCGGTGGCCCAGCTGTCAAAAAAAATTTGCCAGGTCTGATGAATTAGTTCGTCATCACAACATGCACCAGAGGAACATGACTAAACTGCAGTTGGCCCTTTAGACAGTTCAAACGAGTGAATAAACCAGATGGGACATTATGAGCTACTGCAAACTTTATCAGCCATCTTCGATCACCTCTGTCAGAGTGCTGCAGCTGTCTTCGCATCCTATTTGACACAAGTTAACTAAACCGTAGGATTCTGCTCAGCCTTGTCTTCCATTTGGACTTACACAAGTTCCTATTCAATAAGTTCAAGGGATTTTTATTTGTAATTTTGTTAAAAAGTAAGCAAGATCGCCACAGTTTCAAGATTACTATAAACTACTCTTACCTTCCACATCTGTCTCCAGTTTTCTGGTTTTATTTTAATTTGAACTTTTCTAGGTACTCATTGTTGTGCCTTTTTTAAGTCCTGCAGTGGGTAGGGTGATTCCTCCCGGCTGAAGGTAAGCTTTAGGCTCACTGCATCTGTGCATATGCTGAGGTTTCCAAATGCTAGTACAGCCATCCTCACAAAACGAGACAGAACAATCACCGAAGATGATTTTGGTAAACTTTGTACTCGTACTGCCAAAGGGCAAGCTTTTGAAGTGCGAGGCTCTGCTTTTGAATTTCACAAATCAAACCTTTTTTTAAAGAACTTATTTCTAGAGCAGCTAAAGATAGATGAACCAGAGCCTCTCTGTACAGAAAACAAGAATCTTACCATTAAGTTAACTTGTTTTTTAAGTAATCACATAATTGATTCCCCAAAACTGTTTTGTTTGTCAAATAACTCTCTCCCTTTCTCTCTTTTTAATGTATTGGTTTAAATTTATTCTATCATGAGATGCATAGATCTCTTTTACACAAAACTAATTCCAATCATTGTAGACATTTGGGATTTGTTTACAATGTAAAGCCGCACTGGTTATGTGGCTAGCAAGCTGTATAAACTTAAAACTGAACTTTTAATGGGGCTGGTCCAGGTTCTCCATTAACAGATTACTCTTAAGATAAGTAACTTAAAAAGACTCTTTGTCAAGTATATGTGAAAAAGACATTATTAGTGTAAGGAAATATATTGTTTCAGGGTTTTGGGAGGAGGGGTTTATTATTTACTTTTAATTGCTTGAAATTGTGTGTATATATATCTGATAATGTATTGCTCTTAGACATCTAAAATTAGAAAGTGTATAAATATTAGATGCATCACTGTTCTGATGTTGTTGCTGTTACAAACTATTGATAACACTAAGAATGTAACCTGCATTTTTCACTGAGCTTTCAATTAAAGCCCATTCAAAGAGAAACAAATGAGAGTCCAACAGATGTCTTGTTTCATGTCTGGTATTAAATTTCAAATGCCCTGTCCAATAGTATCCATTTTTTTTTTTTTTTTTGTATATAAAGGTACCACCAGCACTGATGACCACTAGTTAACCTGTCCAGGTCTTGACCACAATTTATCCATCTCACTTGGGAATCATACTGGCAGCAGAAAACAGTGTCAAGTTTCATATTGTGCTATAAAACAGTTGCTTCAATCGGTCGTCTTCTTACCAAACTATTCCTTTTCTTTCGACCTGTAAGATTTGTATAAGAACGGTATAGAATCGCAAAATCCGGTTTATAAATAGCCATACTGGCCTTCTGCAGAACTGCGCTGAAACCATAAGCACAGATAACTTCTTAGATTAGGATGTCATAGACTGACTTTTAAGTAAAAGTTAACTTAGAGTTGGGGTGGCTTAAATCAGCTCAGCAGGTTGAAAAAGACAGTCTTTCTTAGATGATGAAGTGTGAAAATGAAGATAAAAAAATATTACTGTTTCTTTGTCATACTGCCTCCTTTTCTTTGGAAGTAAGTACAGCCTGCCTCAGCGCCCTTTGACCTTGCAAAATATTTGTATCTCTTTAGCAAAAATCTTTAATGTATCTTGCCAAGCTTTTTTCTCTAATGTACACAATGGAGTTCTATGATGGGTTGAGCTTTCTCTCTTAAAGTGCAGCTGCATCGTCAAGAAAACTCAACAGTTAATTCTTCAAGTCCTCTTTTTCGCATGGGTATTGCATCACTGTTAATTACTGTTGGGGTACTGTGACTCATTTGTATCAGTCAGCTTTATCTTTTGCTGCCAAAAGACAGCATCTCTCTGGAGAAACTCATAACAAGTGTGGCAAACATCAAATATTTGGAGCGAATGGTGTACATAAAACTGCACAGAATTAAAAAATAAAGCAACTCCTCCTGCTTTCTCGAGAGAAAAGTTCAGTCGCAATAACAATGTCCTCTGATTTACCCAGCAGTTTTCTGCAACTACAAAACAATCTGTTTTTCAGTCTGCACCCAAAATAGAGAGCTGCCACGAGTGTTTATACTAAAAGCCAAAAAAAGAAAAATCAGCCTCCAGTTGTGCCTGCCTTAGTCAAACATAAATAAAACTATCTCCTGTGAAATACAACCAAAACTCCACTGCAGCACAGGCCAGACTTCCAGTGACCTGTAAATAACTACAGCCGTGGTTGTGCTGCTTAGTGAATCGCATGCCGAATAATGATGGTAGATGGCTACAAAAACTGAAGCGTGGGTTGATGAGTGACAGAGCATGTCCTTTTGTTTTTGCTGTCGCCACTTTTTCAATTGAAGTACTTATTGCTACTCTGATGGCTGATGATCATTACGTCCCTCAGCCCGCCGAGTACAGTGAAGACAATGGTAAATGTTTACAAGATTATTTTTTGGTTTTATTCCTAGTTATTTTACAGTCTTTGTCATGAGAGGCATTTTATGTCTCTCCCTTTCATTTCCTTGTTTTCAGGATTCTATCGGCAAGGTAAGCCACCTTTACTGAAGTGCTTTACTGCATGAATTTCTCAGAAGCAGCCCCCAGACGCTGGTTCTTGCAGCATGCAATTCCTCATTTTGCGGCAAGCAGAAACTGCTCGGCAGGCCGAGCCTCTGTGAGCTTGACCTCCATGTGAAAGATGAGGGGGCTGCACTCTATTATATCTTACAAGTATCCTTAGCTCTCTGGAAAATTTTCAATCCCACGATTAATTGAGCAAATCTTTTATGCCTCTGCCCTCTGTTCTTAAACTGAAAATAGTGATGGATGCTATTTTGGCTGATGGTTAATGTCTTGCTGCGATTGGCACACTATTCCTGTCCTATAGCTTCCATAGCCCCCCGGAATGGAGAATGTTAATTATAGAGTTAACACTTCCACTTTTTCTTGTCACTTCATGATGCACAAGATGTGTTGGGTAGGAAAGGGAACGTGATCTCTTCTCTCTCAGATGCTCTCAGGTGGCATTCAAGGGTTCACTTGCACTGATTTTTTCAAGGTAGGTGAATCCAGCAAAGTGTCCCTTCTACTTAGGAAAACCTGAAAGCTAACGTGCCTCAGTTGTAACCACATGATCTGCTTCAGATGCATATCATATTCTTTAAGGGTAAGGACTGCACTGACCAACCAGGAGGTACAAAGGTGTTATCTTGCTGCAATTCAGCAGCCAACCGGAAGGCAGTCCCTCCTTCAGACAGGTGCTGATTCCTGTAAGGGAAGGGGGGACTTGCAAAAAAGTAGCTCTTTGCTTCTCTTTCCGTGGTAGGTTAGTCGAATTGTTCATTTTAGAAGCCGCTCCAACCAGGCCTATCTGTTTCAGGCTGTCAGTAGGATTCATTTCACTGCTCCACCAACCAACCTTACAGCAACTGGGAACAGTTCCTGAAGATGCAGGTAGGTGTCTTAAACCAGTGTTTCTTCCTCCTTCCCTTTCCCCAGACAGGCACTGGGAAAACCCTATCATCTGCAGTCTTTTCCTGTCATCAATGTGACCTGACAGCAAATCCAATATGGTAAGCAAACTGCTCCCAGCATCTTGTCCAAAAGCCCAACAAGGCTCTGGAGCAGATCAAGGAGCACTGAGAAGGTGGTTGCAGCCCCACAGCTCAGAGCTGCCTGGACCTGGCATGAAGGGGGTACACAAAGGCAACCAGCAGGCAGAGGTATGCTGCCAGAGGACATGAAGAAGTTCTACTGCCCGGTCCTGCTTGTACCTTCCCCCTGCGGCAAGTACGTGCAGGGAGAATCGCTCAGCTTTTCAGCTGGGGAACTCTTCCTTGCTTGGGGAAAGTCCTCCTCCCCCCTTCCTCCCCTCCAATTAACAAAAAAGTAATTAGAGGCAGTGTGTGTAGTTCAGAATGGCACTAATGGACAAGAAAGCCCAGCTGCAATATTTGGGAAGATCCAATAAAAAAATCATTAGGATTCTTTTAGTTATTGGAAGTCCTGATGACACAAAGGAGCCTAATGAAACAGAAGACCTGGTCACAAGAGCGATGAGTTAAAAAAAGGCCAAACCGAAATCCCAACCCCACTGACACCGTTCTAAAAATTAGACAATTAAGAGTAAAACCAGGAATGTAGCCAGAACTATTCCACCTCAAATAATAAACACAAGGATAAGTTGCCAAGTGAGGTCAAAGAAGCAAATGGTAAAGTGAGTTTAAGAGACAGCTAGACACTTTTATGGGGAGAGAGGGGATTGAAGGATACAGTGACAAAACCGGGGGTAGAGTTGAGATAAACCCCGAGGACAGTGGTGGGCCAATAGCCTCAGAGAGTGCTCTGAGCCCCAGTTCCTCAGTAGAGGAGCAGAGCGGCTCTTGGCGTTCGGGGGAGACTTACCAGGGCTGTCGACAGTGTCCTGTGAGGGATGAAGGGAAACTGCCAGGACAGTTTGAAAGGAAGATGAGCCTGGCAGGCAGAAATGGGTGTGCTCTCAGTGCGCTGGTCCTAAGTGTTGCCCTTGGTTTCACTAGTGAGGTGCTCTGACAGGCTTGCTAAGAAACAGTTTTTTGAAGAACTTCTACCCAAACAACGTGTTTTCTTGCAAGTTACCAATGCAAAGCACAGAAAGAGAAACCAAAAGAAAAAACAACAAAAAATTTTTTTTCATTTTCGTGAAAGTCTACCCATCATATTGGAAAGAACAGGGTTGGCTAGAGTATGATTCAAATGAGGCAAAGACAAAATATACAAAGGTTATGTTCTTCTCTGCTTGTGCGAAGGTTTGCATACTTTCATGTTTTCAGCACAGCCTGTGTCGATTCCCATAAAAATAGCTGGCAGAACTTCTGCGGCTTCAAATAGCAGCATGATGAAGCCTAGTTTTAAGTGCTCAGTTTGGCCACATCTGCACTGATGAACAGATGTGGCTCCGCCAGCACAGTAAGGTTCTTAAATGGTGGTGGTGAGGGAAGCAAGACCAGCATGGCCACTGAAAGTAAGCCAGAGCATCAAATAAATAAAGTACGGTTTTCTATACAGAGTGGAATCCAAACACAAATGCCAGCTTCTGCTGCTAAAAAAGTTAGCTTTGAAACCTCAAAGGGCTCTGAGCAGTGAGGATGGTCTATTCTCCTAGAAGACACACATAACATGGAGAGATCCTGTGCTAGGTGCTGTAGGAACAACGAGTAGCAGGAGGACTCTGCCCCGAAGAGGCTGCAAGCCACAGATAAGGCTTTAAAAAACAAGTGTTTAAAGGCACTGAAAATCCTGAATGAGAAAGTATAGTCCCCGGCAGGGCTTTTCTGTTCCTGGTGACTGAATGCCTATGCCATCGGTATAAATATAATTTAATAGCATCACTGTTTTTTATGTGAAACAGGCTAGTTATGTTCTGATGAACTCTGGCAGAACCAAGATCTTAATCTGCAAAAATAAGCCGAGCAGTCATGGAAAGACCTGGCTGGTCATCCTGGCTTGAATGACTAGATAAATCTAATATAAAACTAGTTGCCCTTCCCCAGCATTAAAAAAAGCCCTTTTGGTGCAAGGGGATTATAAAACCACTCAGGGCACTGAGAGACTTTAGTGTGGAGGTGCAGGAGAGAAATACAACTGTATTTATTCTCAGGCTGTTTCTTTTTATGACTCATTCTCATCCGAGTCATGCCCCAGAACTCCCATTCATTTGAATGAAATGTTGAAAAACAAAACTACAAAAAAAAAGTAACCTCACTGCCCGGAAAAAATCCTGCCCCAGAGTTTCTTGGGAAATGGTGTGTCCTCGTGCACGTGCTCTACTCATACAACAATCACGTCTGCTTAATATTTCCTCCCAAGAAGGTCTCTGACATTTTTAACTGTATTGCTGAGGTTTTTAGGTTACGTTATCGGTCTAGCTGCACAGTGAAGGTACATTGTAAAGGCAAATAAAGAGGTTTTTATCTACTGTACGGCAAGAAATGCAGCCCAACAAAGAGCTGTTCTTGGAGCAGGAGAGCTGTTTCCCTCGCAGCCGCTAGACGGCTCAGCCGGGACGGTTTGCTCGCTTTTAGGACAAGCGCGGCTCCGGGAGCGCAGCGCAGCCAAACTGCCTGCTGCGGCTGGAGCGACGGCCAGACGGAGCAGACAGTTACAGGACTTACAAAGCAGCAGTCAGAGCTGAAGGCTATAATGTAATACAACTCAAAATGTAGTTCAGTAGCCTGAGTACAGTATTGTGCTGTTATTGTAATTACAGCATTTATCCAAGTGGATCCGGGTAGCTATTGGCGATTACAGAGGTTTAAAAATCTGGTTGCCCAGAGCATTCTTCAAAGGGGAAGCTCCTGCCGTCCTTGAGGCTGCTTAGGACAGTGCTTCGTGCTCTGGAGAGGTGTGCTGTAAATCTCTTACTGCTTATTACCTCAGAAGTGTGGAGATGCGCGTTTCTGTTACTAGAAGGAAGAATTAATAGAGGATCAAAGAAAGGAAAGGTCACATGGCAGCAGGATTTGAATTGCCTGCAATGGCTATTGCCCTGGTGAAAGTCCACCGGATTGCCCGAAATATAAATCTCAAATAAGTTTTTGCACTGTTGCGGAGTGAATGAAACCCTCTAGTGATGGAGCTGCTTCCTCACCCCGCTGCGGCTGCAGGACTTCAGCGGGGCTTGCTACATGCTTCCCCTTTGCGAAGCCAGGCTGGGGAGGACGGACTGCGGTTTGCAATACCGAAAGTCATCACACAGGACAAACAACGTAACAACAGTCTAATATTTCTAAGCTGTATAAATTCCTAGTGTCTGCTGCAAGCAGGATCCAAACACTCGTGTCAATTCTGTACCATGCCCCAGACTGCCAAAAAACATAAATATAAGCATATTTATCTGGGCTGCAGTGTGTTACAAGAATTCATTAGGACAATATGTGATATGGTGCTGAAACAGAAGGCTGGGTTTCTCTGGCCAGAGATGAGGAAGTCTAGTCCCTGCTGAACTTTTACTACTGATAAAGACAATGTCTGCTGGCAGCATTCATTTTTTACTAGGCCATCTGCATCTAGTCAAGGATAACTTGACTTTCTGAAAAAGCCATTCATCAGAATCAACCCTGTACAACTTTCTCTTGATGAGTAAAGCAACACAAAGAAAGACCAAGATGGTTAATAAACTTCTTTGGGAGCAAAAGGTCAATGCTGGTGTAAACAAAGCAGTGTCATAGTACTATACAGAAGCATTGAAGTTTCCTGCGTGTTTATACGGCCGATGCCCCATTTATTTTTTATCAGTGTTTCTTATCATTTATTTTGCTCTGCTTTAGCTGATCTATAAATCTTTATAACAGTGTTCTTTATTTTCTCAATTTTGTCATGTCTCTTATCGCCTTTTATCACCTGTTTGTGTCCAGTATGTTTGCTACTCTCTGCCACTTGATGGCTGCCCACGATTAGGTTTTTTTAACCCTTTAGTTCTCATCTACCGCACACAGGTCTAATAGTTAAGTCTTTCAGAATCTCCCTTTTTATTCTAAAGCTGAATCAAACACTGAAGACATTTCCGTTGTGTCCTTAACAAATCATTAACTATTAAAAGCGAAAAATGAATGAGCGCACTGATGGGGAAATATTCCTGCCCCAAGTGACAGGGCCTTGCTTTTAGCTATGCAACACAGAGAGACCAGGCAGTAGCCACGTACTTTTCTCTTCAGGCTTTTACCGCTGTACTTCAGATCCAAATTGGAGGGTCCTAGACTCGCACCCTGCGGGGAGGTAACAGGTTGCTCTTCCCGCCCTCCCAGTCTTTGGCTTCCCTGCTTTGTGGTTGCGCATGTGGAGGACGCAGCCACTAGAAGTGGGACCGAAGTCCCCAGGCTCCCTTCACGTCAGTCACTGATCATACAGCCAAACATTTTATTATGAGCTTGGGCTAAATTAAAGACAGTCAGCTAACAGGAGAATGTTCCATATCCACAATGACAAACATGAAGCAGCTGATACCTTGGTAATGTTATTTAGCGATTCAGTGATATGTGCTTTAGAGCCACAACATTTTAAACCTCATAGATAGATAGGTGGCATTTGCCTAGAGAACAAATATTTTCTTGAGCATTTCAGAGAATGCTAAAATATTTCATTAAAGAATGTCAAAGAAAAAAAAGAAAGTGAATTTTTCTTAGTGAAGAGCCTCTAGAGTTCACATTTTTTCTGTTGGTGTGCTACTTTGTTTCAAGTAATTAGATTACAAAAAGTTTTGTACAGGCTAGATATCCAAAATCATGTAAAAAAATTGAATTGTCCGAAACTAATTTTGGGGGGATAGCCTCAGCAAAACAAAATACTGCTCTTTTTAAGGGTTTACATCTTGAAACGTTTTGTTTAATAGAGACTTACGCAATGTAATTTCTAATGGCACTGGAGTATTTATTGGAACTGGGTACCATAGGGAACCAAAAAACACTAAAGGCTCTGAATTTCACAATTAACTATGAATTTTGAGGCCAGCCAGTTAAAACATTAATCTCCCTTGTTAATAAATGTAATATAATATAATGCACTTCTAATAGTATGAGCCTCTGCTGAATCTGCAATCTTAGACTCTTACTCAGAAAAGCCTCATGTTCCCGAAGTGAATACGAGTAAGACTTCTACCTGACCAAAAATTGCTGGATTACATTCAAAACGCACTGATTATTCCAAATTTAGTATCCCAGTTAGGAGTATCCAGTTAGAGGATGTTCTGTCACATAGATATCAAGACTACAGGAAGGTTATATTCTGTATATCATGTAATTCAGCTGGATTCCAGTACCTCTGATACATGATTCTGCATTCGTCACTGTAAGATTTGGATATTATTTAAGTAGAATAAAATTTCAGGTGACAGAGAAACCTAGGGCAGGGTTGGTTTGTTTTTTTCTTTTAAGTTCCCCTCTCTTCCTGGAATGAGTATTTAATGTTAGAAGATAGGGATGAGCTAATCTTGAGACCCAGTTGAAATACTGGCCCAAAACGTGAACTCACTTTAGGAACAACATAGTGAATAGTCATGAAATGTATAACATTGTTTTTAGTCAGGGGAAATTTTGTCATTGTGTGTTATTTGACTTGGCCATTTGCTGGAAATAGCTTAGTACATTCCTGGCTCTTTTTGCAGAGATCCGTCTTTAAAGGCAGGGTTGTTGTTTTAACATTTTAAATGCTTTTAATCGGACATATACTAAAGTAAAAAAAAAATAAAAATTGTAAGTAACCCAGCTGGATTTTTCAATTGTACTTTTAAATCAAAGATTATTGTGATTGAATTTTTTAATTCTTTTCTTTGATATCAGTGCATTTAGAACTCTGACCTTTTCTGAAAACATTAGTTACTGGTGAAAACTATTTTACTGTCTAGTGGAAACTCTGGATTTCTGCGCACTGTGCAGATTGCTTGAACTGACTGGCATAAAGTTTAATTTGCATTAATCAGCCACAGGCAAGGGCAAAATGAAATGACTGTGACCCGTGATAGTAGGATTTTAGAGTATTTACAAAATGATGATTCTGAGCAGCATGGAAAAGCGATGGCTAGTGTAGGGCATGTTCTGTCTGATTCATGAAGTGAATCACCCTAATCCAGCCTGGTTGTCAGAGGAATTTGGGCTGTGTTCCTTGAGCAAGAGGCCCTTCAGCTGTGATTTGACAAAGAACATA
Source organism: Anarhynchus alexandrinus (assembly GCA_008711295.1). NCBI lineage: Eukaryota > Metazoa > Chordata > Aves > Charadriiformes > Charadriidae > Anarhynchus > Anarhynchus alexandrinus. The sequence continues at coordinate 594,908 of VUYV01000053.1, read as the reverse complement.
GGGTGTGATTCTGAGGGAGAATTTGCCATAGTGAATACAAATGAAAATGTTCCAGCTTCAGCAGGTGTATGTGGCCCAGCCCCAAGCACCCACCTAACCAACCATCGGTGCTACTGCTGCACTGAGCACAGCCCAAACGAGGAGCAGTCCCGAGGGACTCGGCCACCTCTGCACACTTGCCCATGGCAGCTGTTACCTTTGACTGAACAGTGACCAAAACTTCCCCTCCTGTCTGCTGTAGCCTGCAGTGGGGTGTGAATTAAGCACTTCAGGGATTCTGCAAAAGGTATCTCTGAGGGCATTAATTTTGGCTTACAGGAGCAAGTCACTGAAGTCAGAGTTTGAGGCCTCCTTGTCCGAGATGGGCTGCAGAAATGTTATGTCTGTGAAATGGTTGGGACCCTCTTGAGATTTTCTGCTCAAAAACCAGAAGGAGGTTAATTTACACTCGAAGTTTTCCACCATATTGCAGTGCTAAATCCAGCCAATATTTATACCACAGGTAGAAGTACATGCCTGGCTAAACTGTTCCTTGAGAACTTTTTCAACCTTACTTGGTTTCCTTTCTACACTTAGAGTCTGCACCAGACACATACTTGGTAACAAATGGTGGATAAAGAGTGTTTTAAAGATACAGCATGTAATTATGCACTGCTGAAATTATATATACCTTTCTTTCCAGCTGAGCTCTGTGAACACTTAACATAGCTAAACATTATGATGATTGTTTATTGCATGTGATATTGCATTTGGTGCTGCTCAGTGTAACTGTACACGGAAAAATATCACTGCTATGTTACTATAAGGAGATACTAATTTCCTCCATAACATTAATTCATCTTAGTTTCTTGTGTGGAGTTAATGGATTGTTATTATATTGATGTGGCTTTGAACTCTGAAACATTGCAGTATACAGCACATTGCTAAGTTAATTAAGGATATGAATTGTTTTTTCAGATGGGCAGCCAAAGTTAGGTATCTGTCCCAAATTTCAATTTAATTGGGACAAATTTATATTAATCTTTTGGGTCTTTTTTGTGGAAAGAAAATGCTGAAAACTGCTATGTCAAGTTGAACAAAATATTTCTGTCGAGCCCCAAACTGAATGTTTTGTTTCATTATCTTGTGAGAAAAGCAAAGGGATTGAAGGGTACAGATCTGCTTAAAAAGAGAAGTCTTGTACTCAGCACTATGGAATGAGAACATTTGGGCTGCAGAAAATGCAAGTTCAATTTTCTCTTTTGTCTGATGTAATTCCAGTGAATCATTTTCATAACAAGCAAGTACAACACGGAGATTTCCATCAGGTAAGCAAATCACATTTTTATCTACGGATACAGGAATGCTGTTTTTTTTTCATTACACCAGATAAATCAAAAAACCTGATACTGGTGGCACTGAAGAGCTCGGTCAATGATTACGTACTAGAGACCTGGCGGGCACTGAATCTGTCAAGTAACAAGACTGCACGCACTCATGGTATCATTAGTGAATTATACCTGAAATTGCTTGTTTTTAATTTACTGGTTGAAGACTCAGTCAGAACAAAGATGAACAAAAATTGCTGCTGTTAATAGTATGCCTGAAATGAGGCTTAGTCTGCTGAGTTCTTCACAGCTGGCTGTCAATACAATGAAAACTCCATAACTGAAAAACTACAGAAGTAGCCAGAATATCACTCCATCTATACCTGTAGTTAAGAAACCATCTCAATGTTCAAAATACAAAAGGTGTAAAATTTACAGCCGTGGAACAGTAACATTTCACATTTCAGAGGTCTACGGTTTCCTACAATAAACTAACAAAAATAGATAGTGGTAAACCATGGATACGTGATACAATGGGAACAATCTCTACTAAGGAAAACTTTGGACAGGGGTCACTAGCTTGAGGGAAGTGCTTATCTCCTTTATTTGTTTCCATTATGTAACAAGCAGTGCAAAATAGCATTCCAGTATCCTATTGTGCCTTAATTTTTTTCAAAATAGGGCTCAGAGATGTGAGTATACGTCAGTTCTCTTCAGGAAACATCTTTTTCTTGTATAGAGGAAATATATTGCTTAATGTACATGAACATTTTAATAAAAACATAACTAGGTGATGATCTGAAAGGCTGTTTCCATTTACAGACTAAAAAAAAAGCCACAGAAGCAAACAATTTTTGTAAAAGGCATCTCTCACTGCACTCTGCTCTGATACTTTATAAAGGCTCACAGTCATCATTATTTCAAAAAATTAATTCTGTTTAAGTAGTCAATTGAGCAGAACAAGACGTTAGTGGGATAGTTAGCTATGTGTCACAATATACTAGAAAAAGGATTACGCCCCACTTAAGAATTAATAACATTTTAAACCTCAACATAAACTATTTTTTTTATCAATAAACATGTCTCTGACAGAGGGCCAGATGCACTCACAGGTCTTAATTGTTCAATCCAGTGACTAATCCCCACTTGATCAAGATTTTACTGACTTAGCAGCTGTCTGGAGAGTGACAAATTTATGATTCAATTGCAATTTCATCTTAAACTTGAAACTGCATGATCATTTGTGGGAATTAGCTACCTGATAAGATAACGAGGGTGGAAGAAGTGCACATAATTCTGTTCAGCAGAATCGGAGTGTTGCAGTACTCTTTAGGATGCATTGGAAAGACACAAATGGCCATTAAGGGATTAGCCCATCACTGATTGAGTGGCTGCACAGAGTTGAGGTTTACTAAATCACTGGAGCGGTAGGTCATTATCCTTGGATACAGGAGACAGTTGAATCTGTGTCCAAACGCATGAGCAGTAAATTGGAGTGAACAGATCATGCCAAAAATGAAAAATAAAAAATGCTGAACCCTTGTTCTTCAAGTGTTCAAATTTCCAGGTCATACCCCAAGTTTTTTTTCTTTCTTGGCATAAAAAATATTTTTTCACTGCCTTTAGTATCAGCATATTCTTGTCTGTGTAATCTCTTTTGAGTGTATTGCTTCCCCTCAATGCTATCAAATTTGTGCTTAGTTAACAAATGCTGAAACTTAGATAACATTTTAGAAACTGATTAGGAAAGCAATGTTAGGAGTTTCCCTCTCCAGTTTTGATGGCTTGTGCACAGTTGCTACTAAATATATAATTAAAATAAAGGAGTTTTCCTCATTTGGGTTTTGTAATGATAACTTTTTTGGTTAGTTTCTTTTCTCCAATTGTTTTATGTGCTTTCGAACGGAATCAATAGTGTTCTGTAATAGTTTTGTTTATTTTGAAGAGTTATGGCAAAAGTAATGCCTTTGTTAAAAAGAAATACAAATTCAATTGGTTTTCCTTAAGAGAGAAATCATAAAATGCTGCAGGAATAACACAATGCTTCTGCCTTCCTTGAACATGTGTTGATGCAGCTGATGAGTAAAATTAACGGCTGAGCAATTCCACTACAGGGCTCTGTAACAATATGTCTAAAGACTATTTGGCAATTCAAATTAATAGCTTAAATATGTCAAATTTTGGATTTTTTGCTGTGCTGGCTATGGCTTTTGGCTAGTCTGAATAAGCCCAAGATCCCCTGAGGCTATTTCTCTGTGAATTGAACTTAATGATCTCTTTTCCCAAGGTATAGATGCATCTCATGTTGTTCCATTTATCTCAGTCTAGAGAGGCACATAACTTTAGAGCGACTCGTTTCCTGCAGCATAGTGCATTTCAGTAGAAATTTGTGAGCTAGTAGATTGGAAAATTCACCTTCAGAGAAATCTGGTTAATTTTCATCATGCAATGAGCTATTTTCGCTTCCTAACACAACAATAAAACATGCAGTACATAGCAGAGATGGAGCTGGAAGCCAAAGTTCAATATTCTACTCACCTGTAAGTAAATGTTTTTAACATAATTATACTTTACTGAGATTAACAGAGAATGAAGGTGAGTGTGTTCAGCAGTAAAGGTCTTAGGCCAGGTAAGCTTACGTGACCCCAGACAAGTGCCCAGCATTCATCAGGTGGTACCAGCAATGTTGTGTTATTTCCCAGTTCTTTTGCCTTCTGCCAGTCCCAGACTAAATGTTGAAAATCTGCTGAGGTGTTTGGGAACATGCTAATACCTAAATCAGAAAGTAGAATAATTGGGTCAGTCTAATCCTGACTTTAGCGGGAACAGGAACAAGATAAAGCAGGGGCTAGTGTAAGTTTGAGGAAAATCAATTAAAAGGAAAAATAAATATGAAAAAAAAAATCACAGAGGAAATGACTGTTTTCTAGATTTGGACATAACACTGATGGCAAGCCTGAAGGTTTAAATTAGCTGAAAAGCTTTATCCGCATTTTCAATGTTGAAATCCTTGGCCAGCTCTACTTTCTGAGATTCAACTGATGTCCAGCAGATTTGGACAAGTAGATGGTGAGTAGGACTGGGAGAACAAACTGGAGGAAGGAAAGTGCAAGAAGAAAATCAATCTGCCAAATTAGACAGAGCAAAGGAACAGGAAGCAAAACAGGAAATAACCTAATAAAATATAGTGGAAAATAAATAACTTCCAGTGCCCCAACAATTTCCTCTCACAAAAAGTATTGGCAGTATAAAGCAAATTACAGGCACGTTTCTGTCTGGCTATGGAAAGTAAGCTATTTAGGGACACTATATGGCATTTTTTGCCCCAACAAAATGCAGATATCTGTATCAGGCATGAATCTGAAAGTCTCTCAGCTGAAGATGAGAGCACAAATATCACCCAAACATTAATGAAGGTGAACTTTTTGAGGTGCAGTCATGGAAATCTCTACCCGTTTTGATTAGTTCTGCCTCTGGGACTGGAGTCACGGGGAATATTTATTTTATGAACTTACTAGGTACTGATTTGTTTTATGAACTTACTAGGTACTGATCTCCACCCTGATCTGTACCTAATGGTAGCAAAGAGACTCTTACTCCATCTCCCCCAATGGGTCAAAGACAGCATTTATTTAGGAACAATGCCACAGCACCAGCTTCTCAGTGCCATCAAGATATTGCAAAATTTCCCTAGCAGTTACCTATAGTTACCTTACTGAGAACAGCAAATCCTCCCCCATTTGCAGGACATTTGGCAAATAAGTAATGAACCTATTTTCAAGTGGAATCTTCATTCTGCAGTGTTTACAGTTTTTGCACTCTAGAGAGTGTGATTTTAAAGAGGCTCAGAGCTTACTTGAACTTATTAAAGTAAATATTGTAGCATTAGTTATTTGCCAAAAACAACAGAAATATAATTAACTTGAGTAACTCCTTACTGAGCAACCACATACATGATTTACTTATTTCACTGTGTTTAAACTGATACTCCATGGAAGCAGAAACCATATTCAGCCCAGCTCAGTCACATGAAGGCTGAAGTGTGTTTTTTAAATGAATTAGTAATTCTTGTGAAGGATTCCACAGGTGAAAACAGTGCTAACGGTGTGATTTTTTTACATGTGTTTCATCTTCTGTATAGGGAATATAGAGGAAAACAAATTAATCACAATTAAAGCAAATCCAGACTATGGAATGCGCTTTACAGAATCAGAATCTTTAAAAAATACAGATGCATTTTCAGCTTTGAATTTATCATTGATTTAAGTGGAATAAAAATACTATCTTTCACAGTACTAAAAAAATAAGAGAGCTGCTTTTTTGTTTACATCATTTCTAGCTTTAGAATGACAAAATGAACCAGGGCGTACCATGCTACGATTTCACCCGTTGACACAAATGAAAAGGATAGAACAGACATAATACATCTGGTTTACGACTTTTAATTGCCTTTGTGACCCAGTTCATACCAAATCCTCTCAAGGCAAAGTCTTTTTCTTTGTATGCATCATGGGGCTAAATTTCTATCTGAGATATGTTGCTTAAAAAAACATCACCATGTTAAAAAGTAACAATATTTCTTGCTCACATAAATCTTTAGTACTTGCAGGTGACCTGAGAAAGTGAGAAGTGGAGAGTTCAGTTGTCTGGTGAACGAGTATGTTAAACTTTCCAAATAAAAGCTAATCCTAAAGCACCAGATTCTTTTAGCAATTAATCACTATACTGTTGTTTATTAGGAAGACACGCCTGGAATTTTTTAGTAACTCAGGTAACCTTTCATGGTTTGATGGATACAAAAGATAATTGTGTCTACAGTGATTTAATGAGGCTCTCTGATGTAATATAGTAGTCTGTGACTACTGAGTTGGTGTCTGTCCTGGGAACAAGGAAGGGATATTGGAGGAGGGCATGTGTACAGAAACACACTGTTATAAAAACAATCTATTGCTAATCAGTCACAAGAAATATTTTCTATGTCATGTAGCAAGCCAGAACGGACTGCTGGGATAACAGCAACTGAACTTTACTAGTAGACTGGAAATCCTGTGGCAATGTTGAGTAGCTTCAACAAAGGAGATTTTATTGAATTAAGAAATGAACAATGTGCTCAGTACAATATCCCTTGGACACACAGTCCTTTGACTTTCTTGAAGTCTGAGTATTGGCACTCTTTAAAGGGATGGATGTATGGATCCTAAATATCTTTGCTGTAATCAGGAGGTGAATCACTGTGTACGCTGTGGGGCTGACATTAGACGATGATGATGGTTATTTTTGTAAAAATATGCAGACTTCTGAAATGTAAACAGTATCTTCCTTGATTGTAACCATCCTCTCTATGGGCCAGACACTAGATCTCTCCCTCACACACAGCACAGACGGGATTTAACTGTGCACTGTATCAAGTAGTCCTGGTTTCCTCACAACAGTGTCACTTACTACTGTTCATGCTATTAGAACATTGCTTGTGATTTAACAAAATCTTACTGTCTCCTTGAGACAGTCTCTTTAAAGTTAATTCTCAGCTCCCAGTTTTGTACTGTCTGCATTCAGGTAACTACTGTTTTTTACTCAGGTGTTCAAGTCCAGCCTGACTTTCAAAAATGGCAATGTAAAATTGCTTGTGCAGGGAACATGTTCCTTCAGTTGTATCTAGCAAGTTTATTTCTAAACAATGTATTTCCTTTTTTTCTTTTCCTTTTTTTTAAAAAAAAATTATTTTGTTCTGAGAACAGTTAACCCTGAGAAGATTGGATATAATTCTTTCTTGTGCTGCATGACAATAAGTAGGTTTTAGTAGGTTCCAGCCATATGATCTATAAGAAAATATTCCCATTCAGAAAACTGTTAAATATGTGTGTAGTCTACACACTGCTTAGAAATGATGGATTTGCTGAAGTGCATTCCTGAATTAGAACTGGAGAGGCTGAAATTAAGGTGGTGATCTCTCACAGATGTACCTGAACAGTTATTGTCTGTGATAATGTGAAAAACATGAAAAGTCACTCATGTAAATATTAAGATCCAAGCGAGCTTGGAAAGCTGGCTGTAGAGAAAGATGAGGTTCCTGTTTGCAAACTGAGCACTTTTGGACATGGAACAAGAGGCAGACAGCATAAGAATCCACAATGGTTTTGTGTATGCCCAACTTACTTGTAGTAACTAGAAACTTTGAATGCTTCCGTTTTTAAGTAGCCAAGTGGGGGTACATTGAAAATGAATTGTTTTCTAAAAGAAATACGTATTGCTTATTGAAACTAATCCTCCTTCTCTGGAAAAATCACAACCTTTTCAAAGTATTTCGTATTGTAGAACCAAAATCAAGGTTCTCAAAATCATGACCAGCATTAGGAACTTTGGAGAAATCAGCTTTTACAGATTATTTACATGTGCTCTCAATTACCTTTACTTTAACAATGTTTTCACTGGTAGTTTTTTCAGAAAATACAGTATTGCTAAATGTTTAGGATGTATGTTCAGAAGTGAAAACTTAAACAGACTACAAAGATCTCAAAATTCACAGTGCTAGTCAATCCAGGAAATGGGACACACATCAAAGTGTTGGTATTTTAGAGACAGCAAGGAGCATTAAACACACTGGGGTTTAGGAATTCTGCAGATTCCTTAGCTTCTCAGCCTTTGCAAAACATCTGCCCCCACTTGCAAAGGCACTATCTGCCAGTGCTTTCCCAGCTTCGTCATTTTAGAGCATCCCTAAAGCCAAGAATACCAGTTCCAGATCTCAGTAGGTTAAGAATAACCCTAAATATTTTGTAGAGGAAAAAACATCTGAGAAAATAATCTGGTTTGAGAGCAAAATTGACCAAAACACTGGGTCACAAAGCAAAAAACAGAGAATAAAACTTTAAATGCAGTATAAGATGAGATATATCCTTACTGAGTGTATGACAGGATAACAACAGCTGTCCAAGGCATTTTCTGGGAAATAAAGGAGAATTCGAAGTTAAGGATTTGCAAATTTTGCAAGAATTCCTGGTATGATTTTTTGATACTCCAGCACTGACAGTTAATATATTTTATATATTATTATATATTATATAATATCTTATTATATATTTAAAAAAATAATTCCCATATTTTCTTTTTCTTGTCTCATTTAGACATTTAATATAGATTTTCAATGCTAAAGTAAGATTTTTATTTTGATTTCAAACAAACATGAATTTATCCTGCAAAATGCTGGACACCATTCATTTCCATTCATCATTTCCCAGAAGTGCTTGGAACCTACCAAGTTTTGCTGCTTTCTTGTGGGAATAAAGTTTTTGCAGCAAGAACGTGACCTTGGGATCTACTCTTAGTGTCTTTCACATAAGCAGCGGTACATGCTGACGGTACAGGGGTGCTTCCAAGTGCTGCTTATTACTTTGTAGTTAAACCCTGTACAACCTCTTTGCCCTATGCCAGGATTTTTTCTGAAAATTTCTATGTGTATGAAAAATCTCTACTCACATGCATAAAGGTGTCATGGCCCAGAAGATTTCACTGAGTGTGCATCCAGGCTGGTGTTGATATTAAGCCAGTGGGCGTTAACACACAGGGGAGTGTTCTGCACACTATGGATAATGAAAACAACAGTCATCGCCATACTCCTGTAAGGTATGCATTATAATTTCTATTTTACAGAGGAACGCTAACCTAAGTCAACTGTCTGAGCAAGCAAAACTTCTCTCTTTCCATGTAAACTGTGCAAGTGTTACAGTAGTTGGGAACTTGGCAACGATGGATGAACTATTTGTACACAGGTCACCTTCCATGTCTTCTCCGACATACTGTTATGTGACAAAATGGTTTATATCTTAATTCATGAAATTTATTTTTTACTGTAAAACAAATGATAATGAGTAGCTCTTTAAACTAATGTTTTATTTCCAGTGAGTCAAAGTTTTGGCATTAGTTTCATGGAAAAAACATTAATCTTCACAATTGAAATAGAAAGCTGTTGACTAAATATGACCTGACAAAATTCATTTTCAAAACTGTTCACAGATCTTTCTCATCAAATTTTAAGCAATTCATATCTTGTTATTGACTGTTAAGGACTAATAATTATGCTTTCTATTCAGGTTCAGTTACTGTTGTTTGAAACATTCACTTCCAGAACCAAGAAGAAAGTCACATTTAAACATCTACTGAGATATCTGTATGTGTGTAAGGAACTGTCAGGTGTAATAGGAACAAACATTTGTTACTTACATTTAACCTTTGGTTAACTAATAATGTTGTGAGTTGTAGTTCACAGGAGGAAGAAATGTTTGTTCCCAGCTGCGTAAAACAGACAAGCCTTGAGGGCTGTTGTGAAGTTCTTTGAATTATTTTTTCTCCTCTGTCCTGCTGGGAAATGTACAGAAATTGATACAAGACCCCGCTATCATTCATGTGGCAGCAGACTAGGAATGACTGCTAGAATATCCGGGACATGCTTTATGTTTAGCGCTGACAATCTAAGCAAGACAAATATGATTTATGGGACAATAGTTCAGATGGGGAATGAATGTAGATGTCTTGGTGAAAATATCAGCATAAGTAGGCTATGTGAAGGAAGTAGGTTTTAAGGAAGGATCTAAACGAGATTTGGCATGTGGCAGATGGGAAGTTATTCAAACTATAAGAGGCAACATGGAAAAAGAAGTGAAGCTGAGAGTGGGAGAAAAACATGAAAGGAACAGTAGGACAAGAAGGGCACTGGAAAAGTCTGCTGTTCCTTTCCGCATATAACTAACCAAATACATCTTCATAGCCTCAAAAGGTGACTAATGAACTTCTAGTGATTTCTGGTTTATCCCCATAGATAATAATTAATAACGTTGCAGGAAATGTCATCAAGTCTTTCAAACCTGGATAGTTCTCCTTAGTAAACAAAGAATTTACAGTCCGAAAAAAGTCAGAAATCATTATTTTTATTACTGTAGCACTTTTGTGCAAGAGGCTCTCCTTGTTCAGAATCATTTATTGGCTTCTTCGACAAAGAATGGACAAAAGGAAATATTACCAACAGATCTGTACTACAGAAGAAAGAGACCTGCCAAGATCAAGTTATTTGGCCAAGGACATGAAGACAGCTAAAATGGTGGTGAAACTGAGACTCAGTATGTGAACCTGCAATGCTTCAGTCAAGTTACAATTGCAGCACCAGGTTCCTAAGAGCTAGACATCATTCATAGTCATTCCTGTTTTGAATAATGGACTCAATATGCTCACACTATGCACTTTGGGAGTGTCCTAGATCATAGAATCATAGAATCATAGAATGGTTTAGGTTGGAAAGGACCTTGAAGATCATTGAGTTCCAACCCCCCTGCCATAGGCAGGGACACCTCCCACTAGACCAGGTTGCCCAAGGCCACGTCCAGCCTGGCCTTGAACACCTCCAGGGATGGGGCCTCAACAACCTCTCTGGGCAACCTGTTCCAGTGCCTTACCACCCTCAAAGTGAAAAACTTCTTCCTAATGTTCAATCTAAACCTGCCCTCTTCCAGTTTGAAGCCATTCCCCCTTGTCCTGTCACTACATGCCCTAGTAAAAAGTCCTTCCCCAGCTCTCCTGTAGGCCCCCTTTAGGTACTGGAAGGCCGCAATAAGATCTCCCTGGAGCCTTCTCTTCTCCAGGCTGAACAGCCCCGACTCTTTCAGCCTCTCCTCATAGCAGAGGTGCTCCAGCCCTCGGATCATCCTCGTGGCCTTCCTCTGGACACGCTCCAGCAGGTCCGTGTCCTTCTTATGTTGGGGACTCCAGAGCTGGATGCAGTACTCCAGGTGGGGTCTCACGAGAGTGAAGTAGAGGGGCAGAATCACCTCCTTTGACCTGCTTTTGACCTGCAAAGGATCACTTTTTGAAGGCTAAATGTATACTTGCAGATTGCTCCTTTACCAGGTCTATAAGAAACTTAATATAGTTTCATAAATTTCTCTAGTAGATTGTTATTCTATTTCAACTTTCTTTCCTTAGCTTAAAAACCATGAACAGCTTTGCCTGTCCCTTCCTAAGTAATACTGTCCTCAGTCCTTTTTCTCTGCCTTGTTTTGCCAGTGATACAAGCCTTGTCAATCCACTTGTTTGCTGCTTCTCCAGTTAATTTTGCAGGGTGTGCTAAGCTGATCAGAAAGTGAGGCATGTTTTCCTTGAGCTGACCCCTGTCAGCATTTCTCCCCTCCCAAGCTCTCCTTCTCCAGCTTATCAACTAATGATGATTGTTAGGCCAAGGTGTACATGGGTGGAAATTATATGTACGTAATGAAAAAAGGAAAGAAAGTTAACATCATTTGTATGTAAGAGATTAGTTATGTGGTTACCACTCTTTTTGTGGTTATTTCCTTTGCTTGAGAGAGAGCTAAAAACTGAATGACAGAACATAAAGGAATGAATACATTTAATGTCCATGTAGATAAAATCAGAGATGAAAACATAAAGAATATAAAAACAGAATTCTACCACAACTCCAGAATAAAGGCTGCCAGAATCCTCAGCAAGGTAAGTGTGCCAGGTTTTAAATCCCACAGCAGCACACGTTGCATAGAGTAAGCACCGTGGTGCAGTTTACTCTATTACTTAAATAACTCGGTAAGGAATATTCTGGTTTGGTGTTAGTGTAGCTGTAAAATCTTTCTGTGCACTATTCTGAGAATGAACTTTAATCCATATCTTATCTTCTGCTTGAAAATGAACATCCTTTCTATTCTTATCATGTTTCTGCTTTTTTTGAATTTTTGAGCGTCAGCCATATTCCTCTTGGCAGTTACATGAAGTTGTTCCTGCTCGGCTATTTGTTGTGCTCAGTTACCTTTGAAATTTGTCCCTCTTTTTATGACTACGCTCCAGAGGCCCTTTTAATAACCTGCCCGGAGCTAATGATTCCATGAAAGCCGAGCTTGCTCTGATAAACTCTCTGCTTTCTCATTAGATTGTACAAATCCTTCACTGTGATACAACATAGTTTATAGAGAAAAAAATCTCAGATAGCCATGTACTACAGATTGGCTTCGTGCTGTCGGCTAAACTAGTCTTGGATCGGGACACAGCGTGGAGACTATCTACCTTCTTACCATCTAGACTAGATAAAACAAGTGTGTCTTCTCTGTGTTGGCACATCAGGGATGTCAGCACCATTGTATGAACTGGATTCAGCAAGCGGCCAGCGTCGCAGTATAACGTATGGGGTACTGTGCAATAAAAGTGTATCATGAACGGTTTGGGCCACGGTCGTTCTATTTATCTATCAGTCCCTCACACTGATGATGCATCTACTTAGAATAAATAATCTTTTAAAATAAAAGGGCAGTTCTTCATATTATAGCATTTTCCCGATGTGAGGAGGTCAAATGCGAGGCCTAAAAAGACTGCCCTTTCCCTTAAAATGTTAACTCAAAGGTTAAGACCTGTTCTCTACCCCCAACCATTTCTCAGCCCTCTCTGGCAGCGGTGCCTGCGCTCCCCCTCCCACCTCGGGCCCCAGGTCCGTACCCATGGGAGGTGATGGTTTTTCTGCACAAAACGTTGGGTCTTCCTCAGGAAAATGTCGAGAAACAACCTGTGGGCTGCGGGGGAGGCAGTGCCACAGGCGGAGGCACAGCCACAGCCCGGGAACACCCGGCTGAGCCTCCTCGCCTGGGGCTGTGTCCTGAGGGGAAAATGGCTGCCCAGCGGCCTGCCTGGGCCTCGCTGTCCCCCTGAGGTGCTCGGAGCTTTTGCCTGTCCTTGGGGAAAGGTGTGTTTGTGTTGGGCAGCGAGCACACAGAATCATTAGAAGAGAAAATAAATTCCAAAGGAAATGTTTTTTTTTCTTTTTTTTAAAAAAATAAAAAGCTGGATAGATTTCCTTGCTTACTGGTAGAAAGCGCAGTTCTTGGCAAGCTGGGCCCTGTCAAGGCTTTACTTGGAACTTCCAACAGATACTTTGGTTAAAAACCCTTAAATCTTTCCTTCTGTTAACAACAGTGTGCAGTAAGTAAAAAAGAAAAAGGACAATGTGAATTTAAGTGATAAAAGTTTTTCTTCCAGATGAAAATCTTCATGTAACCTACAGAAGTAAGGAATATAGTTTGCATTCACTTTATTCTGAGGGAAGACTGTGACTAATTGGCCTATCTGTAATGTTTTTGGAGTGATTCCACTATAAATACACTCTTTATAATTAAACTAACCGGCTGATTTATTGGACCCGCAGTTCAGATTCTGCAGCGCTGAAGGGATTTTCTTGCATTTCTTTTAATGATGATCATGATTTTCTCAGCTGGTGAAATTTAGCTTCAGTGGTTCTGGCGAGATAAAAGCTGCTTGCAGGTGTTCCAGAGTAACAGTTTTAAAGATTGACTCAGGTGATAATCCTTTCAATTTCTGAAACAGCTTATATGGAACTGATTGTAAAGACTGAAAAGCTGTGGGTTTTTTAAGTTATTTATTGTATCCTACCAGAGTATGAAGCTTTAGTATTTTAGTGGCTTTCTAAATGCTGATGGGTGGATTGTGGTTTAGTGAATAGTATGAACTCAGTGAAGTTCTCACCGGCTTCTGCAGCAGGATTCACACTGGCTTCTGTGGTATGGGGGAGGAGGGGGGTTACATATATGAATTTCTTTTATGAAGTTATCCAAAAAGTGGAATAAGTACTAGTAAGAGTAATCTCTGGATGGAGAATTTTTCTGCCTGGAATTTTACAGTTTTCTTTCTCAGACTTGTTAGGAAGGCTTAGATATGATAATAGTAGAAACTCATTTAGGAAGTATATCTGTTACATAGAAAGCAGTTATTGGTTGAAGCTCTGGATTAGAAGTGAACTCTTTGTTTGACTGCTTACTTCACTGCTTCAAATCTATTTGTTTGATGATTTTAATTTAAAAAAAAAACAGTTTTCATTTGGCACTTCAGTGTGAAAGGTTACCTCCCTTATTGTGATAATTATTTTTAAGCTTTTGTTTGAAATAGTGTTTAGCTGTAGCAGCAAAGATTGCTAGTCACAGACAGAAGGTGGTTGTGTTTAACTTTGTGTTTCGCAAATATAAAACTAAAAGGATTCTGAGTCCTAAAGAGCGTACAGTCCTGGGTATTGGAGAAGGTGGTTTCCAGACAGCAAGAACAAGAAGCGCTACAGCTGTTTTAATCTGGAAGAACATCACAGTAAACTGTGACAATGAACTTGGGCTGAGGATCTCCTTCCAGACTTTTGCAGAAGGATCGCTTTTGTCAGTAAAACAACAAAGTTCACAAGGGCCAATCACTTACAAATTCATTTTGGTATCTTTCAATGTGCACTGCAACTTACTAGTTCCCTGAGGATGGAGGAAAAGCTGACACTTAGTGTTTTCTTATAACATTTGAAATGGATTGAAATGCAGGAGCATTTAATGCATGATACTCTGCTGTCTCATTTGATTTGCAGTGCTGCTATATTGCCAACATGAAATAACTGTATAGAAGTTCTCGCCTCCTCACAAACATATTTGGGTCTTGCAACTGATGGAAAAACATCAACCAAATTGCAGCTGTAATTACACTTTTTGCTTTTTAGAAAAGTGCTGCAAACGTTGCATCAGGCGGCACAGTGAAATTGTCAAAGCTGTGTTTTGGACTGTGTGTTTGGAGAGTGTGGTTTTGCCGCAGCAAGCTTTTGATTTTTGGTAGGTGCTTGTTTGAGGGCATGTCAGGGAGTTTCTGAGAAGCAGCTGTCTCTGCAGTAGGCTGAGGCAGCCCGAGAGCAAGTTCTGTAAAACTGCATCTTGAGCCTTCCCCCGTCGGATCACAAGCCTTATGAATATTACCCAACTGCTCCCCCTTGTGCTAGCTACCAAGGGCTTTGTTCACACACCTGCATGTTCCTAGGCATAGAGGTATATTCTTTTGGACTTTTTTTTTTTGAAGTCTTAATAGTTGCAACATACACAGATGGCTTATTTTCAACCTTGTTTCCTTCAATAATTTCACATGGAGGGGATCATTAAGTAAATATACCTCAGACTTATGTAATGAAACATTATTTGCTGGACTTTGGTTCTATACACTTTAATTGGTGTGATTTTCTGATAAAGAAAATAGTTTTATATACACACTTATGTACATAATTATTAAGATGAAAAGCATATTAAGAAAGACCCTATTTTTAAAATAGGGTAAAATGCCCCAAAGATGTGCATACCTGCTTTAGTGTCTCATTCCTCAGCAAAGCCGATTTAGCAGTTAAATTACCTTATGTATTCCTAGATACCATGAATAGCCTTGATGCACTTGTACATGTTGAAAAGATGGTACTGAGATTATTTAGGTAAAAATGGCTGAAAAAATTTCATCCTCATATTTCAAGGGGTGCGTGCATGGAAAAACTATTATAAACCAGTAGTTTTACTATTGTAAGCATTAGATGAATCCTCTCTTTTACAACGTTTTGTTGTAATGTCTTTTAGGAGATTGGATGTTTCTTAATACTATATAAAATATTTCTTTTTATTTTTCTTTTACTGCAGGTTATTGAGGTACACAAGATTTTTATAGCATATCTCACATACTTAGTGTAAAATTGATTTGAACTTCAGTCCTCTTGTATTTGAGCTGGTAAATATTTCCTTGAATTAACAAATGTTTGTGAATAGGGCCAGACCATTCTAACTTATCTGAAACTGTGTTGATCTTTTTAAAGATTACTGGGGTTTTGCTATTTTTAAGATAACTCATGTTATACAGGAACAAGTTCCTGATGATTGTGTTATGTCTTTGCATTTTCATTGTTAATAGGATATATATGTATTATACTAAAACCCATATGCTCAGTCTCTAAGTGGCTTTATGACAATTAACAGGTTTTTATTTAAAGCAGCAGCATTTTATTTATGTAAGCAGCTTTTAAATATAAATATTTTTCAGCACAAATTTTGATGTTTGATTACACTCTGGCATTTCCAAAAATTATTATTTTTATTAATATAATAGACATTTACAGAATTAGTGATTTCTGATTAAAAGTAATAAAATGTATTGCCAGTTCTCACCCTCTCCCTGTCCTTGAAAAAATGCCAGTTATTTAGAAAGACCCTAATTCTTGAAATCAGATGTAGTTACAGCATCATGCAGAAAATAAGGTGGGAAGGGATATAAACGCAAGACAATAAGTTATTGGAAGTTTAGAGAAAGTTTTTAAAGTTATACAGCTTATTAAACGTGTCTCAATTTCTAATTAGTTAAGTTAAAACCAAGCAGAAGTTCTTAGTGAAATCAGTGTGATATTCTCTAGATGTTCTTTAGTTAAGACTATTTTAACGTGTTCATCTGGGCTGGACGCAGGGCGTTACAACCGTTAATGGGTAAATGTTAAGAATGCAGTGCAGATTAACACAGGTGCATGGGAACCTTTGTACCGCAGTCTTCTGCAAACCAAGGCAGATATTCATTAATACAGCGTGGTCTGCCATCTGATGGTGTGCAGTTAACATTTTGGTTGCTCACAGCTAAAGTAATTTAGTAAATGACAAATAGAATTCTTAAATGCTTTCAATGGATTAATGCAATGGATTCTTTTTTTAAAGGTAAAGGGGATACTGCATCCATTTGGTGTCTTTACTGCTGGAAAAATAATGACAAGCAGAAGTTTTTTGTATTACCTTGGTAAAAGATCCTCTGGAAGTCAAACACTATTAACTTTAACGAAGTAGCTTTGATGGCAGGGAAGAGACAGCTGATACTACACTTCCCTAACAATAAACCACACTGACAGATAAAAACAAACACGTGCGCGATAACATATAGCATTGCAGAGAACGGAGCCAGAAACTAATGTAGACTGATGTGATCTTTGCTTTCTTTTAAAGCCTGTTACTACTATTGAAATGGTTGCTTCTGAAAAGAATTAAAAAAGAATTCTGCTTTTGTGACAAATTTATATCATACTACTGAAGCAGGCAAAAGCAAATAGTAAGATGTGCCTCATATTTTGTTGGGCTCTGATTTTTGGAAATTGGTTTTGATCTTGAAGATAATTTTGCTTAAAATTATACACTGTTGATGAGAACTTAATCAGAAGCAGCAGTCTGTTCTTTTGTCATGATGACGTACTTATTCCTTTCTGTATTCTGCTCTCTCTTCCTGAACTTGTTCTTTTTTTGCACTCAATTCTGGACATATTACCGCTGCTTTTCATAATTTTTACCTGAGCTGGAGAACCATTTTATTTTTCAGTTACGTCTTTATACAGAGGACAAAGAGACATGGTGCACTTGCTAATATAAATAATACTAAGAAAGGAGGAGGAAAATGTTATTTTTTGCTACTAATAGTTACTTGCTTAGTGTAACTTATCTCATTCACAGCAAAGTGTGTGTTAATCAGATCCCATGAGCAAAAATGCAAACTATGTGGTTTCCTAGTACAATAGTCTGATACGCTAAAAAAAATTTGGCCTTAAAGTCCTCAGTAAAGTACGCAGCAGCAGTAGTAATTTTCTGTATAGTCCCATAGTTGAACGCTTGCCATTTTTTGTAAAGTTACGGACTTTACAGCCGAGGTTTTATTCGTGCTGATAGATAATGAGTAGGGACACTAATGCTGTGAATTGCATGGACACTTTCTGTCATTCATGCTTTGTATAAAAGGCTTTGTTTTCTTTTCACCTCTTGGTTCATTGTAATTACTCTTGCTTTCTCCTGCTATAAAAGAATGCCAGGTAGAAGATGCATGTAAGGCAGGAACCTGATTATGGGGTTTTGGTCACCAGAACCTGTGTGTGTTCAGTGGTGTGCCATTGTAGGGGAGGCAGCAGATGCCTTTGATGTGCTGTTGCCTGCAGCCTAGTGGTTAGGGCAATTTATGGAAGCTGGAAGCCGTTTTGAGTTTTTTTCAGCAAGGAGGTTGTACTCTCAGGTTTCTTGCTTTTTTGGACACTCCGATTACTGTTAGGTAAAGAGTGTTGTTTTCACTGGGCTTACTTTCAAAGAAAAGTGAGCCAGTCTTCTATATCCAGCAAGACGACATAGGCATCTGAAGTGCAGCATGGGCTTTTGGGATGTGAGGAAGAGCCTCACCTAGGAGGACGGTGGAGTTTCAGACATGTCTGAGCACCTACAGTCAAGCGTCTTGATGCTAAGCATTGCCATGTTTAAGTCCTGTCATGAACTGAACCATGCTTTCTGATGTCTCATTGGCAGTAGTGCCATGACAGGAGTGTATTTCTGGTCCAATTCCTGCTTTTTAAAATTTTAATAGCAAGAGCAAAGTATTTATTTGGGAAGAACAGTGTGCTAAGATCAACAATTTGAAAAACATTTTAAAACTCATAGCCAAAGCTGTTTTGGGATTTGTGATGTATCCTAGAAGTTATGGAATGTGTACCCAATCTATGCTCTAATCATGCCTGTGTACTCTAGTCCTTTTTAGAGATTTCCACTGTAGAGTTGATGTCAGCCTCTATTTTCATTTGCATGTTTCTTGTGAGCTGCTTTTCAGACTGCATCTTTCTCATCCAGACCTCACAGCAGATTTCCTTAGGCTTTACCTTCCCCACGAAGACAGGTGCTTTTAAACCAAGAAGACAGAGCAGTTTATTGCTTATATGAGTTGTCAATATGTGCAAAAAGCAGAAGTTGCTTGCTTTTACTATTGCCATGTATTGTAAGAGCACCATTCTTCTTTGGGCAGGTGAATTCATGGGCTTGATTCCTCTGAAGACAGGTGTGATACTGTAAATAACGTAACTGATCCAGTGAGAGGTGTGCTGGCGAACTCTGTAAAATGGTACAGCCTGCCTGCTGAGAGTATCACTGCTTTGCTTTTAGGAACAAGGTGTTTCACTGATTTGGAGAGGTAGACTGTGGCCACACCACAGCGGCGTTTGTCTGTGGCTGGAGCTACTTGAATGAAAGCTTCTGTGCCTTATGTGCGGTGTGGTGCTGCACACCCAAAGGCAGGGCTTTTCACCGGTGTAGGGTCTTACTGGTAATGGGGTGAGGAGATGGCCAAGCACCTGGTGTTTTTTACCTGTCTGCTTCTGCATGTTTGTAGAAGGTGCTTGAGCTGTGAGTGGATGCTGCAGTGCTAACAGTCAACCCTGAATAGTATTTCTTATGAGCCCCTGACTTTTGATTAGCTTCTTGATGCTTGCATGTAGCTTCTGAATACATGTATTGCTTACCTGCACTACACAGGCTGTTTGTGGTTTGTGGTGTTTTTTTTTTTTCTTTTATCCTAAAAAAGGCTAGTTCTGCTATTGACTACTACTGATTTTTTATAACTAAAATTTTAAAAATCGTTTTGGATTATGTTGGAGCACACATTATTATATTTAAGTGGAATAACTGATTTACTGTTCCAGAGCACAGAAATTAGTAAGTCTTGCAACCACAGCTTTTTTTTGACCATTGTGTTTAAAAATAGTCTGATAAGCTTGGCCTCTAAGGAGTAATGCAGGGAAGAATCCTATATTCTCATTTCAGTTCCCTCCTGTTATCAGGCTGATCCTTTTCCTGAGTCATTCCGTGTTTCCTTTTCCGGGATGCTTTATATTCAGGATCTTCAGATGTTGGTCGAATCAGTGTCAGATTTCCTGAAATACATATTTTAACTTGTACATGCTACACACTTCTTTTTGAGGTCCTGGTTTACCTTTATCACATGGTAATCTTAAGTTATTTCACTTAAAGCATTTTAATTTTCATATAGTAACTGAAATTGTATATATGTAAGATTTTTGGTCTGCTGCTTTGCCTTATTTTGGCACGTGAACTTTCCATAGGGGGATGCTTTGCATGTAGGAAGAAGTGATTTAAATTTGTCCTATGCTCAATCTCAGACCGTATTTGTATTCAGCAAGTGCTGTGCCCTCTTGTGTTCACTTGGAAAAGCAACCAAAGTATAAGAAAATAAAGCCAGCCTACTGAAATTAAGTCGGCAGAAGTTGATATGTCATGCACCTTCTGTCTCAGATCCCTGCAAGAGTCTCAAACTGTGGAAATGCTGCATTCTAGAGTTCCAGAATTTGATGATTTCTCTTCTTCCCTGTCCTGGGCAGTACGAGTTAGATTGCTTTAATTTCATTTTAAAGGAAAAGAAGGCAAAGTGTAAGAGCACAGAAGAATAGTAAAAAGAGTAAATATGTGCAAAATCATAATTGGGTCAATTTCCCACCCCCCAAAAAAACCCATGCGGTAACAGAAGTTTTGCAAACTAAACCTTCCTGATCAAGTTCTGTCAGCTATTTTTAGAAGGTGATTCGGTATGCTTTGTGCTTGGCCAGTGAAATTATTTGATAATATGAAAGCATTCTGTTAATTAAATCCTTATTGTATTGTAAGTTAACAAAGATGAATATAACACCAAAATGCAGTAAATTATGAGTTCAGCTTGTTTCCAGTGGGGCTGTAGGTATTTTTAACTTGCCTCCATTAGGTTAAAATCAGCAACATAATAACAGTAACGAGATTGTTTATGTTCATCAAAATTCCAGTTTGGTTTATTCACAGTTGTGGTGGAATATACTTATATGGATTTTTCCCATGCATTTTTAAATGTTAACTTTACATTGATGTGTCTACTGTGCACTTCTTCCACTTTTTTTTTAGGTTTGTTTCCTGTAGAGAATTGTAATACATGTCAGTCATGTCTTAAGTTGATCTCTTCTTTTGCATGGGGAATATATTTTGGCTTGCATGAAGTATTATTATTTTTGAAACCGTATTGTTACGTTTTGTAAGCATGAAGTTTTTAATTTGTAATTTTTGTGAGAATTATGATTACAGCGGGGGTGTTTTGTGGATCTTGTGACGCTGCTGAATATCTATATGAGAGTGTCATTTTATATGTAATACTTATAATGCCTGAGTAAGGACTTGTTTGTTGCAGATCAGTTGTTGCCTTGCTGTTTCATGGTACTGTGGGAGGGAATCAGTTTGGAAAAGAAACAGGCATTTGCTTCATTGGGATTATGATGTGTAAAACTGGAGTGGTTCAAACGTGATTTTAGGTGTAATTAGAAATCAGACACAGCAAAATTGGTTAAGTCTTTGTGAACCTTTTGCCAAGTCTAATCTGAGTTTCTTGTCAGCCTGACTAATTTCAGAGGCTTTCTTTTGCAGGAAATCGCATTGTATACTCGCCTTGTAGGGACTTGGACCTGGATAGAGAATGTGCGTATGAAATGAGATCACTTGCTGGCTTGGAATGAATATTGTTTCATAGCTTAGGTTGGTACTTTGGTAAAAACTGAGATGTAGGTTATATAAAGAACAGATAAATCTTGAAGTCTGAATTGTCAAATACCATGGAGGATCAGATTTTAGTTTAAGAAAGAGCAAGGCTTTTGAAGTAAACATGTAAAACTTTTAGATGCTTTTATAAAAAGTAATATATATATATATATATGTGTGAGGTTAAAAAATCATGTTCAGATTGATTATTTGTATATTTGAGCAGTGTTTATATGAAAACATTTTCCCATTTGGAGTATAACTGATGGCTCAATGTGTAAAAATCCTTATTTAAGAATAGAAACCCAGATGGCATAAATCTGATAATTCACTTTACTAATGATACCCAAAACAAATGAAAGAGCTGCAGCAAGAAGATAAGAGTTTTTAATAGGGTTGTCTCAGTTCCCTCATCTTGGCTGGTGTAACATATGTAGTCAGGTCAAAACAAAGCTGTCTTCTTCGTGTTTATTTTCTTTAATTGTGGGACAGGTTTGCTGTGTCTTATTAAAGTGAGAGTTCAGCTCTGAGAAAATCATTGTGTTTAGTAGAATACTGTGCAGACCAAGTCCTTACAGATGTTACTTGTAGATCACACATGCTGTAGCAAAACCACTGAAAAACCCCAATACTTGAAATCATTGGTGGAAACGTCCACTGTGGTTTAATGCTACGGATATGATGAGGATAAATCACTTGTGATATTTGCTTTTGTAACTGAAAGCAAGAGTTAGTTTGAGGCATTTGTTTCCTACCGAAGCCTGGAAACAGTAAGGTTTTGGAAACATGAGTTAAATGTAAGCCTTTGTTTCAGCTTTGTGTGTAACCAATGGAGTGAAATTAAGCAACGTTCTAAGGACTGGTCTGGGCTATCTCTTTATATCACCAGTTTATACTGTTGTTTTGTGACATATTGCTTTGGAGACTGAGGTGATGACAGACCTCAATTTAGAATTACAATTATTTATGTGTAAGGTGTTCATAAGCTGTAGTTCATCTGACAGTTCAGGACATCCCTACTAGCTCATGATGTGGGAGGACATCCACCTTCTACAATCCTCAGCTCAGGGACAAGTTTTCCAGGAGAGGAAGACTGTCTCATGTAGATATGTATGTTTATGTCTGCTCTTTCCAAAGCTTAGTATTTTTTAATACTCAATCTTAAGGGTGTTTTCCAACCGAAATGATTCTGTGGAGGCATGGACTTACTGATAAGGCAAGGTTTGTAGTCCACTGCATTTTTTTTTTTCCTTTGGGCAGATTGGTCTTTGGTCGTCTTATTGTGCTGGACCCAGTGTGGCCACCTCCCAGGGCAATCATGCTTGCCTGGCCTGCTCTTGACTCTGTTCCTCACCTTGGCTGCTGTTTTCATTCTCTTGCTTGAGCTGTTCAAGTCCTGCACCTGAACAACAGATGGCTGTGGTACCTGCAGGAATGAATGGTGAGTTTTTCATCATTACTGCCAATATGTTTCTGACTCAGATTATTAAAGGTTTTTTTAAGTGAAGGCAGTGAATTTCTGTCAACAGGAATCCAGAGAAAGATGGGATAGGAGTGCCACATGGTATCAGTGTGGAATTGGAGCACTTAGAAAGAAACTGTAATTTCCTGTATAAATCTGCTTTTTGCTTCTTTGGCTGTTTCAAGGCATGTTAGCTCTGGATAAGATTATTATTTCTTTTCAGGTATCCAATATAATATCTTTGAGTTACCCACATGTAGTTAAAATGGTCTTATAACCATTTGCTGTGATCTTCCTGATCCTGTAAATTATAGCATTTGGAATTGCTCTGTAGTTAGATGAGTATCCAAAAGTTTGAGGTTTGATGATCAAAAGATAAAAATATTGACGCTGAATCCCAGAACTGGTGTTCAGTTCCTGTGCTTCTGATGAAGGGCTGTTAGTAAAATGAAAACAACTGACACTATGATAAATTAATATTGTCGAGGCCATACTGTATGACTTGAGATGTAGCAAATTTGCAAGACCTTGAGAAAAAGATACATTGGAAAGTGAGTTAAGGAATGCCATTGTATAGTGCAGATTTTCATGAGCAGAGGAGTTTTTGTCAAGTTTAAGAATAGCTGAAATAAGCCCCTTGCTCATTTCATCAAACTTTTGAAAAATCACTTTTGCCTGTAGATTGTAGTTGGTCAGTTAATTTGAGTATAACTGACTATTTTTAAGGTAGAGTGAAAAGGAATACAATCTTACTCATGGAATAAGATACGGGAAAACACTTTGGTAGTTTGAAGCTTGACTGAGTGACCCAGGAGTCTATATATCCTTAAACAATGTGTATGCTTTGTGCATACAGATCATTTTAGAACTGATACTCAACATTGTTATATGGTTTCATATTTAAAGGACCCTTGGGTTTTCTGTTCTTTATGCTTTGAAATAACTTGTTCTGTGCTTTAGAATTAAGGGTTAGTTTGTTTGCTTTTTGTTTTGTAGGGAGAAAATTGTATACTACAACACTTGTAGTTTTGAGGCTTTCTTAGTATTGTGGCATATTCTCAATCTGTTCAGAGTTCTTGGTCCATTTAAGCATAAACATAGCAAGTAGAAGGAGCTACAGTAGTAGCATATTCTACTTTTGTAATTTCTGAGCCGGCATTAATGATTGGCTTTCTTTGTTGGTGACACAGATATGATCCCTTATAGTACGTCGAAAAAATGCACAAAAAAGAGATTAGATGGGATCATGTACACCCCCCTGTTGCCCTCCAAAAACGTTTAAATGCATGAGTTCTCAAGAACAAAACTATGATCTTGAAACCCCTGGTACATGCTCTGCTTTATTCCAGTTATGTCTAGACTGCATATTCCATTTGATTCTTGAAGTTCTGCAGATACTAGAATTGCATATTTCTGCAAGCTCCAAACTGCCCCCCCTCTTCACTTTTCTGGGGTGTTTAGGACCAACTGGATCCAAGGGGGATGATCTGACAGGTATGCTTTGGGAGCTCCTGGTGAGTGTTGGTTGATCAGGCTTTCCACAACGTAGAGGCTCAATACCACTGTCTTTTGAAACGTAACTGAAAGTGATGGAAAACAACTTTTTGTATCAATCCTACTAGCTGGAGCCAGTGCCCTAAAAGTGGGAGACACAACTTCAGTTTCCTCTGCAGCTTGGCAGTAGCGTGGGGCTCTAAACCTGGCTTTTGGGTCCAAGTGTTTATGAGGTTAGTGCTTTAGTATGTAACTTTTAGGCATATCTTTTATGGGATCTAACTGTAATTCTGCTCCCAGTGTGCTACTAGTTTATCCTCTTCTTTCATATGTAGGTCTGTAAGAAATCAAAACATGTACATTGGTGTTAGCAGCAGCTTTCTTTTTGTCTGCATACCCAGATTTGATTTATAATCTTGATGTTGTCAGCATCTGACTCTAATTAACTGGATAAATGTAGCTGAGATCTTGACTGAATTAGCAGTTGAAGAATGCATCTTACCAGAAGCAGATGGAGAGAAAAAACAGCGTGTTTAGTTTATGGCCGTTCCCCTGGTTTATGGCCATTTCCTATTTTTAAGGGAAAAAGTTCTGCCAAATCAATTCTTGTCAAATGCTAATTAAATTATAGTGATGATTAATCCTGATGTAAATACATTATTTCAATGTTTAGGAGAGTTATAAATAGTTTGAAGACTTAAGAGCCATTGTGAATATATACTTAATCTGGAGTGCATTTGGGAGGGAGAAAATGTCAATTAGATAATTCTGTGACAGTTTACATAGTTTAATTTATATTTTGTAAATAATGTTTGTTGTTATTAGCCTCTGTTGTAGATAGAACTCAGCTAAATCTTTTTGTTGGTTAAAAAAATCCATATAGTGACATTTATACTGTCTTCTTTACTGTCCTTCTTTTCTTTTCTCACTAGAAATCTGAGTTTTACAAAAAAGCAAGTGTTGCCATTTCTAGACTGTGGAAAAAGAAAATGAAACAGGAAGGTACTCCCTAGGGTCACTGAACAGGCTGAGAATAAAATCCATGTCTGCGAGCTACCTCTATCCAGTGCCTTAAATGCTGTGGAAGGAATACCCTTTCATGGTGTTTTCTACTGCATATATTAAGAAAGTGTGCAAGCAGCTTCAGCAGTTGCATTACCCTATGTATAGTGTGATTCTTTACTTTGATCAGTGTATGAACAATGTGGGGGGAAAAAAATTAGCATGTGAAAAAAAAAAAACCCACCACATTTTTCACTTAAAAGAAAAAAAATAAAATTCCAAGCCTTGCTTTCAGAATATATTATCTGCTGCAAGGACAGGTCACCCCCTTACTCATTACTGGTGAAAAGACTTCCTTAAAGAGGTAGCATGTCTTGGTGAAGAGCCGTTAACACTGTTACTATGCTGCACAACTTGTTTTTTTCCAGCCAGCCACTCTGGTCACCAGTCAGTGCTCCTCAGGAATGTGTTTGGAGGCAACCTTCAGGGAAAGCTCCATTCGGGTTCCAGATTGATGAGGTAAAGCAACAGACCTTAGCATTTCCTTAGTCCATCACAATGGCGCCTGCAACACCTCAGTTCACCACTGTGCTGGCAGATGTATAAAACAAAGTTGGAGGTTAATTTATTGGTACTGGAGAAAAGACATCTCTGCTCCTTCATCTGCAGTATTCTATGAATTATATGCTTATGCAAGGTGAAACACTGAATTTTTCTATGCACCATAATTTATGATGCATTTGCTGCTTACGGATAAGAAAGACTTGCCAATTTGCAGTCGTACACATCATATATACAAGCTGGAAATAAATATGTTTTGGCTTTCATTGGAAGGTGCAAATTTATCTGCAAGTGAAATGTAAAATAGCATTATACGCCACCAGTATCTGTAGCTTGAAAAAGTTTATCTTTCTTGTCACAATAAAGAAATTGCTTGACATTAAAAGTAGAGTTGTTTCTAACAAACAAAAAGACCCCCTTGTAGTAGACTATTGGATCTGCCATAGTATGGAGACAAATAGTATGTGTGTGAAAGTGACAGCTAGTGCAGAGAACATAACAGTATTCTGTTACGCATTTGCATCAATTATACAGGGCAAAACACCGTGTCACTGAGGGAGCGTTCTGTGGTGGCCACCAGTGTTTTCCTAGGTGAAAGGGTAATTATTTTGCTGTTAGTTCTTAATTTATTAATAGTCAGCACCAAATGTTAGGGTAAAGGATTATTCCAAACACAGTGACAGATCAGCTGTGTGGAAGATGTAGTGATTTTGCTGCTGATAAGAAAAGCTATTAGTGTAAAGATAAAGGTCAGTTTGGAATCTGAATGCTGTTGAGTGGCATTTAAGAAAAAATGAAAAGTGAAATGAAACTCTATGGGTATAACCTGGTAGAAGTCTATAGATGTAAGTGAAACTTTAGGTTGCCATTCCAGCTAACCGTTTTGGTCTTACTAGTATTATAAAAGAAACAGTCGAGAGCCTGATCCACTTTACATTTAAATAAAAAAAAAAAAAAGTTAGACTTTGAGAAATTGTACTGGGTCTTGACAGTCACCCCTAAATACATGTTCTCAGACTAAAGTAGATCTTGCTAAAGAAGATACATTCAATCCTTTATTGTCTTTATACTGTTTATGTTTCTTCAGAGAGAAATATCAACTTGTTTGTGTTTTGGTTTTTTTTTTTATTTAATAACAGTGTTGACTTTTGAATGTGAAATGGCAGACATCTTGCTTTAAAAAAACACCACAAACCCTAGTATTTTTGTGACTGGAATTCCTTGCACCAATAGTGATTTCCCTAACTTGCTATGGATGCTGCATGTTTTCATAAGTAGCATTCCTGTGTTTCCATAAGGCTTTCAAAAGTGCAAACTGATTAGTGGCCATTTTGAGGGGGGATGGAAAGGCTTAAAATACATATTTGTCTTTGATATTATGTCTGAAAAATCAGATGAACATCTTTCTTCAGATCATGTGCCTCAAAGTTTCTGGGAAACCAAATGCCCTGAATTTTGTGCTAAACTTAAACACAAGTAAAGCACACAAGATTGTGGTGAGGCTTGTGCAGAAGGACAGCAGGTTCATTGTGTTCTTGCAGGGGTGACATTTAAAAGCCAGGATTACTCCTGAAGTACACTTCCCATTAGCCTGTTCTCATTTGAACCAAGAGTGCTCCAATGATGCAGCTTTTTCTGCTGGAGAAAATCTGTGTTATATGAACTGGCTTTGACTTTACAGATAAAGAAAACCTGAAAAAATTGTTTCACATTTATCCAAATGTCTGTAGCATTATTTGTAAATGGCTTGCATGCTGGATAGCTGTATGCAGTATGGCATTCACCCCTTGTATGTGCAGAGTACACAGCTCCTTAAACTCTTTGGTGCATGCAGAGACAGCAAGTTGGTGTTTTGTTTAGTTGTTGTTTTTTTTTTTTTCCCCTTAGATGTTTGTGAACTGCAACATCTATAAAATTCACTGAGTGGAATACAGAGAATTGCTTGCCTGTTTCACATCCTGGGCTTAGTTTATATTTTCATCAGATTAAATCAGGAATAACTTGGGTAAGACTAACATCTGAAGTGGAATAAACAAAGCATTCAGTTATCTAGGTTTGAAGGGAGAGTTTCATGCTTGGAGTAAAGTTATTCACTAGATGATTCTCCTGAAGAATATTTCAATTTGCTGTTGTTGCTTGCTTTTGTCTTCTCGGATCTGTGTCCATAAGTTAAAATCACAACCTTTACTGGTAGCTGGCATAAAAGAATTTATTTACCATGTTGCATAAACCCGACAAAAGCAAACTTCTGGCCAGTTTTTCTTGAGATATTTGCCTTTATTGTGTGGGGTGGGTTCAGGAATCTTTCCTTCACATACTATGGTTTTTGTTTTTTTTTTTGTTTAGTGACAGATTTATTATTAAGGAGCGAGGCTATATGGGAGATAGTGGGAGAGGAAGTGAAAGATATATAGAAATACCTTATTTGATTTTAAAACCGTGGAATTACTTCCTTGTCTAACGATGAATGTAATGAAATGCATTAAGAAACTGTTGCCTACCCCTGTCTCCTCAAGGCCCGTGGAAGAGAACTGAAGGGGTTTTGCCCTCTTGTAAACATTCGGAGACGATTGCCAGGGCAGGGGGGGTCGTTCCGCACAGACACCACAGAATAATGGGGCAAGGGGACAGGTCAGAGGAGACAGGATTAGCCGTCTGGGAGGAGGGCAGCACAGAACCAGGAATCCTGTAGTCAACTACTAAGTTTAAACACAGTTCAGTAGGTGCAACTGAAGCACAATTAAAGTCATTTCTCTTCTTTCATAGATTCAATGGCTTTGTTTACAATAGCTCTGCAAGACAGACCTTCTTAGGAAACTGGGGTTGGATTTTAAGCATGATTGTTAGATGTTCTACACTTAATTGTGAAGAGTTTTATTTTTAAACATCCAAATACTATGTAATAGGGTAGGAAAAAAAATAAAATCAGTATTTTCTGGTGAAGTTGCGTTCTGCGGATGTTGAACTGAGCGAAAAAGGTGACTTGTTTGCGAGATACTGGCTTTCTTGCTATAGGCTAATTTTTTTTCTTTCAAAATCTTCCTTTGTATAAAACTTTTATAGTGTTACGTTGTTTGCTTGGTTGTTGTGGTTTTTGGGGTTTAATTTTTTTTTAATTATATTATTTTAATTTCAAAATGTCTAAGTGCTCAGCATGTCTCAATGCTCAAGGTTTGGTCGTGCTTAGCCGTTTGCTAACTCTGCCAATGAAAAAACCACAGGGGGTTGGCAAAGCTATCGACAATGCCTTTTGCAGTGTTTGAGCACAGTAATAATAAACTGGGCACTGCCCTTCATTCTGTCTGATCGGGAAAAATCACCTGTGAATTTACATGAAACAACAAACCAGCTGCTGTGGAACTGGAGTCCAACCCACAACCTCGCTTACCTGAAATGCTTCTGATGTTCCTAAACCAGCTGGATAAACATAGTGTAGGTGACAGTTTGAGAGGGTAAAGGAAAAAGGATATGGCGCATATGATGAGGCAATTGCATAACTTTGTTGCAGTTACTGTAACTAATTATATGGAAAAAAGAGTACTTGTATTTTGCTTCACTTAATGCAGTTAAAGAGAAAATAATGGCAGTCTGTGGCCAGCAAGTACAGGTCACCTTGATAGCTGCTCAGGTAAACAATTCAAAACAAAAGCACAGCTGAGGAATGGATAAATTGGGAATTCTGCAATTTAGGCTGGAAAGAACAGTAATTTATATGTTACATAAGGCTTATGCACATTAATGCAGTTCAGGAATTCCACAGAAGTGATATTGTCCCTTCCACAGAGCCATTACCATGAGTAACAGTATATTTTGTGATAACAACTTGGCCGTCACTAATGTGTCACTTTGGAGTTGATAGCATCTCAAGGAGTGTTGGTGAAATGTGGCTGACTAGTAAGGTTCTGTGTAGCGGTTGTTTTCTCATTTACTGGCATAAGTCAACTGCATGGTCAGAAATACTTTTATTAGGCTGAAACCAAGTGCCAGAGCAGTCACAAAGGCTTGTTTCAATACCTAGCACTCCACAAAGAATTTTTATTTTGAATGTAACAACTGCAGTTTCTTTGGTGGCTATTGTTTGATTGTAGTGCTAATTCATGATCATAACGCTCTATTCCCATAAAACAAAATAAAGAGAGGATGTTCCTGCAGAACATCCTTGAAATGCTTGAAAAAATATTTCTCGCGAATAAGCAGAAATGATTCAGATTGATTCAAATGAGTGAAAAGAATAACAGAAACCTGTATGAACACTACAGATGCATAGCCATTTTTCTGATCACTCAGCCTGATGCTTTTGCTCTTTGCAAATTATTTTGAGTGCATCAATGAGCATGAATAAACCATATTTTTACTGGCATTCCAATTATCAGCCTAGTGAAATGTATCAGAGGTGCCGTATTGCTAATGCTTACAGCACAAAGGTATGCTTAAATAGTGAGAAACTCAGTTCTTGACTAGGGTGCTGTCATAGATGCTTGGATTTTTAAATACCAGTGGGACCCTTCTGTTCAAATGGCTTGACCTCTGTCACTTGGAACAGGCGTTTTTGGTTAATAAATCATCATGGAGCTTGTAATTCCTGCTTGACCTATAGTAGCTCTATTTGGAAAAAAAGTCTGATTCTGAAAGAAATATTTCTGGTGATGGAGAATCCTGGGTATATTGTTGCAATAATTAATCACCGCCTCTGCTAAATTATTCTTCTCTTTTAGTCTGAGTTTTTCTAGCTTTGGCTTTCAGTGACTGCATCTGATGAGGTCTTTTGTTTCTGGATTAAAGATCCATTACTTATTAGAAGCCTCTTCTGTGTGCAAATATCTGCTGGTTTCTGGTGAACTCTCTTCCTCACCGCCTGTTGAAAAAGCACATTGATTAGAGCCTTTTTAGTCTTATGGGCAGATGTCATCTTTCTCACAGTGGCTAACTCGCTGTGAGCTTCTGGACTTTTTTTTAAATTTAGAAGTAGTTGTTAGGGCAGCACTGTACAAAGTGCAGTTTCAGTGCTTTGCATTGATTCACTCTCATCGCTGTATCTCCTCAGTATTCTTGCTACTCATATAAAACAAGATTTTCCTCTAGGAATTTATTTTCTATCTTTTACTAATCAATACCTCCAAATGTAATTATTCCTGCTGTGGGTGAGGTTGCCATCTTGAAAATGATCTGCATATTTTTGTTCTTAAGCATTAACTTGTATTTGACTATATTAGAATTCAAGTGAGATTAGCTGACTCATGTAAATGATGTGGCTCAATTCTCTGATTTCTGTTATACAGAGTTTGCTACCAGTGATCTTGTATTTATCCATTTTCGTTCCAGTCATTGATAAAGATAGCAGCACTGGCCCAAATTCTGTGAAACCAGTAAAAGCATCTCTCTTAAATGATTCCACACTCACATATTTTTTTTGTGATATCTCTTCTCCGGTTTTCAATTGTTGTGGTAAACCTCATTAATTTTCATATAGTGACAAATGTCACGCTTTAAAGAAAATGTCATGCAGTCACATCTGTTACAGACCATGGTTAGTTTCAACAGAATTACTAGTTGGTTTTGTAATATAAAAAGAGTTTGTCAAGCTCAACTTTCTACATAACTATGTTGATTATTGTTAATTATGCTGCTATCCTTTAGTCCTGTTTGTATGCACTATCTTGTCATGATTTAGCTTTGCATTGATGTTAATCTGACTAACCTGTAGCTAATTGGGTCATGTACTACTAACCTTTTTAAGTAATGATAAAGCATTAGCATTTCTACAGCTCTAGAATTTCTTCTAAGAATAAACACCATTCTGAGAAAAAAAAAAAAGTTAAATCTTTCAAAGAGCTGCCTGTCTGGTCCTGGAAATTTAAACATCTTTCCTTCTAGTGGTTAGTGTTTCACATGTTGCCTAGTGAGCGGTAGTGTAGAAAGCATTTCCTTTTTGTGGTAAGAGTAATATTTCATTCTGCTTTTTCCTAGCATATTTGTACTGTGTCAAAATGATTTTAATACTTAAATAATAGCAAAACCTCAGATACTTGGGCCCATCCTTATTTTGGAAAGCAGATCGTATATTTCTTTATATATTTGTAAAGAATTTGCAATTGTTTCTCCAAGTATTTCAAATGAAGGCTGAGACTCTCTGTGTATGCTTGTGGGAACCTAAGAGCTGAAAAACAAAACAAAACCAAGGAAATGCAAAACCAAACAGGAGCTGCAGGATTGAGACAGCAAAGGTTATGTTTATATTAGCAAATATGGTGGTATGGTATAAACATATCTATAAAACCTATCTATAGGTTAGAGCAATTGGTGCTGAGGACCTGATGTCTGTGCAATACACTTTTAGATTCTTTGAACTCTCTCTAGCCTGTCCTGTAGACTAGATGGCTATTAGCGCTTGGAGTGCAGCTTCTGGTTTCGTTTCGTCTCCAAGAAATGCCATTGATATGCTCCAAGACTGTTCCATGTTACACATACAAGCACTGTATGTGAGAGTGGTGGCTGGAATTCACTTCAAAAGCCCACATGTGATCTGAACTAAATGTTAATACAGACACACTCCAGGTTGATGGTGTTTAGGCTTTACAAGTTAGGCTGCCTGTCTTGGATTCTCTGCTGTATAAAACAGGATCAAGTTACCATGCTGATCACTTTCTGTAGTGTTCTCTGAATGCAGGCAGTGACCCACACTGCATTGGAAGAACAGCTTCCTGGCATGTATCAAATGTCCTCACGGATATGTTGGAATGGTGCATCCATACAGAAGGAAAGGAGTCACTTCAAAAGGGAGGTACTTGTTCATGCTTCTGTTGTACTGTGTGAGAGGCATCGTGGCATCAAATGTACCAAGTGAGTGTAGATCCCTCTGAATTCTCTGTGTAAAAATTACTAATTCTATGCAGTAAAGTCAAGTTCAAATGTTCTGAGAATAAACTTTGGCTTAGAATTTCTCTCTGTTAATTCTTTTACTGGATGAGAACAGTTGTGGCATGTTTTGTAGTCCCATACCAAAACAAATATTCTTATGGAAGTTGAGGTACACTATGAATACTTCATGAGCTGATTATTTATTTATGATAGTTATGATTTCATTAAAAATGGCACTACCTGCTGGGCAGCACAGCTATGCTTTTAACAGTTTTTATCAGGTTGTTAAAATTACACAGATGATGAATATTTTAATAGTGAGAAAGAGCAAACCATTTAACAAACTATGTTTGTTCGAGAACCTTATGCTAGCTAAAATGGCAATGCTTTTTAATTTCGGTAAATAACCAAAGCTGCATAGTAAGACAGGGAACTTAAAATTGCCCATAACAATTGCAGCAAGTCAGAAGGGTGACTTTTCTGAAGTAGCAAATCGGTGTCTAGAGACCATTATAGTCCATGCTGGATATAGCAAAATTAACATTTTCAAAGGAGCAGATCTAAACAGAGGGGAAATTAAGTATGTTAATGATTTAAAAATTGTTCTTCCACTGCACCCCAATCAATAACGTGATTAGTATACACTAGTAAATATTATGGGTTATAGGCATGGATAGGCAGCTTTGCTATTCACGGTATATAATTAGAATTGTGAGTATTGGTTATAATTATAACATGAATTTTTGTTCACGAATTTGCTTAGTGTAGTTTTAAAGACTTCCACTTGGTGGAGCTTTATGATTGAATTTTTAATATATAAAATTCTAAATATTTGTGATTCAGACTTAGTAACTTCTTCACCGTAATGAAACAAAATAAATTTGAGAAAATGAAATGAAGAGTAAATTTCAGGTGTTTATTCCCTTTCACTTGATTCTTGGATCAAACAATGATGTTTTTTACAAGGTATTATTATATTACTTGAAAATTCCTTGATGTGATTAATTTTTAATCTTTTTGAAAACAGGGTGGCATAATAGCTATAATAGGTACTGATATGTATATTATATTCACAAGTTTAAAATTAATACTCCATGAATATATGTATAGTTATACATATATTTAAAAAAAACCTTCCAAGTTTTGAAGTATTTTTAGATAATTTTACACTACTATTATACTACTTTATCTTTTATTGTTTTATTCTTATTATTTTTTAATATGTTTTATTAAATTCTGAAGTGTCCTCAAGAATTTTAGGAATTACTTTCTCCAAGCAGAATGCCTGAAAAGATGGAAGACTTTTCACTGGAACATAGTGTGATGCAATGTGTGAGAATTCTGTCCTTAGAGAGACTCAAAACTAGACTGGACGAGGCCATGAGTAACCTCATTTAATGTGGAAATTAGCCCCACTTTGAGCAGAGGACTGGACCAGGTAACTTCTTGAGAATTCTTTCAACCTAAATTACTCTTTGAATCTGTAAGGCAAATTTTTAGCTGTGAATAGTGATAACAGGTACAGAGCCACTAACTTGATTGTTTCAGTTTTTGGTTTGATTGATTTGTAAGGTGGAAGATTTTGGAACAAGTAACACTTTGATCGGATTGTGGAAGAACTGTGAATTTAGTATATAAATAAGGAGAGGGCTGTCTCTTGGGAGCAATTAATACACAGTATGTAATAGAATTACTTTACCCGTCATAAAAATATATCTTCATAAAGCATAGCAACATTTCAACAGTCATAGCAGGTAATGAACAAGGTCCTCCACACATTTTTGCAGCCTATGTGAGTATTGCTGTGGGAGATCTCGGTTCCCTCTTATGTATATTATACATAATTTAACAAGAATGTACTGCTCAGATCTCTCCACCCCAGGCTTTCCATCAAGTTTTCCTGTTTTATGAGGGATTCTTCCATTCCTTATGTTCCTGATTCAGTTTAGTTTCTTATTCCCCAGATTTCTGAATTGTTACCTTGTCTTCTCTGAAATTAACATTCTTTTTCTCAGATAGTGTTTTGTCTTATTTTTAATGTTTACTCTATAAATTAAAATTTTACTTTTTAAAAATAATGTGAATTGCGAATAGCTGTTAAAAGGAAAAAGAAAAATTGGATGCTCTGACATACCTAGGTCTTTCTCTGTTTTCCTTCTCCTTGTTAGTCTCTAAGGTGGGCAAAATTTAGGTAAAAACTAAGAATTGCTGTTTCTTGACTTTGGGATCTGAAGTAATATGTTCAGAAGAGGGATAATCATAACAAAGAATAAATTCCTGCTTTAAAATAATAACTTTCAAGTATGAGATACAAAATATCAGCTACAAACATGAGAAATCTGTGCAGCAGGTAGTGGACCTCCCCCAGATTGTGAGTGGAATAGAAAAATGTCTTGGCAGGTTGAGAGAAAACCTCAATGTATGTCTGACAGCCATTGTCTGAATGTCACACAGTGATCGAGCAAACCCAAATAAAGGAAACCAGGTCATCTTGATTGGGGCTGTGCTTAGTGCCACACAGATGTAGTTTGACTGTCTTTAAAAGAAATCAGTTTGGATCCCTCAGGCAGAGCAGTCATGTTACTACGCCCGTCTCGCCGTGTTGATTAGCTCTGTTGAGGACCGTGTCCCCACACAGCCCTGCCTATACCTTTCTATGCCTTCAGGTGCCCACGTCGGCAAAGCAGACTAAACTCCTACACTGCCTTTTCCCCTGAATTAACTAGACTGGTTTGGTTTTTGTGTGGCTTTTTTATTTATTTCAATAAGGATGGATTTTAAAAATGTATAAAATGTTCCTAATGAATTTTTAATGTTTTTAGTGTTACCCTGCCTTCTGACTTTACCAGACTAAGAAAGAGGAGAAGAAAAAAGCATATGTGAAATAGCTGACAACAGGGAACCTGAGGGAAAATATCCAGAGAAATAAATAGCTTTTGAGGCCAGACTTCTGTTTATAAAAAATACATCTATAGGAATGCCATGTGTGCATTTATTCAGCTATGCATTTCTATATGGAGGCATGTAATTTAAGAAACAGTTAAATAATTTTAAAATGTTGTAACTGAAAACTGTTGCTAGGGTGATTTGTGGGAGACAGATTAGAGAAGACTGAAAGGTATTTCTTTTTCTCCTCTCCTCACATCTCAACTGCTTTGGAGATGCATAAGTGTAGTTCTTTTCCAGGCATTGTTAACATGGTTGAAGTGTGTGCAGTTTTGCTGACTGCATAAATTTGGGACTATTTTGTCCTAAATTTCTAATATTTGAGAATGAATTTCAGGTAGCAAGTCCTTTTCATGGGAAAAATCTACTATCAATCAATGTATCATACCAACTAATTCTTCAATAACTCTAAAACTTCTTCAGTTGTTAAATTGTAGAAGGAAAAAATAGTGAACTGAAAATAACTGAAGAAAGGTGGCGTTTACGAAGAAATGTTTCTTAGCTGTGTTGTTTTTCATGCTGGTATTAAACAACTATTTTCTTCCTTGTGAAAGCAGAATGGAATCCCCGTGTTCTGGAGTCTCACCTTCTTTGCTGCTCTGAGGGGTGATGCAGCTCACTTTTCCAGTCAGGACAGAAGAAAAGCAGAGTTCAAGCAAAGCCTAGGGACCTAGGTGATCCTTGCAGACCTGAAGCCATGATCAGAGAAGTAACCACACACAGGTTATGTCTTGATACCTACTTAATACAGTATGTCCAGTCTCTCCTTTTAGTGAAGGTGTCTGGGGAACTACTGGCTCCTCCTGGTGTCCTGGGCTCCAAATTTGAATCCTGAAGGTGTTTCAGAATGTATTACTATGGACTTTGCCTCTTTGTAGTTGGTATGTGTAATAGCTGCAAAAACTACTGACAGAATAGCTAATCTAATAGCATCTAGATGCTGTTGGCTGCTGTACAAGCATGTGAGTGGGATCTTGGCAGAAAGAAATCAATAGATGAGGTACACTGCAAGAAGGAAAGTATTGGCCATACTTATTTCATGCAAGCTTATGTGTTCGGTGCATAATATATTGAATTGGTATCAGTATTCTCATTACCAAAACTGGGGCTGCAATTGCTAAAGAACTGATGCAGGGAGAAGTGCTGTGGATAGTTTCAGGCAGTTATACAAGAACTCTGTAGCAGAAGTAAAGCTGAAGCTGGAACTAGGTTGCACCACGGCAACCAGATGACCCACCGTCCTTCCTAGGACAGCTTTGTGAACGTGTGTGTGGGATGAATGACTTGAATGGATGGAAGACTAAAAAAAGGGCCAAAAAAAGAAAGGCACATTTGCTTTGCTGCATCCAGCCTCGTTTAGAGTAATGTAGATGATATGTACATTGATAACTTCGGATGTATACTATTGCTTGCTTAAGTTTTATGGGTTGTATGCTCTGCCAGACTTTCTTGTGTGTGGGCGTCTTGACTATGAAAAGCATTATATCAACATTGCTAACAAAAGTTGAAGCCCATCTGCACAGACAAAGGAAGATGTAGCAATTACCTTTGCTAATATCAAAACTCTCATGTTATAGCATACGTTTTTTATCTATCCGTAGTTTTGTTCGTTGAGGGCATAGTGTAGTTTCCTAAGAAGGAGATGGAATGAGGGTTCTGGGTGGCATGTTGTATATACATTAAATCAGTGTATACATTAAAGCGTGATCTATCTTTTGAACCTCTGTTTGACAAATTGTATCAGGGTTTAGCCCAGTCCTCAAAACTTACTGACAGACTGATGGGTAATGTGGTGCTGCTAGTTTTGCAAGCATCAGTAGAGGCTGTTCAGGCTCACAGGGAGTTCCTAGGTGAAGTGCCCCATGGAAGGTATTCACTCTGATGTTCTCTGTATCTGGTCTTTCCCCTCCTCATGACTGCCCAACTTGTGTATCTCAGCAGAATGCTGTGTGTGAGTGGGGTAGTATTGCCAGTCTTGAATATTTGAACATCATAAATAAGTTTTTAAACAAAATCATTGGACTGGTCTGCAATAACAAAAACAGCCCCGCCTCTTTCTATTGGTGTTTTGGATTTGACTTCTTTCTACTGTGTGGGCTTTCCCTGCATGTCTTAAATTAAAAGATGAGCCTTAATAATCTATACACCCTAAGCTTATGAAAATGAAGATGTCATCCCTGTCTTTGTCTCTTGCTCCACAACTTATTCTACTGTTTTTCCTAGTCCCAGCACCTCCCCAGTTCCACTTTGTTTGCAATTCCAACTTCTTGATGAACTTCCTTCTTCAGCTACCCCACTTTGGAGTGTCTTCCTAATCTTGCCAGCCTGCACCATGCTGTGGTTCTTCCCTGAGTGAATCACTGTTGATGCGATGTGGTTGGGATGTTGGACTACAACTGTCAGACATGGCAGGGATACTTGTGCCTTGTCAGTGCTATGGCAGTTTCTTGCGCAATAGACAGAGAGGGTTTGCTGGTGCAGGCTGCTACCACCACATAGTATAATAGTTTCTAGCCATACAAGTGGGAAACTGCTGTGCCAGGACTTTATCGCCTACAATTGCCAGCACACAAATCTACACTAAGTCATAATAGTCTGAGAAACGCCATGAAATTGGTATCCCTACCCATGAATGGGGATATTTCTAAGGAGACTTCAGTTTAGATATTCAACTATGACCATACAAGGCAGAACACTCTTAAGCAATACCACTAAAAAGGAGTTTCCTGGTAGCAGTGTAGCAGCTTTCTCAGTTTAGGATGGGTTTCTTTTTACTGCATATCCTTCTCATTCTTTACCTTCATCTTGTGCGTGGAATACCGGACATCAGCAGCTTTACATGCACAAGCATTAACTGATTCCTGTTACCCAGCCTGTGGTGCAGTTATAATGAGATGCACTATTTTGTATAAGCTAGGCTATAAGAAGCTAGGCACTCTATTCCAGCATGGTAGGTCTTTTGGGCAGGATGCTGTACAAGAAGTAACAAAGGCAATCTGGCGATCTCATAAGCTAGGATTTAGCCTGCATTTGGTAGCACAGTAGGTGAGGAATGCAGTGCCATAACAGGAAGGACAAGGTTTAGTTTGGAAAGACAAATCTCAGTGCATCACTTGAGTTTTAATACTGCAAAATGCTGCATGTAGTGGGATCACACCTGGGGTAGGTTATTAGGAATGATTTACAAGGATTAAACAGAGGGTCTGGGAGTAGAGGTAAGAGCATCTGTATCTGTGAGGAGTTAAGAAATGCCAAGCTCTGTTTTTGGTTACCTGATGTGTTATGCTAACCCCAATTATCAAGTCTACAGGTGTGCTGTTTGCTTAACACAGAGGCTGTGTTGGTGGTTCACTTTTCATTTTGCCCATTGTAAATGAAAAATTGCCATAGCAACTATGTGGTACATGATGCAGGTTTTTGGTATTCAAAAGGTTGATTATTTAGCTGTGATGTGAAAACTTCAGAGTCTCTTCGCCCTTCAGATAATGGAGAAAAAATCCTGAAAATAAAATAATTGCCTTGTTTTTATATTGTTTTCCTGCACAACAGTATCTTGATTTTTCTTTTATTTCTTAATTTGTATCTTGTACAACTCTTGCTTTTCTTGAGTCTACCATGTGTGTTATTCCTAATCAGCTGGTTAGGGAACTGTTCAGGATTTGGGATTGTTCCTGGTGTTCTGTTGGTATCTCCTGCAGCTAAGGAGCACCTAAAGATTTAATGGAAAATATGCAGCTGAAAGTTTGGATCTGTTAAGTTACAGAAATTAATAGGAACCGCATTATAAATCAGCTTTTTTCCATAAAATGCACTTGTCTTTTGGGCAGCATTTGCTTGCTTGTATTTCAGCAGTTCCGCTTATCAAAACAGAAACTGAGGATGTGAGCAAAAGCAATTTCAGCTAAATAAGCTTTTTCAAATTCAAGCGTGTTTGAAGGCTTCATAACTTAATAAATAATACAGGTTATTTGTTCACATATCTAAGCCAAAGACAAATGTAAATACTTCTAATAATTTGTTTTAAGATAGACTCAGTGGGAGATGGGGGAGAAATTGTCTGATGCTGATGATCTGTTAAAACTCTTCTGTGTATGTGTGAGCTTT
Source organism: Anarhynchus alexandrinus (assembly GCA_008711295.1). NCBI lineage: Eukaryota > Metazoa > Chordata > Aves > Charadriiformes > Charadriidae > Anarhynchus > Anarhynchus alexandrinus. The sequence continues at coordinate 554,994 of VUYV01000053.1, read as the reverse complement.
ATGTGTTGAAAAAGTCTAAATCTTTTTTGATTCAGCTGTAACTGAGCTGAATGAAGTCTGGAGACATTATGAACACTTTTTTAAATGTAATTTTCTTTCATTTGATATATCTTGCTTCTTAATAAATGACTTGTTCTGAGATTTGGCTGGCTCATTTTGTTGGAGATCTCATAAAATGCATGAGCCTCTCAGACTCTAAGAATAAATGGTGAAAGAGGACACAGCAATTGAATCTTATCCACAGGCTCTCTCAGAAGGGCTTTCCTGGGCTTTTTTCCCAAGAGAGTATATTGCCTTTTGTTTTGAGTAGATTTGTGGAAGAGAGAAGCTGGGTGATGGTGTAGAGGACAGAGATGGGCAGTAGTGCTGTTGACAGGGAATGGTGTTTCATGCCTAACTTCCAATTTGGTAGTTGCTTAGCGTGTTTTCCAATATTCAATGTAGTAGTAATGCTTTCTGTAGCATTTCTTTGGTATTCAACAAGTTTCAGCTCCAGTCAATGTTAATCACTGAATAAAAGATAGGTCTATGTTTGAAACCTCTAGTCTCTAAGATATATTTTTTTTTAAATTAGAATTACTGCCTGTGGAACACTGCAGAAGCTTTCTATGTATCATCAGATCCAGTGACTGTCCCATCTACACAGGTGTGTGCAGACAGGAATGCCTTATAAATATTAACAAATGAAGCATCATAACACCTCTGTGAGATCAGGGAGAAGTATTACCTGCTCTATAGGTAAGAAAAGGCATAGAAAGACTAGTTTCTTATTTGCAGTAATATAGTCAGTCTGTAACAGAATTGGGAAATTTTTATCTGCTGACTTGCAGTTCTCTGCTTTCGTGAGAGGCTGCTCTTTCTCATTTGTGATATTTTTTTCTTTCCTTCTGCTGTTTCATTCATATGTGTTCCATGTGCATACAGAACACTAAGGCTGTGTTGCAATTGCATAGCCATGTTGAATTAAGTAGCACATACCATATATATAAACATTCTATTATACAAATGAGTAGATAATTGTATTTTTTTAGGGATCAATTTGAACCTATCCATCTAAAAAGAGTAAATGTCAATCCACAGGAGAAATAGTTTTGAGATCTTTTTTGTGTGCTGTTTTTTTTTTTTTTCAGCCACAGTAGCTGTGCATTAAATAACTGAACAAGTAAAATATCTGATGTATAAAAGGTAGCATTTTTACCACCATGAATGAACTAATGCTTACCCAGCAGAACTGCAAGACATTTGGAAACATACGAAGATGAGTTAATGATGTAGAAATTGTATATAGGCACTGTCTGAAAATCTTGCTAAATGGGACACATGGCATTGGGTCACTTTCTGCATTGAAATGAATAGAAAATTAGTTTATTTTACAGAGTTTGGGGTATTTTTAAGGTGTTTTGTTTACCATAGTGTTTACTTCTCAGAAAATATTAGTAAAGAATTAAATATAATACGTCTTTTTCATGCATTTTGCTGCATGCTTGGGTGACATTTTCAAATGTTCCACTAAGCACTCTGTATTATTTGCTCTTCGTATGTCATTTTTCGGTGTTAAGTAAGAAGTTGTTATAAAAGAGTTATACATGAACTGTTGGTGCTGTAAAAAGCCATATTGTTAACTATATAGGATTCTTTACTTTTATTTAGAATATTGAATGCATTACTAAAAGTAGAATTTAGAATCAAATGTGAATTGCTGCATTCTTGGTAGTTGTATTTTGTTTCTGCTTCCCCTAGTCAAGCTTTAGGTAAATGTTCCTTCATTTCCGTGGCTTTTAAATTCCAGGTGTGAACAGCAAAAGTTCTTTCATGTCAGCTTCTGGCTGCTATCTAATGAAATGTAGACCTGATGTATCTGTAGTAGAACCAAGTTATTACTTTTATCACTGATTAATTTTCTTGTTTCCCTTTCACATGTCTTGGACAAAGTACTGTAATGTATCTTTTAAAGCTGCTGCAAGATTGTTTATTATGGTATGGAAATGGACAAATAGGAAATAAGTCTTTAGAATATCTCAAATTGCAAGGCTGCTGAAGTATGTATGATTATGTATTGATGTGTTCCAGCCTTTATGAGTAGTTTAGATTTTGTCTTTATACTCTCTGGATTCATTAATCCGATGTAAAATTGTTACAGAAATAGCGATCTTCCTGAGACTAGATGTGTGCGGAGTATGTGTACACCTCTTGAGGAAAGAAGAGAGGCTTGTTTGGTTTTTATTTTGTCACCAAACTTGGGGAAGATTTTGATTCTCCTGTGATGGATTTTATGAGCTCACAGTATGTTATTCTGGAATGAAATTAACTCACAGGGTGGTAAAATATTGTATTACTGAATATTACAGATGCTCAGATGAGGGAGCTATTGGCCTAGAGACGCACTAGTGCCTGAGAAAAGTAGAAAAAAAAATCTATTTAGAGACTACTCTGCTTATATGTCATTTTCTGTATTTATCTGACCTTTTGCTCATTCTTTATTACTAGGGCAATTTACATAAAATAGGATCTATGCCATTTATGAGTTCATGTGCTCCTGCTGCTTATTCTTCCCTTGAAGTTCTAATCCTTTGTGGCATTTCACCCCAAAGCACTTTACAGTAATTGCTAATTGATATAAAAGGATCACTTCATCCACCCCTGACATGTAGCACCTCCATAGTGAAACTCAGAAGCTGTTTAACAGTGAGCAGTAGGACTACATAACATTCTTAGGAAGGAAAAAAAAATAGCCCATCACACTGAAAATGGATAGGCTATTTACATAGTCAGAAATTAGCTGCAATATCCATTTCAGGACAGGGTTAGGACACTGGGGTTAATATTCCTAGCCTTCAGAAAAGAGACCCTTAGTCACAACAAGAGGACAGAATGGCTACATAACATTTTGTTCAGAAACCAGCATCTCCAGAAATATCTTACCCTTGAAATTCAGTATATTTGCACATAGCTTGTGAATTGTATTGGTGGAGACGTGGAGCAATTTGGTTACAGAGTCACAATCTTGGTATACTGCTACTTTCAGGGTTACTTCAAGACTTCTCAGTTAAGATATAGTTTGGCTATCTTAGCATGTAAATAGTAGTGTTGTGGAGTAAAATGAATGCCTGTAAAGAAAGGTTATTTTACACAGGCTTGGGCTGTGAATGGCAGCCACAAAGGGGGAGTAAGCTACAGTAAAAGCCCTCCAGAAGGGCTCAGACAGTAACACGCTATTTCCAAAATGCAAGCTTGAAGTGTGGTAATCGTCATTGCACAGGAGCTGCATCTGTCCAATAGGTACAAAGAAGATGATTTTTCATTTACCAAAATAGGCCATAAAAAGAGATAGCATAGAACAAGCCTGGCAAGCTGTCCAAAGAACTGCTTGAAAAACTAGGAGAAAATTGCCCCAGCAAGTGCAGCAGAGTTGCTAAGATGTGGGTTAATAACTGAGGTTTGTGTGTATGCTGCTACTTAAAATAAGCAGATAGCTGTCTTTCATGGTGTACCCCTAGCTTCTCTTGTGACTGTATGACAGGTTTGATAGTGCATTTGCCCCACTTGTTAGATTCAGTATTGTTTATGCCTATATTACCTGTGTATTCCTGAGTGATTTCATTAATTTGCCGTATAACTATGTAGCAGTCAGTAGCACTTAATTTATTTTACTGATTTATGTCTACCATTAAAAAAGAAAGCCCATACAAAGCTTTGAGTGACATGACTGTAATTAAATTTTAAATAACTATAAATTAAAATATAACTGTAAGTTAAAGTTAACTATCAGTTAAAAATAAACTTCACAAGCCAGCAGCCTTTGCTATTCAGAGAGAGGTGGTGATTTATCAGCAGACAATCTGGAAAAGCTGATTGGGTCTGAAATTGTACTTGAAACCTTGCAAACTGGGTGACTTTTGCAATGTTCAGAGGGGTTTTACTACTTTGACAATTTCAGGCCCAAGAGGATGTGAAGGTTCAGAGTCCTAGGCATATTTGGGATCCTCAGCTCTTAAGGATGGGTCTCTTAAATGTACTCCAGTAAGCGTAGAAGTGGTAGTAAATTACAAGAAAAGCTTTCCTTAACTTAATTAATATTTATAATGAAAATCTTAAGTTCTACCAACAAGCAGCTTGTGCAGATTCTAGAGCATTTGTCATACACTCACAGTGTTTATAATGTGGAAAAGCCTTGTTAAAGCAAGGGTCATCCTGTAAGCCATTCCTTATAAAAGTGGAAATCTTATCCGATGTGTGGAAACAATTTATGTGAGACTTAGAAAAGCTTTGATTTAGAAATACTGTGTTTCTCTACAGTTTTCTAGGGAATTAGAGGAAAACATGGGTTGGTGTTTTTTTTTGTATTTTGCAAGGACCTAAGAATGCAGTGAAGGCTGCTTCACCTGCTCTTTAAATAAAGTTTGATTATTAAATTATTAGAATCCTTTCAAGTTACTTCTAAATTCTCCTATCCCAAGTCTAAGAAAGGAATAGTTCCAGAGAGAAAAACATTGCAAATGTATTGAAAGAGATGCAATGTCAAGAATGGACAAGTCTGTGGAGGGAAAATACCAGCCTGTCCCTATACTGTTTTGTCAGTGGCCTCAGGATTTCTTTGACTGACTTTTGCCTATTGGAGATGTGCATTGAAGTAATTTTTCTGGTATGACTTACACAGGACAGTAGGGCCTACCCTAATATGCTCAGTGTCCTGGTGAGGTCAGGAGGATGGGACTTTGAGGAAGGAGTAATGAGTTGAATGAAAGTGGAGAAACCCACCGTGTAAAATCAGGAAACTGCTCTGGTTCAATGGGAAGGTAGAAACTTCTCAAAAGAGCAAACGCACTCCATTGTTTGTGGCACTTTCACAAACAGAAAAACTTAGTTTTCAGAAAACATCAGATTGTACAAAACCAGGCTGAATTTATGAAGGTTTGTGTATTGGTTTTTTTTTTTTAGTGGCTGTTTGTTGTAGTCCAAGTTTAGGGAGATACTGTCTGATGATACCAGTATATTATCAAATATACACAAGATCTGTCTAGCTTTGTCGCATAAAGTTAGAGGTTGTTTCTCTGGAATGAAAACGTTTAGAGTTGGAGCTGAGATGATGGTGTATTGGGGATGGTGGTGGGAGTGTCAAACAGTAAAAGTTGAGAGTAAGAGTGATTAGGTAACTTTGCTCATTTGTCCCAGCTGCTCTGCTCAGATTAGTGGAATCCACTGTTTAATTTTCATCCAGTATTTGAAAGATATCTAACTACTTTGTTCTTGCCAAATAAACTGTTTAATGGTCACCCAGTAATGACATGTAAGTATTTCAAATGGAAAAACTTATGTTTCAGGGAATGATAATTTTTTTTCCATTGTAAATTTGAGTAAAGTGGTGTAGATCAGATAGTGTCTTTTGTGAAGATTAGTTTTTGACATGAAACATTTATTCAGGTTATTCAGCGTGAAATTAATTTTGAGCAGTATGAAACAGTTTACCTGATGCTGTGTCACTTATACAAGGCTGATGTTGTTTGTTTTGTTGCAGAAAGGTTTATTCTTTTTTTTTTTTTAAAGGTTTTGGCCTTTTTTGCCTCTCTTGTTTTGTTTCTGAAACAACATTTAAGTTGTCAGATTGAGTTTCAGGTTGCTGTTTGGCCAAAAATCCCACAGTAAAACTGGGGAGTCCATCTAACCTCCAGCCTTCACAACATCATAAAATTATATAATCCAAAAGAAAAAAAACTTATAGCAGAAAGGAAGGGACTTGCTGAAGAGCTTGGTCGTGAATCTTCCTTGCTTAGAACATATTCAGATCAGTTCATAGTGTGCCTGAGGACTATCGCTTGTTAGTATTTTGAAGGTTTACACAAAATAACGTAGCTGTCTCGATTCCTTCTCAGCAGATGGATGTTTCTGAATCATAAAAACAGCCACTAGGCATTCAGTCTTGACCTGATTGGGGAAAAAACAAGCTTTTCCTATTAATAAGAAATAAGTAGGGAGAATGGAGATCGGCTGAATGGAGAGTGTAATGTGTCTTAACTAGAGCAGAGTCTAAGTGGAGGCATGTTGATTTGCAGTCTGTAATAACTACCTGATGGGTACCTTAAATTCATTAGCAGTTCTGCTACTTCTGAAGTATTTCTTCTGTTTGAGCTGTAGTCTTAAATAACTGATGATGGAGTCCTTGTAAGGTCGAACTGTAAACAAAGAAATCTTGACATACAAAACTGATTGTAATAAACCGATGCTTTTATTTACACAAAATTACTGTTGTTTTTTTTTTATTATTTAACAGCACGTATATCAGTGGGTTAGTGATGCCCTTTGAGTTCTTAAGCATAAGCAGAATATCCTGACCTCCCATTGACTTCAAGAATTATGCAAGATCAGTAGGAACCTGAAATGCTCCAGACTGAAACTCTTATACATTAGCTTCAGATTTTCTGAATAGTGTTAACTCATACCACACATTGTGGGTTAAGTTACTCAACAAAACTTCCAAAACAAGCTTTTGCTCTGGTGGCATTTTAGACCTTCTGTTTACATTCTCTCCCATATGTGTAATACACATCTGATACACATGAAGGATGGTTCCTCCATTCTGTTGTATGATTGACTCACTGAAGTATATATGTTTAATTTTTTGCTTTCAGCATCAGTGGCATGCTACTGCTAGCTGCAGATAGCTACACCTCAAATTTTTTTAACTTCTTTTAGGTACTTCAATAAAATTTAGGCTTAGCTGTAGTGCAGTTGGATTTCAAAATGTTTGAATTGCACTGCTGTTGGAGTTGGATTCAGATGTCATGATCAGGTCCAAAATCTGGAGTATTATTTTGCTTTGATGACAATTTTTTTTCTCATTATATGTTTAATTTAAGGCCTTCTGGAAGTGGAACTGCTTGAATAACCGGCAAATGGATGGATTAAGGAAGATAATAATAGACAATCACATTTAGCTATTATTAATATTGTTTGTTTGTTTCTGTTTTTAACTGTGACACATACCATAGAATTTGGAAATCTTGCATCCTAATTGGGCAGTGGTTCTTTATGATACTACCTTTTCTTCACAAAAATTGTAAACTAGGATGCTTTCACATAAAATTGTTTCTCACATTTGTCTGCTTTCTAAATTTTCTTCTACGGTTTTTGATCACTTAGAACCATTGCTGCAATTTAGGTACAGTAGTAGTAGAAGTCAGTTTGTGGTAGAGGTTTAGCACTCAGTAGACTATGGAGGAAAAAGCCCAGTTGTGTAAAAATTTACTGAGTGACCTCAAAAGTCAGTAATAGGGAATGTCAGCCTGTCAGATTGTGTTATTAGAATAAGCTCATACTTATTAAGCTCACTTGAGTTCTGTAAATGATGATTCATCTCCCAGGTGGTATAATGCCCACTCACTAGACCTCAGTAAGAGTTTACCTTGTTATCTGTTCTAGAAATTAACTGTCAATGACTATTGCAGAACCTCCAAGTTATCCACTTCTAGTTACAGCCTCTGTGTGGAGCTTTTGGAACGTGGGATTGATTTTTCTTCTTTTACCACCTTTTCTTTCCATCCTGTGTTAGTAACTTTAACCTGAAGTGAATCCTAGAAGCCAACAACAACTGGGGTCAGCAACATCTGGTAAAAGTAATATTGCTCTTACTGGCTTCTTTGCTCACACTTGTTACATGGCTAAGGCAATTAAGGTAACATTATGTTCCTTTCTGAATATGTAATTAAGTGTCCACTGCTGCTTAGCAGATCTCCAAGTGAGTGAGTTGCAAGTCTGCCTTAGATGCCTTGTTGCTTGAGCATGTCCTCAAAGGACTCTCTTCAGCCTTTGAAGGCTTTTAGTTTTGCTAATTTTCATTTGGGTTTGGTAGAATTAAGCAGCTGGACTCTGGAACTCCATGCAAAGAAATTTTGTCCATTTTGCCATGATTTTTGATCTCTGAAAAGGCCATTTGGCACCTAAAGATACTCCTGAAGAATTTCTAGCTGATATTTTAAATAGCAGTCAATATATATTTGTCATCTTGTCAAAGCATACCATTGTGTTTGTCAGTTATCGTATTGTAATTGTAGTGTCTAGGTATTAGAATGTCTCCTTTATTTTTTTCTTTTTGTGTGAAGAAATTAATTCTCTACATTTGATAATGTGATGAGAGATCAGCTTGAATCTCCAGTTGCTCTCCTGAACTCATGTTTTACTAACCTTTCATGTTGGTGATACCTCCCTGCACTAAGGACAGACAGCACTTTTTATGGTAAATTCTTCCCTTAGCTGTTTTGTTTGAATTGTTGATTGACCTTATACTAGCAGTGTCATGTGAGCCTGTGGAAAATGTCTGTTGGTTTAGCAATGTTGTCCAAAATGGTAACCAAAGAAAAGATATACTCAGAGGCGTTAATGGTAGGATCCTATCTTCCTCTAGCAATTGGTAGGATCAGTTGATTGAGGTGAGACAGCTCTAACACACTTCCCAGGTAATCTGCTCAAAATGAGACTAAAGGAAAGGAAAAGGGTGCTGGATTATGTTCTGAAGTGCTGCATTTCTCTCACTAATCCAACCCACAGGTATCTGCCTACCTTTATTTCAGAGCAAAGTGACCTGAAGCCTTTGCAATTGCTCCTCTTATGATCTTTCTTATTGATTATTGGGCATGGGGAAATATATTACAGTAACTTGAAATCCTCTGTTGACTTGGAAACTGTAAAAATAAAGGAAAAAGAACTTAAGGCCAACAAACACACACAAAACCAACTAACTGACCAAACACAAAAATCATAAAATCCTGAGTATATTGAAAGAACAGGATGCTCCTCGTTGTTCTGGAAGCTTCATTATCAATTCGACTTGTGATTGATTCGGAAAAAGGCACAAGGAAGGTTAAGAGTGTTATTCATTTACTTTTACAAAGAGCTTTTTCCTTCTCTATTGCAATTGAAGAGGATAATACCTGCAGAATTTTTTTACCTCCTTGTTAGTCCGCACAACTCATGTAAGGCAATATTTCTGTACCCACAAGAAAAACGCAGTATATTGGCACAAGTTACAAGGTAGACTTAGGGTTTGAGTGCTTACTTTATATGGAAGAGTCACATTAGCTACATTTTCTTTAATTTTCCAGCATTTGGTCAGTCTTTTTACTAGTAATCCTACCTTTCCTGTCATTTAGTGTTTTGAGATTTGCAAAGGAAAACGACTTGGAAAGGACTATGCTCTCCTGAATGTAAAAGCACATTGAGTTTATGTTGGAGTGAAAATAAAAATCTGTTAAAAGAAGTTTAGGTTTTAATGTCTTATAAAAAGCTTGTGTGGGTTTTACAGTTTATCTGTTATATATGTGACTGCTTTTCTGTGCTTTCTCCAATATTTTACATGCATATAACTTCACAGGGGAATATGAATAATGTTATTGTGTGTCTTTAATGGCTGTCAAGTGAATTAGTCTTCCAATTAATAACATATCATTGAGAATGTGAAAATAAATTTAGGCAGATGTAGTCTGATTAACTCATATACCATTATGAGTATGTGGTGGGTTGTGAAAATTAGTACTGCTATGAAAGTATACAGATTTTGGTCTAAGAAATCTGCTTGTCCTGAATATAACTGCATGATTCTCACTTAAAGAATATTGATCTTTATGTATGTTGCATTAAAATTAATTTCCTTGTCAGATACCTGAGTATGAACTTGATGTCTGAAACTTCTGACTTTTTTCAAAAGTGAATCTTTAGTGCTGATGTTGATAGTTTTCAGGGAGAATTTGACAAACCAAAAAATGTAACACCACTATCCCCCCAACCCCCCACCCAAATCCTAACCCACCCCTACAGAGCAAATATCATATGGTCACAATTAGAATTTTTCATTAAATAGCAAGTTTTCTTTCTTGCCTTTTCCCTGCAGTGTTTAAAAACTTACTTTATTTTATTTTATTTTGGGAAACGAAGTATACAAGTCATCCAAGACATTTTTCATTTCAGGTTTAGAGGATGATAAATAACAATTTACAAAAATGTTATGGAGGGAGAAATGAGGCTTAAAAAAAAGAAGTTAATCATATCAAGGCAGCTCAGTATGATGAGACAACGAATGACCAGCCTCCCTTTGGCAAACAAAACTGAATCATAGTAAGGAAATGAGGTTGCCAAGGCAGTGAAAAACAGAGCGAGAAACTTCTCTTCGAAGTCAAGTCACAAGTTGCGAGGCATTCATAGCCTATGGGAAATGGTGAGTCCATTGCATGTTTCTCTTAATAGAAAGACTCTGCAGCCTCCCATCATTTCCTGGCAGAGAAGCCAGTGATGTCTTCTGCACAAAGGACGAACTGTGCCCTCACTCCATAGGCTTTCACTTGTCATGGTTGAGGTGCATTTGTAGTCGTTTGAAATTTTGACTAACACTGTGCAATGGCTGTTTTGTGGCTGTAGGGAGGATTTTCCTTTCTTGGGATATCAAACCCACCCTGTATAAGTGTGGCACAGTTACTTTGAGTGATGTAGTACTGTATACACAAAATATCTGATTTTTGAAGCTCTCAAAATTAGTGGAATATACTATGTTGATGTCTTGTTCCATAGTACTTTCTCCTTTCCTTCACTCTGAAATGTAAATCCTGTTAAAAAAAATGCCTTATTTTTGATGTTCACTATATTCAAGACTCCAGGTACTTACTATGATCTTTCTAGACACTGGACAAGAAGGAGTTTCAGGACATGAGTGAGTGAATGAGGGCTCTGCTCTTGACTGTACTGCTGACTTTGGGGGGTTGATTGTGGCACATTGCTGTCTCTTTGTGTCTCAGCTTCCCTGCTCGCAGGACAGGAATAATAAATAATACTTGTATGAAAATCACAATGCAATTAATGCATAAAAGCTACTATGTAAACATTTAGTAGCCAGTCAGTATTGCTTGCTTGTAATTTGATTTTATAAATATTTTAGGATGTTAGAGGTATCAGAGAAGAGATTGTTTAGATGTTATATTAAGGGGGAAAAACCTTAATTTATTTCAGAACACAGTCAAATGCCCTGGACCTGCAAAACAAATCTGTCAATGCGTATGCCAACCTTTTTTGAGCTGTACAATTTTTTTGCACTAAACGCCTCCTTGAAACACTCCTTTAGTAAGCTCTGTGTAGCAATATTGAGATCTGGAAGGAAAAGAATTCCCCGAAGCTACCCATGGAGCAGCACTACTTTCTGGTACCTCTTGTTTTGCTGTGACTCCTGCTTTTGTGGATGGGGACACTGCCAGGCTCTGTGCCCTGTAGCTGGTCCTGCCTCCACTTCTCCAGGAGCTGCAACTGCAAAGCATGTGGCCAGAACACACAGAGGGGTCTTCAGCTGTTTTGGGTAGGTCTTTTCACTTGTGTTCTCTCCCATGCAGGGCTGCCTTTCCGGATCCTCTCTCAACAAGTGAATTTCATTCTGGAACTAGAAGGTAATTGCTTTTTGGACACCACTGAAGTGTACCAGCCCTTATTTCCTGACTTTTATCACTGCTGTCTTTGGTGATAGAATACCCATGGTCACTGATATTCTTACTGTTTTGCTTTCTTGAAGGTAAGGTTAGACATTCACTATGAAAATGGCAGCAGTGGTGGAAAAGGTTGATGTGTAGGGACAGACTAGCAGCAAGGGGAGACGGAGCAGTAGTTAACTGAAAGCCATTAAATGCCTCCTCAGGTTTGTGTGCAGAATTGTACGTCTTATTGTTACTTAACCTGCTTCACTCATAATCGCGTAAGCTAGCAAAGGCCTCATATTTAAACTCATTATCTGGATAAATAAGGTTGGCTTCAAGTGAAATGGACTAGAGAGTGGGTCCCAGGAGCAGGTGTGCTGGCTGACCTGAGGGATGGGTACCTCTCGCCCTCCCCTCCCCAGAGGCAGAGGTAAGTATTTAGGTGTGCTTAACCTTTCCTGCTGCAGTTACTTCTGGAAAAAGGTGTTAGGAAAGGTTAGATGCTGAAGATAACGTTGGCAAGCCTGTACTGTCCGCTAGGACACCTGCTGCTGGAGCTGAGCTAATAAGCATGAGCATGAAATATTCCAGCCATAAGGTGAGTTAATAAGGAAATGGGACCCAAAAAGAAGTGTATCCATTTAACACAACTCTGGGAGTTAAATAGGCTTGACTGAAATCATTCTCTTACTTATGACTCAATTTCATTTTTTAGGATGAAAAATTAAACACTTTAAATGAAGCAAACATGAAATGCTAATTTTGAAGACAAATAACATTTTTGTTCTCAGCACGTGCTTATTTTATGCTTCCTTTTGCTACTGGAATATCTTAGCATGTGTTGTTTCGTTATGCTTTTCACTATAAAAATTTGCTAGTTTTATTTTCTTTCATCCTTCATGCTTTTAAAAATTATTTTATGTGGGCTGAATATGTCTTTATTGGTTAAAATAAGTATGTTCTTAAGCATTAAAGTAAAGCATGTCCAACATGACCCTGAGTGCCTGTAACTTGTTGGCAGAAACTGTGACAATATATATTGCCTGAGGAGACATCCTCATTAACAATTTGTTTCGTTCTCGCAAATAGATAAAATTTTTGGAAATCCAATTAGATTTGATGCTTTTTTCCTTTCCAACTAATTTTGTAACTGATATAAAACAAAATGAATTATGACTTTTTCAAAATCCCATACTTTCATAAAGTTAAAATAGGCTTCAAGAACGAATTAGTGCACCGCAAAAATTAATACATGCGAAGTAATGTAAGCACATGGCACTTTTAATTTTTCAATGGCCTGGGGGTACTGTTATCTGGTCTTTTCTGGGAAATCACTCATCATGTTGCTATCGGGGAAAGAGAGCTGCAGCCCCCTTTCTGGGAGCAATCCAATGCAGTATGGATATTAATTAAATTTATTAAACAAATAACACAGCGACTCAGGGAAGCAGGGGTCCATCTGCCAGCTCTGTAGATTGATCTCTGCAGAGACGCGAGTTGAATGGTAGTTAAAGCTAAGTTGCAGAGCTCAGCAGATGGGCTCTTGTCTCTAGTGGGGGGAGATTTGGTGGCGGTCCAACAGCTTTTTTCCCCCTCCAGGTTTTTGTTCCTTGCAACTGTGATTGAAGAAGCACTTCTCTGCCTTTTCTCAGGCTTGCCCCCCCTTTTGTTTATCTGAGCAATGTTTAAGTCTGAGTGATTTGTTAGAGAGGCAAGTCCCGGCTGATCTCATTTTGTGTATGTGATGTAAACCTCAAGCAGAAAATAATTAGGAAAATGTAATCCCATTGACTTTACACCCCACTTGTGTACACTGCTACATCTCTGCCTGGTGCCTTGAAAAAGGAAAAGCCTAGTAGCAGCACTGTACTTACTATTCAAAATTGCTGCCTATCATGCATATGTTGTTAAAAAACCTTTGTTGGAAACTTGTATACACAGTATGAACTTATTTCTGCCCGTAGGTCTAGGCTATGGTGGTATTCTTTTGATTTCACTATATTTTATTGCTTCCTGTTGTATTCTCTGCTTTTTCAAAACTATGTATCTTTTGAATCCCTCTGCAATCTTCTTGTAAACTGATGTCAAGCAAATACTGATCTTATGAATTGTTTGGTATATGTGGGCTTTCTGAAACCTATGGTGTTGTCTATTGTGGATTAAAAGCCCTTATAATTAATTATGCAATTAAGCCCTTTATTTATTATATATTTGCAGGTGGGGAGGTCTTTAATCAAGTCTTGAGTGTGATGGGTAATATCTGCTGTTGGAGACCAGTCATAATGCCACTTACATCCTTGGCAAAACTCCCACAGACTGTAGTGGGAGCAAGACTGGCCCTTAATGCTGCAGGGAATCCCGCTGGCTGTGGTTCAGAAAGCCTTCCGAGAAGGTTTTGTAGTATCTAATCAGAGTTTGACTATTCCTCATTGAGTGCTTGCAATGGGAAAATCACAACCACACAAAAGTCACTGCTCTATGACAGCAAACAATAATAAAGAGACTATGAGCTACATAAGAAGGTTCTGCTGTGTGTCAGGAAAAGATTGCATTTGTCTTTCCTGGCTGAGGAAAAACTAGGCAAAATGGCTTCTCAAGTCAGTGGGAATTTTGACAAAAACAAGGCCTGTGGGATTTGGCTCTAATAATGTGTGGTTTACAGAGTAAACAAGGGAGAAATCTTTTCTGGATGATAGTTTATGCTTTTTTTTAGCTTTCATTCTTTCCTCTGAATGGATTTTTTTTTTTTTTTTTTTTTTTTTTGGATTAGCCTTGGTTGGAAGAAAAATATCAGTGTTTAACTCCAGACATGAATATTAGGTAGGCTTTATCCAGAGAGAAAAAGTAGTTTTGCTTCTGTGAGTTTACTTTGTTCTGCTATGGGTATGTTTCCAGTTTTAGACCATACTGACATTAATAACATGAATGTTTCAGTTACTATGGTAAATGGTCAGAATAAGTTGGTTTTTAGTGCTCTGCCAAGCAGTGTTCTGAATTCTAGAAGAGATGTTACTGTTCCATGGTTCTCTCAGTAGTGTAAACTGACCCAATTTACTGTAGAGAGGACACTATTTCCTTCTGAGAAATTCTTGTTTACCAATGTGTAATAGGTGATAAAGTCATTTATTTATCTATCTGGCTTGTTGGAATTGAGACACCTCAGAGTTATGCACCCTGTATTTGAATTTATAGACTATATACCACAATTGCTCTGTTGTTTTATACCCGGGCTAATTTTACTCTAATTCAAGTAGCAATCCAATTACTTAAGAGAAGACTCCATGTTGTTCTTGGAATTGTTGCTGGGTGTTTTTTTTAAATTTCTGGAAGCACATCTTGTGTTTAACTTGAGTTACTTTTAGAATAAGATAGTGATCTCAGTGCATTCTTTAAGTTAGAAATAAAATACTTAAAATTATATAAATTCCCACAACCTAGAAGGGGTGTGTGTGTGTTAAGGGAGATGCACAAATTGCTTGCTGTGCGTAACACCATGTTGCTTAAAATAATATGTCTTTGAAATCAATTTTGCATGTTTTAGGAGCAAGCTGACTAACAGAGGGGTAAGTAGTAGGGGTCACGTTAAATGAATATATTTTGCCTGAAGTATTCTATGTTATTTTACTAGTGGTGCTTAACTCCAGTATTCTTAAATGAATAGAGCTTCCATCAGTGTTTCTGAGACCTCTCTGACATACAAAAGTACCACTACACACGTTAAATTTTGCTTTCAAACAGTATCCATGGGGTGCTGTTAATTTGGATGGAATTGCAGGGGTAGAAGCAAGAGGCCTCTGAAAGTAAGCTGATGTACAGCAGTTCTGCTTATGACATAGGAATAACGATTGTGACTTTAGTGAGCTATTCCTCAGGCCTACTTATTTCTAGATTCTCTCGTGCTTTTGTGTGTGCATTTCCTCTCCCCCATGAATGTCATGTGTATTTACGTTAGGGAAGGCAAATAGCCTCTACTAGTTACTGAGCAGAGGCTTTCCTAGGAGTTTCCCAGTGTTTCTTACTAAAACCCTGCAATAATTATACAGGGTTGTATCTGAAAATTTATAGCACCTAGACACTGCAATAGCAAATACAATAGAATAAGATGTTGGCAAACATTTGCAGATGTTCCATTGTTTCTTATTTTGAAGCTTTACCTGGATGCAGTATTGATTTGCTACAATTAACTATCTCTTTTTGCCCTACTTGAAACACTATTGATTCATTTATGTAATTACCAGTAAGTGTGGGAGAAATTGAGGAACTCTTGAGCCTGGAAGTAGCCTAGACATGTCTTGTAATATATATTAAGAATGATGATTTTTGCATTAATGCGAATAGTCTCTAATAACATGATGTATGTTTGAAGAGGGCTTTGGCTTTATAATGCCAAGTGAAGTACACTTAGCTCTTTAATGGCACTTTCGAGTTGCATGCTTTTAATGTTGACAGCTATATTTAGTACATTTGATATTCCATAGGGTGTTCTTAGAAGAAATGAACACATCTGATGGAACAAACCCATTCTCCATGTTCAATTAGCAACAATATTGCTCAGTGGAGGTTAGAACAGATAGGTTCTTAAATGTTACTGTGAATATGTGTATCAGTGCTTAGGGACAACAGATCATTCTATTTAACTTTGAACTATATGACTTTTACTAGTAGCTGTCCTTTAATATTAATAGGACATTCCATTTTGGCTTTGTATATTTCAAAAAAGATAAAGAATTTGTCTTTAACCTGGAAGTCATTTCACTAGATGAATGTAGGTACCAGATGTTTAATTGTTCTAGCAGATAAGTTACTGAATATGTGGCTTAAGTCTATTCAGGTAATTCATATTTTAGTATAGGTATTATCATTGTGGAAAAGTATGCAGCTAATCAGATAAACAAAGATTTAGGAAAAACACGTTAGCCGTTGGCAGGCATATCTTTGAAAAATCACCTGTGGTCTTAATTGTTCTTAATTTCACAGCACTGCGCTTCCACTAAATACACTTAAACCCAACAAAATAAGTAATTTATATCTCTTTGGATTTGCATGTCTGCAGTGGAATTTATCAGGACTTTAAACTCTTTTTTCCTGTGCGGCATTGTTCATTCTTGGAGGCTCAGTTTCTGATTTTTGGACTGCTTTGGTTTGTCAGAAGCATGCAAGGTTGGCTGATGCAAGGTTTTAATACCTTGGGTATTACTCACAGTTACACAGTGAGTCCCTTTGCCCTCTGAAGCAGGGATATAGTTCCTGTGGCTGCTGCAAGTTCATTGTTTTGCCTGGCAGCTTGTCATGCAACCCTCCTCTTGGATCCTCTGCAGACTGGCAAGCTGTGCTCTGCAGCTCTGAGGCTTCCAAAGCATAGCTTCAAGGTTTAGGTCACTCTGAATGCTTGCTTGCCTTGCCAGTAGTCCAATTTCTCTATCAAGGCATTGCATCCTAAATTTACCACTTTTATCTCTGCACCAAACAGGTTTTAAATAACCTTTTTACTCTGTTTTACTTCAGCAAGGCTGAAGGTAATGATTTGGCATTTATAGTTAGAAGTTAATGTACAAAAATAAGATACAAAGAATTTGAAATTACATTTGTCTGCCTGTTTCTGGTAAGTGTCACTTAGTCTTCAGTCTTTTGGTATGACGCACAGCTTGGGAAGGAGATGAGCAATGGGATTTTATCCATTTTTCATGTAGTCACCCTATATTCTGTAAGCAACCAGATCAGTTGTAGACAAGTCTTTCACTGCCTGTCCTTGGTGTGCTAAAGTTGGCTTCTGTACAGTGCAAATGCAATCCTAATTACTTGTGATGCCTCATGTTTATTATCCTCTAGCCAACTGGAGATGGCAGTAGCATCTATGAGGAATGATATCTAAGAGCGTGTTAGCATCCTAAACCAAAAGTAGTACTCCATAGCTCAGTCTTTAACTGGAATGAATTAACCAACTGTGTGTGTGCAACTTCAGTCAAGAAAACTGTGTTGTAGCTCTGAACAGTTCAGCGCATTTTCCTTAGCCTTCCCTTGATGTAGCTTCACCTGGCTGACCTTAGCGATTCGTGCAAGCTTTAAGGTCCGCTTAAATTGGCTTTTTATGTGGAGAAACTTATGTAGAGCTATGTCATCTTTATTTTCCTGGTACTTGATCGTGTTGTCTAGGTTATTAGTTTCAGTGAGAACTTGGCTGTTCTTGTATTTTCTCCTGCAAGTCCTGAAGTATTTGGTTATGTTTCAGATAATGTAGGGTCATTTCATTAACTGTGTCCTTGAAGGAGCAAAGGAGGCATCCTTTTCTGAAGGAGATTCTAGCGTGGGACAGGCAACAGCTTTGCGATTCTGGTGTCAGGTTCACCATTCTCAAGTTCTGGGATCTTGTCAGCCTCTGCAGTGCCAGTAATCAAGTATGTACTGTGCACACAGGCTGTTGATTTTGGGAGTATAGAGTGAAAAGTTCACAACCAACACTTGTATAGTGTTTGTACAAATTGTTGAAGCCATCTCAGCAGAGGAAGTCTGGTTCTCTTCTCAGTGTTTCGTTCTGTTCCAGGCAGTCACCATTAAACTGTTACTATTCCAAGTGGCAGGGGAGCAAAGAAGGTGAAAAAACAAGAACTGGACTGTGACCGAGGACCATTCTCTCCTATGCTAATGTCAATGACGATGAAACATCCCAGTGGACAAAATACCAGTGAGCTCCTCTTTTATTTCTAGTATTTGAATATATATGTTCAATGTATAGATTGTTCACAGCATTGTGATCCTCAGCCTGACAGGTGATTTTATTTGCTCTACATTCTCATAGTCATTGTGTGTGTGTGTGTATGTATGTATACACATACATACACACACAGGTATGTATATATGCCGTGTATATATATATACATGGTGTGTGCATGTGTATATGTTTGTATAAATATATAAGTATATGTACATGTGCAGAGGAAATTGATCTTCTGTGTGGTTTGGATGAAAGCAGAGCTCAGATTTAAGTATCTTAGAATCCCAAACCAGCTTCAGGACTTAAGATGAAGAAAGAATGATAACAAGCCACAGATTGGGGAAGAACAGTTCCCCCTCAAATTTTGTATTTTTTTTAATTAGACATTTTGCAATTAGACATTAGGGGGGAAAAATTACTTTTGAAAGAATGTTCACACTGCTATAGTTAAGTTTTATCTGTTTTGTAGCCTTTTGTCCCCAAACCCCTTTAATTTTACTGTAACTTGTTCAGTGTCTCACCCAGACTGAGGAGACTGTCTTAGAGACTGTCTTACATAGACTGATAAAGATAATATTTTTTGATTCTTCTTAAATCACCTTTTTCAATTCCTCTTTTGGGCTTTGTATTGATTTGTATTGCACATATTGACTGAATGAATACTTCCTACCCAGTTCAGGGCTCTTCCGATGCCTTTAACAGCATCTGACTGGACTACAGTATAGATGTTGAAGATGCTGAAGTCAATAGGCCAATACCATTGTCCTACTTCTAGAATGAGGTCTTCAGTACAAATTCCTTTTTCTCTAGTTTCCTTTATTTAATGAGGCATTACCTTCAGGGAAAAATCCATCTGCCATAATTTTTGTCTGAATTTCATCTATCGTTCAATTTAAGAAAATGGAAAACGTTACAGTAGTTTTTTCTGAAATGTAGCTATTCACATACGCAGGCCCTTTCTGTAAGCACAGTCTATGTGTTGCCCAACTTTTTTGGAAAAATATAAATGCTGTAATGTGAATAATTCAAACCAGATTTGCATGTTAATCTGGTTTTAAATGAGTTTTCTCATGTCATAGATCTATGCATAATTCTCTGGAGGTTTCAAGCAAGACTGAACTGGGTCAGATTGGCTTGTATATTTTCTCTAAATAGGATGGAAAAAAAAATCAAGTAGTGGATTGGTTATATTAATCATATGACTGCTGAATTGGAGCCATTATTTGGCTCTTGAAGGCCTGTAAAATAATAAATAAATTTCCATAGGATCAGCCATGCCAGTGTACCCACTCAAAGACATTTATGTACAGTATTTAAGTCCTTCACAACCTCTCTTCCATCATGAAAAGTATGTAGTATTCATATACTTGGAGAAAAGAGGGGAAAATATTTTTAATTTAAAGATATGCAATTGAGGACCTGGAATACCTTTATGCTTAATCATTTTTCTTCACACTGCTTACAGTAGTATATCTGAATGCATACATTTTCTGCTTTAACTATATTTAATTAAAAATGTTATATGTAAAATGTTTTATTTGATTGGTGATCCTTACCCTTGGATTTAGCTGATTGCTTACCCTCAAACTCTTGGCTGCTATTTTGAAGAAAGCAGTGCATATCATGTTTAATGTGTAGTTAATGCTTTTTCAAAAAGGTGAATTGAGTGCTTTTCCTACGGAGAGGGCTGATGTGCAGGTGTGTTAGCTAGTCCAAGCTCTGGCACTGTCCTAAGCGCTTTGGAGAAGCTCTCCTCCTCTTTGCTGTTTCTCACTGCTTTAATTCTAATGCATCAACTCAGTAAAGCTCAAGGTCAGTGCCTCTATCAGTTGCTAAGATAAATGTTTAACACTAACAACATATATTGTTGTCTAACTTAAAGCATGGGGTATCTGGGAGGATTGCTCCCAAGTTCCTGAAATTGAGTACGCAGAGAAGTTTCTAAGCCTTAATTTTCAACAGAGATGTAAATTATTTAAATCTGTCATCATGACAGCTGATCAGCTTCTATCTGTCTTTGAAATTTAATCAAAAAGGGTTGGATAAAACTGAATTGCAGGTTTATTTATGTGATCATGAGTTAACTTGCAGGGATGTTAAGGCTCTATTTTCCTTGGCAAAAGGAACAGTTCATATAAGAAACTTTACTGCTTTGGTTTTGTGTTTTGAGTCATTGCAGTGTGATTAACACAATACTCTGTTAAATGCTGCATAGGTACATCTTCCTTTTCTGTTTGTGACAGAATAATGGTTAATTATCACCTATCAAAAGATGAATACTTTTTCATTAAATTAAATAAAACATTTTAAAAATGTACTATTTCAGCTTGTGAATAAATTTATCAAAACAAATGTGTATTTGCAGCTTCCTGAAACTTCTGTTTTCTTGCTAGATTTCTGTTTTTAAAAGTGGAACATAATTCTCTGAGGATGGCAATAAGCAAAGCCATGGTTCTGTTTCCCAGCCTTTGTTTCTAGGTTCTTGAGGGCTGCATAGCAGTTTTTCCTCTAATGGAATGAAAAAGATCAAACTGTGCTAGCATGCAGCGTTAGAGTCCAACAGCTTCTACCAGATCAAGTCTTTTTAGCTACTTTTTATTAAGTAGCCCCATTCCCCTTGCAGCACATGTCTATCAAAACTGCCTACTACTCTTCAGACACATGCGGTTTTTCTTTCTTTAGTACAGTGATGTGTCCACATGGGTGGACATTAGTGTATATGTAACCTGTAAGAAGAATTGATGGATGTAAATTGCTTTAAAATGGTTATGGTAAATATGCTAATTTTTAAATATTGCCTCTTTTAAAATCCCACCTGGAGTCCTAATCTATTTAAAGGGTAAAGAATGAAATGAAAGTCTGTCCTTGTAGATGGACTTGATTACTTGTGTATTCTGTTTAAAAAAAAAAAAAACCACCCCAAAAAACCCCCAACAAAAAAAACACCAAAAAAACCAAAACAAAAAAACCAACAACCCTCTCAAAAGGATGGAATGCTGCAAAGGTACTGACTTAGAGTTGAACTCCTCCAAAATTTGGGCACACTTAGATCTAGACTTGTTTATCACCTGCTCTCCCTTCAAAATCCTATAAATCACCTCCTGCCCCGTGATTGTGTTGGATTTAGTCAATATAAATAGTCATTGCCTATCTGAAATCTCTCCAGTCTAGGTGAAGAAGCTTTTAAATTCATTGGTCAGAGCCTGGGCTTTAATTTACATCTATACTGATGACCTGGTTTGTATGACTTTTTCTTATTTTTTGAACCTGCATCAAACTGAGTGCCCTGTGTTCACCTCCAAGTGTACACTGCGATTCACAAAAGGTAGATGTGCCAGACAAAGGAATTTCTGCCCTGAAGCATGTCAGCTCTAAAGAGGCATGAGCAGTCGCACAGAACAATTGCAGCATGGCCAGTAGGCATTGCATCTGGAGTGCTTCGTGGAGCAGATGTGGTTTTCAGGTTTCTTTTTTTTCTTTGTTTCGTTGAGGTTTTCTGTTTTGAATAGAGGAGGAGGAGAAAGAAAGTGGGACACTGGTTTGCACTGTATGCCTATACAATCTGTAATCAAGAGGTTGAATGGAAGATAGCAGTAAGCGAAGGACATGAATTAAAAAAAAAAAGACACTAGTGGATTTGGGAAACAAAAGCTTAATGTGTAAGAGAAAATATAAGGTCGGATCTCTGCCCTTCTTTTTTCTCTTAATATAGTTGTATTTCATGCATTGTATGTAAGAGTTAGACATATGAGCTATGCAAAATAATGGATGGCAAAACAAATGTTGTCCCTCCTCAGCCAGAATGAGAGCAGGGATGAACAATGACAGAACAGAGGTGCTATGTGTATGGGTGAGTAAGGAGAGGGGTACAAAATTTTTTGCATGCCAGCCAATAGATGTGTTAGAGGCATGAACACAAAAATATCTGACAGCGAGTGTTCTTGGTTTCAGGTTGTTCTGAAAACAGTATAGGCTGAAGTGTGAGAAGACAGTGTTGTTACTTTCAGTTGTTATATAAATCTGTTCTTAAATCTTTTGTGTACATTGTAAGGGATTTTCACCAGCATAACTGTACTGGTTATGTAGCTGAGAGCTGTGATTATTTCTACATAAACTATAACAGTGTAATGCCAAAGCGAGCACATCTTTCTTTCTTTTCTTTTCTTTTAATATAGAATTGTGCTCATGTCATTTAGAACAACAAGGCTTTGAAAATGATTTCTGTGACCGATGCACAGAAACGCCTGTTATCTGAGTAGCTAGTGAAATCTGGGACTGAGGACTGTAATTGATAGCATACTCCCTATGCCTACCTCTCACCAATACAAACAAGATGGAAGAATAATGATTAACATGGGCATGTGAAGAGTGTAGTCTATTATAGCTACTTTGACACTATAATCAGCCATTATCTGATCAGGTATGTGTGTGTCTCCACAGGAATTAGTATGTATATTTATTTACATGGGTGATTTCAAAGTAATATTGCTTATCTGTCTTACACTTCTGTGTTAGGTTACACTTCACTGACAGGATTTGAAGAACGCTAACACAGTGAATTGAATCCACAAGCAGACTGAAGTGGTCCATCCATGAAGTGCTGCTTTGGCAGTGGAGCTTCACTCTTTGCTCTTACTTCTGCTCTGTTGCTTTTGACTAGCAGTGGTGTGGCAAATGATGTGATCATCAATAAGCCAGAATGATCTGTGATCCAAACAACTCTCTTTTTTTTTTTTTTTCTTTTTGTTAGTGGTGGGTTTGTACTGTGACCCCACAGACAGCTGTATTGGCAGTACTTTAAGGAATAACAGCTCTGCACATGTGGGAACAAGCACATAGAGAAATTTTCCAGCTTGCTTTGCTGCCATGCCAGCGTACCATGAAATGGTATTCTGATGGTCTGACATCCCTGTTAGAACTTCTGCAGCAGATGCAAAGTTGTTCTTTCCTCTTCTCACTTCTCAGCTCATTATACTTGCCAGGGGTAAGAGTTGCTTTGTGCCTGCTCAGATGTCTGTGGCCAGTCTAAGCAGAATCAATTAAATCATTTGGTTTAAAAACAACCCAGAAAGATGGACAGCAGAATGTTTTGTGTATGTTGTATTGTTTCATATGATAGATCTTGCTAAGATATGGCCACAAGCACGTGAATTACCATAGCCTACATGTGTATCTCTACTACATTTGTAGCTCATACAGAAACACCCAGGTAGTTTAGGTATTGTTAAAAAGGTATCTGTGGCATATGGCATTCAATGCAGGCAGACCAGCCAGGATTTACACAAAACTTAGGAACCGAAGTTGAGATAAGTGACTTAACTGGCTGCAAAGCAGTTCTGGTTTTCATATTTAACATTTACATATGTCTCATGTGCTACAAAGACCCACATTGCAAAACAGAGGACTTCATATGTCCTGCAAGAGGGTTTCTCAACATACTCTGCTTTTAAGTGGCTAGGACTGACATAAAGGGAAGCACAGCCTGTAGGGGCTAACTGTTTAAAAATATGCTTCCTTAATTATTGTACAAAATTGTGTGCCTACAGAGGTCAACTTTTTTAATTTTATAAGGTAGAAGGGTATAGCAACACTAAAAGAGAGACAATATTTATCAAAACATTTATTATACGTGAATATTAAATTTTTATGGGAGGTAAAACTCAGATAGTATGGCAGATTTTTTTCCCACATCATCCTTTACCAAAGTGTGATCATCTACCGCAAAACACCAGTGCATACCCAATTTTGTTGTATATATTTGTGTACAGAAAGCCAAGTGTGCTGAAGCACCTCAATGACTCTGCACAGCACAATTAAAAGTATAGTACAAATACTTTCATCCTCAGAGGCCTCCCTGCCCTGAAACTACTGAGAAGGTCAGGGTCTAAGATGAGGTAATATGAGTGATCTTGACCTATAAAAGGATTTTTAACTACTCTTTTTGAGCTAGTGAATTTTAAGTCTTAAAATATGGAATGAAAATGAGATTCTCTTGACCTGAACTTATTCTGAAAATGTAACCTGTAGTTTGTTTCTCAAGAGAACAATGACCAGGGTTGAAAGATATGAAGCTGTCTTTTTCCCTTTCCTCCTTCTCCTTCTTTCTCCTGCCCTGGTTAATGTCTATCTCCCTTCTCAAGCTAAAGTTTACAGTAACAGCTCTGTATTTCAGCTTTGTCTGTCGTGAGGTTAGGTAAAGCCACAGTGGTTCTAAGTGATGAGAGACAATGCTGAAATGGAATAATGCATCAGTCCTGATACCCTTTTTCTTTTTCAGGACAATATCAGAGCTTCTCCTACTTGTTACAGGGAACACCATGAAGAAGAGTGAGGTTATGTAATTTTCTGAGGTCACCAGAAAATCTGAGGGAAATTACTCTATGTTCTGCATTAGTCACTTCAGGCTAAAGATATACCCTTTCCTTCTGTGATCTTGCCAAGAGAAGCTAGCTGTGCAAGCTATGTGCAAACTATCAGTTGTTGGGGAAATGGCTGGTGCGTTTGCACCAAGTAATGAAGTCAAGTCCTTGCTGTGTACCAACAACATATATTCTGTTTCTCCATGTGCATTGAGCGCTAATGGCAGACAAGTTTGTTCAGACCTCATCTGTATGTCAAAAGTAGAATTTGGTTTTGGTTTTGATGGGTTGTATTTCAGAAGAGTAAGCAGAAAGTAGGAGAAGCTCTAACTCCAACAGCATAACTGAGTAGTTTTGACCTTCCAGATTTAACGAAAACATAGAAATTCGCATGACAAGAAACTTACGGGCAAGTAAAAGCCATTCATCAAAACTTGTTTATCAAAGTTGGCAGTTTGTTCAGGCCCCATATTTAATATTTCTGAGGAAGTATTATCTAGAAATCAGTTTTGACACATGTTGGTTTTTTGTTACTGCTCAGTTTTAAGTCCTAAAAATGGAAACCTAATAATAATAAACTAATCACTTAATGTTTGTCCTCAACTAAATTGCTTTCCACCAATGGTACTCCGGTTTTCTTGGGATTAATTTTACCTCATATAAGCTTAAAATATTTAAAATTATTTCAGAACTTTTCTTTGTAGGGCTGAAAGAAGACTCTGCAAAGAAAATTATTTAATGCACTGTCTTGATGCAATAACAAGTTATTGTCAAAGTTCTGTTGACATAGCTGATGGTGCTGAATCCCAAAGACAGACAAGGACAAAAACGTAGAGGTGTTTTGGGCAGAAAACCAGAAAAGCTGTTTGTGATAGGAAAAATCTGTTAGACAGATTAAAATTGGTAGGAAGCTGCTAGATTCATGAGAATAAATAAAATGGAAAATAAGCTAATAACTATTCTTTGACTACAGGAATTCAAGTAGGTAGCACTCACTGTACTTCATTTGGCTTTATCTGTGTTATGACTCATTTGTCCAGAAGTTTAAAATTAATGATTAGAAAATAAGGAAAGAGGTATGTAGAGAATTAAGCTCCTCATGACTTCTTTTAAATTAATTATATTGCAGCCTACTCAGTTTTTAGGCTAATCTTTCCTAAGAACTTGTTATTTTGAGCATCCCATCAATGGCAGCCATTTGTTTCATAGCACAGAGAAATTTTGCGGTGATAAATGTTGCTAAAGAAGATTGGAACAAAGAGATGAACATTGATTATTTTGAAGAAATCCAATATTCTTATCTGGGGTTAGTTGAAAGGAAGGACTAGATTTCTATAGGAGCTTTTAAATAAAAATTGAAAGTGCTCATCAATTTCAAGAAGATGTTCATTCCCTTTGACCTAGTACCTGTAAGGGACATATGATTCTTTTAATCATGGGACTAAAATCCCTGTTCATCCTGCCTGGCATTCTTTCCAGTTTAACATTTAAATGTGTTGGTGTTTGTGGGTCGGGGGTTTTTTTGTTTGTTTGTGTTTGGGGTTGTTTTTCTTTTAGATGCCATCTCACAGGATCTCCTCTCTCTTTTTTGTTTGTTTTCAGTAGACCTGTTGGTAATGATGTGATCTGCTAGATTGCCCAATGCCTGTTTTATTTTGAGTGAGGGCTGGGGGGCAGACCTATAAAAAGATGGTTTTACAGCCTTGCCAGAAATATTACAGCTGGCTGGAGGTATTGTGAGGTCTGTGCTAACTAGAACGGTTTAAACACTGTGTAGGCTCTGCACTGCAGATGCCAAGGGTCAATGGTAGGTAATGTACACTACAAAAGTAGCCTATATTCTGTGTATAACTGTAATGATGGTTGGTCTGGGAAAGAGAATTATGCTTCTCTGCACCTTTGCTTTAGGCCTAGTTCTTTGATTTCTCTCCTAAGGCAGCAGGTTGATTTCTTTCTTGCCTGTTTGAAGACGGCAGAAAAGAGTTACATTTTTAGAAAAAAGAGCCAAATTATAATAGAGGGCATACACTGTCTTTTAAGCTCATGTTAATTTCACTTTTCTGATGTAATATTGGTCTTCTTGAAGAAATTAATACATGTTTGGCCTAATACGTACATAAATGGTTTCCCCATTGTGATTAGTGCACACTTCTCAATATTTATTGCTCATATCACGTGCCATCTTCAGGATCACAGCATACTCAGCCTCTCATCTTTTTTTTTTTTTATTGTTTCACCTGAAAAAGCCCCAGATGTCAGAAGATTTGGTTGTTGGTTTTTTTTTTTTTAATAAACTAGTATTGGTCAGAGACAAAGCTTTGGCTTTGTCAGATGCAAACATGAAGGTATTCCTGCAAAGAGAGATGTAACTAAGGCATGAATTGTTCACTGACTCAGGGGAGTGTCAGGCAGGAGCACAAATGCAATAATTTTTTTATACACATGCATGGCCAGACCATGATAGGAGCGGAGGTCTGAGGCTGCAAGAGGACGTGTGGCCATCCTTGCAGGTACCCTTGCAGTGTTCTCCGTTTGCAGGGAAAGTAGAGCCATGCTTCTGCCCTGGGGAGCCGGTGCATATGCTCCTGGCTGGAGAAGAGGAGCAAGGGGTGCTCCTTCTTATGGATGGGTTGCAAAGGAGGAACATAAGGACAGGAGGTAAGAACTGGGATCCTTACACTATTGGTGAGTGAAATGTGTTCCCAGGAAATCAGGCTTCATTTTCTTCCTTTTTGTCACAGGGATTAGCTTGTCTTATTTCTACCATTCTTTGCCACCACTGTAATTTTTTTAAGCTGTAGTGATGTTGTTGGGACCTTCCCTACCACAAATAGTTTTGACTGGGTATGTACAAGAAATTACAATGTTGATGGGGGCAGAGAGGAGTACAAGAGTAAGTGTGATGCAGAAAGTTAATGGTTAGGGTCAGTACCTTCGAGTGTCTACCAGCTATGCTCCTAGGATTGTTTGGTGTCTTATCCGCTGTCTCAAATACATAGAAGGGCCCTTATATCCCTTGCAATTTTGGAGCAGGCCCTTCCATCTGGACCCAGCGTGATTTAGGAAGGAGCAGAGGCTCTGTGTTGCCTAGCTTTGATAAGATCAGAGTAACTGAGAGCATCCTTGGGAAAACTATACAGGCACCAGGGAGCAGTAGATGCCTCAGGGTTGGGTGGCAATTGCGATGGAATTTTTGAGATAGCAATTTTGGGCTTAGCTGCAATTCTGCTTAAATGTCTTACTGGAGCTTGTCCTGAATTCTGTAGTATGCTGTCAGTTTTAACATGTTTTTTTAATTAGAATTAAATAACATACCAATAATTCACCTTTGCAGTTAGAGCCCTCTCTTAAAAATGGAGATTCCTAACCTTTCTTACTGACTGTATCTTGCTCCTAAAGTGGAAAGATATATATGAAGTTCCAATCATTTTGACATGTGTAAGGGGTTAAGTCATTCTTGAACAGTTTATCGCTCATCAATTGTAATTAAATATGTTTATATTAAATTATGTGCTGTAATTAATGTAAAATCTTTTAGCCTGTGCTGTTATTAGAACCAGATGCTGAAGTATCAACAATATTTCAACATGACTGTGCTGCCTTGCCAGCTGTCTAACTGTAATTACTTTAATCTCAGCTTGTTATCTAATTATCACCTTTGTAAAGGGAAAAGTACTCTCTAATGCGTACTGATTGTTTCAGATGATGATGAAGAGCGTGAAACAGCTGTCAGATATCTTAGCCCTGCTTATCTGGATTAGAAAACTTATTGAGAGGCCTACTTTGCTTCAAACCTTCCTGACAGAAAATGGGACAGTGGGAAAGAGGGTTTTTTTCACCTTGTTTACCCTAGAAATGTGATTCCAGTAATCAGTGGAGACAATAGAAAGGGATGAAACGTGGTAAACAATTACTGTTCCCAGGAAAAAATAGCAAGACAATAATATAGCACAAAGCATGACTGGTGTATGAATTTTGTAGTGGACTGTATATTTGTCTTTTTAAAACTTGTGTTCTCACTGCAGTGCTGGAGAATTACTCTTCATTTAGTTACATACGTTGTGCTGAGATGTGGTGGCAAAGTTTGTTATGTAGTTAATGAGTTTTATATAACACACCTATATAAATTATCTCTTTCTGAAGAATCTTGAGTGTTTTAATTACTGAACAAAGTACACCAAGAATTGTATGATTTGCAGTTCTCTTTGGAGATCAAGCATTGGAGTCATTTTACAGAACACTTGAATATTGTGTAGCCTTTAAGGATAAGTCATGAACTCCTGCATCTAAATAAAATTCAGCAAAAAAAAAAAAAATTGGTAGAATGCTAAAGTAAAAATCTTAGTAGATTACTTGATTAGTAAAACTTAAGCAAGGGTGATTTTTTCCTAAAATTCTGATTTTATTTTTTTTTTTCTGTTTCTATCCCCCACCTCCAAACAGTGTTGACAGTGATGCTAGTTCAAGATTTTTCCTGTAACAGTCTGGATTTTTTTTAATTGAAGTATTTTATTCAGTGGCAGTAATATAATGGGTAAGAAATAAAGCAATTTTATAATCATGTCTTCATAGCAGTTGTAGCTTTTAAAAATGGAGCTTTAGAAGGCTTCTTGTGATTGAAATATATCATTGTTAATGCTGGCATGGTTTGAATGTTGCTGAAATATGTGAAAGTAGATGTGTCTTCTCTTCCCTGACACTCTCTATACCATAGCAATTTGTCACTCTATTAACTGTACTAAGAAGAAAGATTTATTTTTTTTCTTAAGGGGTGGGGAGATGTTTTTTGTGTGCTCTTTCTCAGTTTGATATCAGTACATAACTTACTAGTTATACAAAAAAGATATTTTAAATCAACAGCAGAAAATTGTTTTGTGTGTGTCTTTTCAGGGTCAAGCAATGAGCTCCTATGAGGCAGGGAAACATCTTTTGGGAACTGCTGAGTACCTGCAGATTTTATGAAGGCTTAATAGAATCATAGAATGGTTTAGGTTGGAAAGGACCTTGAAGATCATCGAGTTCCAACCCCCCTGCCATAGACAGGGACACAAATGATACAAGGAACTTTTCTGAACTTGCATACAAGGGCTGTAGGAGTAGCCAGGTTTCAAGGTGTGCTTTATTGGCCAAATGTTTAAAGAGCTGTTTTTTCCCTCTTCTGCCTGAGGTTGTCCTTGTAGCTCTAACCTAGCTAACATGGTTCAGCCCAGCAGAAGGCTTCGGTGCTTGTCTTCCTAGTTGAATAAAAATGGACTGTAGTGTGGGGCTCTCTTACTTACCTAGCAAAATAACTGATCTCCAGGTCACTACAGACTTGCACAATCTTTTGATTTCTCTTAAAAGTGTAAGAAATTAAGTGCTGACAGGATTGAAAGGATCTAGAACAAAAGCAGACTGAGGCAGCAGAGTTGTGCTGAAAGGCTGCCTTGGCTGGCGGGAGAGGAACCAGCGGCTAGGACTTCAGGGCGGTTGTTTCTGTTTTGCATGCAAAATGATGAGCCCATGCAAATGAGTAGATATGCATCTGACTATAGAGAAAGTTTCAATTTTGTGTACTTTAGCATTAAATGCTCAAATTAGGTATAGTTCTTAACACTGAACATCTGAGGATGTCAGAGTACCTTGTAAAGGAGAGTTAGTGATACTTTATCAGTGAAAACTCATGCAAAGAACAGATGAATACTGAGTTGTGCTGCCTTGATTGCAGATGCAGAAATAGAGCAGAATCCAGTACTACCCATTGTCAGTTCTCTTAATGTAATTAAGACTATTACTAACGTAATAGTAACGCATTTGTTTTCGATTTGCCCTTCTAAGCTTTCATGATTTAATGTAAAATAAATTTATTGTAGGAAATATTCTTAATCCTTAGATCTGTTGTGGGCAATCACTTAATGTAAGATTATCTGCAGGTGGTGCAAGGAGTTCAATTGTTTCTTTCCTTGGTCAAGAAGAACATTTTGGCAAATCTTAAGATAGCCATCTGATGAAGACACTATAAAATATATCTTATTTTAAAACTACTTTTGATCGGCACTGTCTTCTCTCTCTGAAAATGTATTTTTAAATTCAGTTTGTGCTATGCAAAAAGTAGAAAATGGCCCTTTGTCATCTTTAGTATAATCCCTTTACTACTTGTATGGGAACTCTATATTGGCCCATTAAATTATAATGGCTTCTTCGTTTTATCAGGTCAATGAACCGTGAACTCAAGAGTCTCCTAAATAGGAGACAAGACTGCTACTCTGGAAAAGAGCCATTACCATATTTCAGGTTAGTGACTTTCTAACAACAAATCCCAAGGAAGTAGCCTGATGTGGCTTCAAGTGCAAAGCCTGGTGAAAAAAATAAAAATGACCATTACTGAATAACGATAAGGTGAGAGGCTGA
Organism: Anarhynchus alexandrinus; assembly: GCA_008711295.1. Taxonomy (NCBI): domain Eukaryota; kingdom Metazoa; phylum Chordata; class Aves; order Charadriiformes; family Charadriidae; genus Anarhynchus; species Anarhynchus alexandrinus. The sequence continues at coordinate 524,092 of VUYV01000053.1, read as the reverse complement.
GCGAAATAAAGATTGAGGTGGGCTCTTATGCTGTATTTAGCCACACACCCACCCTGCCGCAAATGGGTTTCAAATATGTACGTACACAGAATCTTAATCCACACTGTATTTTTTTTTCATGTGGTGGTTCTTTAAAGAAAAGGCCTTTAGTAGCTATAATATTAGCAGTTTTCTGGGGTTTGATTCTTAAAAAGTGATGTATCTCTGTTTAAAAAGGTGCTAATTGCAGACTAATTTGTTGAAAAGATTTACCTCTGTATGAAGTCTTTTTTTTTAAGTGTTGAAGTATAAATACTATAGATCATATATTTTCCTCTGTGCTCAAGTGTAAATGTTGAGGTTTCTTTTTCTGAGAACAAGTGTACCTACTTTCATTAAATTATGCTTTATTATGCTGAAATAGGAAACAGGCTAATAGTTTTGTATGTGTATACACACATGCTAAATATATATACTATATATACATTTGACACTGTGTATTGATTATTTGTGTCAAACTATAGAGCTGTAGGTGAAATTGTGATGCTTTTGAAGTTAGTGGGAACTCTGATTTCATTGTATAGAGGATTTTATTGTCTGGAAAGAGAGACTGGGAATGATGTCTTCAGTCCCTTACTTGAGCTGTTTGTTAGTCTGGGACAAAGAAGCCTGAAAGCTCATATGACTTATTTGCTGCCTTTAAATCAGGTATTGGAACACTAAAAATGAACTTTGCTCTGTCGTATATTTTATCAGGCCTTTTTTACTTTTGTTAGCTCTTGGGATTAAAGACTAAGCTGTTGAGGTTGAAGATGTTTACTAATCGCAGGGAAATAATTTCAAAGGTCTATGGATGAAGGCTTCTGGTATTTAAGGGTATCATCCTTTGTAAAGACAAGGATCAACAAAGGAATGTGCAACCGCAGGGACGATACTGCAGGTATGATGAGCAGTGTTAGGTTACAGTAGCCAGATTTAGTCTATGCTTAACTGAAGGAAAAAGGATCTTGCTGCTTTCAGAGAGTTGGATCGGTCTGAGCTAGGATGGTATTATACAGATGTGGGAAAGGAATATGTCAGCTTTCAGAGAACAGGGAGACAGAAAGAAAAATGCTAATATGTGTCAGTGAAGAAATGGAGGGCCTTGTCTGTTAACCATCCAGGTAGTCTGGTCTGCTTGACAGCTACAGATTACAGCAAAAAGTAGAGAAACCTAGGGGTTTGGTTTATAAATGCAACATAGAAGTTATTCGGTTTGCCAGTGGTACAGAATCTGCTTTTTTCAACTTTTGCATATTTGTTTCCAGAAAACTGGAGAGAAAGCAGGGCGAGAAGTTTTTCCTTTTGATACTTATAGAAGTGTAGGTGTTGATCAAGTGGATGTTGCATATGCTCGATGTTGCCTTGTAAGGCACAGTCTAAAATCAAGAATTTAGTTGCATGCTTTGCATGGCAGATTAATAAGAGTGCTGCATTTCCAACTAGTGAATGATGTCCTGGATTATTTTTCTGTAATTCAAATAAAATATTAGTTTCCTTTAATAATGGGGTTTGGGGTAGAAGAACCTTGTTCAATGTTGCTGTCTGTAGCACATAGATCTGCACAAGTGGTGAAGAGCTGGTGCAGCAGGGCTTGGAAGTAAGGCTGTCAGCTTAATACATTGTGTGAAAATTGGGGCCGAAGGTCACCAATCTCCTGGTACACAAATCTCCCTCTGAGAATCTCATTTCATTCAGACTATCAGTTAGATTAGAAATACCCTAATTATCCCACTGAAATTAAATTACTTTATGTAAGGGTGATATAATGAACAACCATAAAGAAGCTATACAACCAATCATCCTATTAGTCACAGCAAGACTAGACTATACACTAAATGGCTCTGGTTTGATTATTGCGGGCTGGTCTCTGCCACATAAACTGGGGGGGAAGGGAAAGACCTAAGGGAAGATTATTTCTGATTTCTTTTTCTATTTTACTGGAAGAAAAAAAATTAATTCACAGTGCATGCCTTCTAGGTAAAAAAAGTGTATGGTTGACTGTCAGAGCAGGCATAGTGTAGTAGGCTTCATGAATTATGAAGAGGTGATCAGGACCTTTCTTAGGGCATAGTGAATTATGTGGCTACGGAGAGCAGGAGAGCTCTAGTAATGCAGGTAGGCTGGAGTAGTGCAGGCAGGAGGCTCCAGCACCTCAGCTAGCAAGCTTTGTCACAGGGTCATTCTTTTCTAGATACACTTGTAGTCACGTGCAGTTGTTGCTACTGGGGGAAGGTGAGAGTTTAGCCAATCTTGAACTCGAAAGAGTAGAATGCTTCAATGCTGGAGAAGGTCAACTGTTATGAGTAAGCTGAAAAGACTGTGTCTTTAATTTTTTTTAGTCCAGGAGTGAAAAAATATTCTATTTTAACAGGTGTTGCAATGTCCTGGCAGACCCAGTGGGTGCATTGACCATCCCATCATGGGTGTGTGTTTCTGTCCGAAAAGCCACTACTGTGATGAGTTGTGATTTTCACTTAAGGTGGAAATTTCCATAGAGAAATTAAAAGATGCAGAGAGAGAGCAAACCGACTGCTTGTCTCTCCTGGTTGACTTTTTCATGCAGAATTTAAGAATTGTTTACTAAGTAACTGTTTTAAAGAACCAAGAGGTGCTACTGTGTAAGGACAGACAACTATTTTGAAAACACAGAAGATGTTCAGAGACCTGCCTAATGTACATTTGATTATTTAATTGTTATACTTCAGAGACTATTTAACATGAAAGGATAATTAATAATTTATCACTTAAAATCCTAAAGATTTTAATGAAATGGATGCTGTGAGCTGCTAAGGTCCTAAAATTAGCTGGATATATTAAAAGGGGGATATTTATAGTTGGAATTAATTCAGGTGTAAATGTCAAATGACTATTTTAAAACATGGACATGAAAGAAACACAGGTATAGAGAAGTTTCCTAGGAAACAGAAGAAAAGCAGGGATGTCTTACTATGATCTTCTTGCAGTCTGTCTTTATTGGGCTGATTTTATGCTGTGTTACAGGGCAGTGCTACTTTGCTGAAGTTTGATCCTGCACAGATACAGACTGGGTGTTGAAAGCATTATGTGTTTTTCTCAATTGGGCTTCCAGTTGTGTTTCATAAAATCTTTAAAGTTCAGAATATGATATTCTGTAAAGGAAGATGCTAACTTCATGATCTAATTTCTTCTTCTGTTAGTAGTCGTATGTCATCAGTCAATAATATAAAATGTGTTATGAGGCAGTGCTGGCCTGTGTAGTATTTCCCTGAGTTTTCTGTCTTCTGGAGTTCACTGTAAAAACTAATTCAAGTACACTATGTGTTATTCAGGGTTTACCTTTTAGTAGTTATACTATAGAATCGTGTTACAGAAAAGCAGCAAACTATCTGAGTACTCTAAATATTACACAAAAATATTTCTTTAAAAGGAAAAAAAAGTGTTCTATAATTTTATTCAGTTAAATATTTGATTGCTAAATACCTTATTTGAATGTGAAGAGAATGAAAGTGTGAAATATATTATTTCTGTTATCAGAATTGCAAAGCATAGTTTGTGGTGGGCAACATATCTTGATGGGTGATACAAGTTCTAGTTTTTCAACTCATAGGTAATCTGTACCTATATATTATAAACTAAAATAACTTTTATTCTTTCAGGCCATGCCTAAGAAATAAAGTATTTTGGTTATCATGCCATTTTGGGAGATATGGGAATGGAGGAAGAACATTTTCAATGAAAAGAGTAAAATTAAAAAATTAAAGTAAATCATTGTTGACGCGGGAGACAATAATTCAGGGCTCAACTTTTGTAGAATCTTTGAGGCACTATTAAGCCTGCTATAACTGACCATACGTGACTTCTGTTCAAATCTGAGGGTAGTTAGGAACAATGGCACTTCACAAAACTTTTTTATGAAACTGCTACATTGGAGTTTTCAATTTAAGAAAATTGACTTCACTGGAACTAATATACGTTACTTTAATCATGGTGTCTGGGGGAAGCAGAGTTTCCCCAACTGCTTTGAGCAGAAATTCATGCTGTTTTTGTAGATTGCTACCTGAACACCTATTGAAAATCTTCTGGTTTTGCTATATTCACCTCTGCATATTCTCTAACTTTCATGTGTGATTAGGAGAGGGGGGATGAGAAATAGTGAGACAGCTAGTGAATGGAAATACCCGGAAATGATGGTACTTTTGAAACTAAAATAACACTGACAGCAAAGAATGTAAATTGTTTGGGTGTTTTTTTCTTAATAATTATAGATTTGCACAATCAGCAACAAGTTCTATGATGGCTTAGAGAGATCCTATGGAATAACCTTGATCTGGTAGTTGAATAGCTGGAGAGAACAACTGGGTTTGTCAAGGATCCTTAGTAAATGTCATTATGATCATTGAAATTGCTCCCCTGCTCAGGAGGTAAGTTCAATACTGTGATTTTTACCTCATGTAATTTTCTTTATGCCTGGATCTCCCAGAGCCATTGCGTAGACTGCCATGGACCCCTGATCTGGATGAGTTTGCATGGTAATCCTACACACTGTTTAGTGAGAGTGATCAGAATCCTTTTAAGTTCTCGGACACTTTTTTTTTTTAGAAGAAAAAAAAGCATTCCCTATTTGTGCGAATTTTTCCTGTAACAATCTATTTCATGTAGACACCCTACGTGACCCTTTGGAGAAGAGGGGGGTAAAAAGTGTCTGGAACAATGTGTGCAGTACACCTGTGCTCAATTTATCACAGTCTGGCAAAGCCAGATCAAGGCAACAGAGTACAATAATTAAATGGCTAACTGATAAGCAACAGCTGGTTAGATGGGATTTTTAGGAAAACAGAAGTATTTAATGGTGCAGCCTAAAATCCTTCATAAGTGCATATGTCTATGTGATAACTATTTTAGCACTTAAAGTTATATCTTGTAAGTACTTACAGGAGATGCATTAGTCTAGCAACTAATTAAGTTGATCTCTCTGGGACTCTTCACAAGAAAATCTTTGTGCAGGATTTGACCTGTCTCAAGTTAGAAGTTGTTGGCATTGATTATATCAGAAATTAAATACTGTAAATGGTTGTAGCGAGGTGGGGGTTGGTCTCTTCTCCCAAGTAACAAGTGATATGACAAGAGGAAAAGGCCTCAAGTTGTGCCAGGGGAGGTTTAGGATGGATATTAGGAAAAAATTCTCACGGAAAGGATTATCAAACATTGGAGAAGGCTTCCCTGGGAAGTGGTCGAATCACCATCCCTTGAGGTATTTAAAAGATGGGTAGACGTGGTGCTTAGGGACATGATTTAGTGGTGGACTAAATTTATGATTTAGTAGCAGTGTTAGGTTAATGGTTGGACTCGATCGTAATGGTCCTTCCCAACCTAGACAATTCTATGATTCTATGAAAACTCAAAGTTGAATTTTAAAGCTTAGTTTGGACGTTCCTCTGGAGTGGAACCACATTCTTTTGCAGATTGGCACAGTTTAGGGATACAAATCTTTATGAAGGGCTGGGGGTCTTAGCTATTTCCTTAAGAGAAGGTAATGGATTGAATAGGTTCTGCCAGGTTGCTTCTTTTAGTGTTTTCACAGTAAAAGAAAGAAAATCCAGTAAGGAATGCAGTATAGGTAAACAGGCTGGGATGTTGTGCAATGTTCTCATTTCACACTAAAACTTATGCTAGACCAAAATTAGTTTCACTTAAAAAGAGCCCGAGATATATGTGTAAAAAGTTCTACCTTTCAAACTGGCACTTTGGTTATCAAATTTAAGCACAGATTTCAAATTTTGATTTGTCGAATATTAGTGTTTTGGATGGCTTGTGTTGATGCCTTCAGACTTTTCTATAGGATCAAATCATATCAGCTCTCCTGTGCAGATCATTATTGAATAGAATAGGTTGTATTTAAACAAATTTGTATCAAGTTGTAATTGTTCCTGTGCGTCTGTGACAATGTGTCTTGCTTGCACTGTAGTGGGAACATGAGTTCCTTTATACTTCATCATCCAAGCAGAGATTTTAGTTTAATTTGTGTGCTAGAGGCTTTTGATTGTGAAACAAAACAATTACATTTCTCCATCTGCTTTTCTAGACTTCAGCAGTTTATATAGTTTCTTGCTTTGTGTTCTGGCTCTGGTTTATTTCAGAGTGGTATCTAAGTTTTTGGTTTCTGATTTTTGGAGAAAAATGATTCACCTGCTTTTTTGAGTTGCATATGCTGCACAAATTCTCCTATCATAGAGGTTTTTTTAGTGGCTGGGTAACATACTTACTGTTACGAAGCTTTATGTGTGTTGAAGTAGAGGTGGTTCCCTTTTTTGTGCTTGACCCAAATAACCGTTAGCTCCTGTATGATTAAAGAAAAGACTTTTTCTTTTTGAGTGAAAGGGTGATGATTCTGGCACTAGTTCTTCATATGTTCATTTTCCCAGGTCTGCATTGTAGGAATGGTAGAAAAGGAAAAGGGGATTCATCCAAATCTGAAGACTAGGATTTACAGAAAGTGAACATAAAATTCACACAGATGTTATGATGTATAAACACAAGAAGTTGTAACAAAGAGAAACATCCTCAAAATATTTTAACGTGGAGCTATAATATGTAAATATATCTAATACAAAAAATATATCTGATACTAATACGTAGAATAAAATTTGACAGTACTAAGTATTAAAAAAAGTCAAATTTTGCATCATCATAGTTCATCTTCTATTCATTAGAGGCTATTCTAAACACTTCTATTTTTTTTTATTATTTTTTTCATGTCATTTACCATACATTAACTCATTAGTTTATCATTGGTGGGTGAGTCTGTGGTAAATCTGGGGATACTTAAAATCCCCGAAAGCAAGGAAATAGTACTGGATTTCAGTAACAACATTTTTACAATTCAGGCAAGACATTTACTTCTAATGGCAAGAACTATTGTTTTTTCCTCCCTGCCTTCCCCCCTCTACCCCTTTCTCCCCCTGGCCTTCATAAATCCTTCTGACTTATACTGAGCTTCAGGAGTAAGCTGTTCCATGTCTTGTTTCTACTGGTGGGATCAGTTTGTGACAGAAGCAGATCAGGGAAAGAGATGCTTTGTTGGCACAATATGATAACTTTAAAAAAATCAGAAGACGAGCAAGCAGAGAAAGTATGGACAAAGTGGGTAGTAAAAGTCTAAAATCAATTGCCACAAAAAGTTGCAGATGCAGTGTCTGCAGGTTCAAGGAAGTAGTAGACAAATTGATGGGCAACAGGTCAACAAAGAGATACTGAAAGGATTAAGCCAGGATGTGCCTTCGAAATAGGCCAAGACAACAGTTTTGGATGCTGGGAGATGCAAGGAAAACAAACCACAGAAAAATGATCAAGGTTGCCTGCACTTATGAAATAGCATCTCCTTTTTCACTCTGTGGGAGACAGGATGCTTCCCAGGGTGGACCATTTATCTGACCCAGGAGAATATTTTATGTGTTCAGAAGAGAAGAAGCTGTACAATGTTAACCTTTTATTTAAGCCTTGTCTTTGCTCTTCAATCACTAGCACTGTTTGAGTAAGCACTTCATTCCTCTGTCCTTTTGCACTTCAGAAGCAGGAGAGGGGATGAAGCAGCTTCCTCTGTTTATGCACATGTATTTGAACTTTCCTGTCTAATGAGAGCAGAAGAACCTCCAGAGGACACGGAAACTGATCTTGTTTTATCTGGGCTTCCTGGAATAAATCTGAAGGGATGAACATGCCCCAGCTTTGCAAAAAGAGGAGGAGTGGTAGCTACATGAAGTTTATTACGCCCCATCAAGTCTGCCAAGTTTAATCTGCCATTACAGAGAGAAAGCTGGCTGTGAAATGGTTAGGATTGACTGACAACATTTACCTAACCACTGAGAATGATTTTGTCTTTGTAGTACAATTCATGTCTTTCCATCATGTCCATGTGTGTAGCATTTTCAAATGAATCTAATTATGAGTGATGAATACTAGCTTTATGGATGTGCTTTTCTCTGTAATACTGTAACTGATTGCTTTTCATCTGGACTTGTCATCCGTGTTTGCAACTGTCCCAGGCTGCACTTAGTTGTGGTTAGTTAAACTACTGGGGCTTGGTGGGGGAAGTTGAATTTTTGTTGTGTTGCTGTTTCAATCCTGAGCAAAAGTTTTGGGTGTTATTTTGTGATTACCCAAGAATATTCATTTCTGGTTGGCTAAATGGGAGTCAGTGCCCTTGTTTTCATTTGTGATTTCTTTGAGTAGCTACTGATTCAATCTCTAGTCTCTTGGGCACTGCTCAGTAACAAACAAAAAAGCAAAAGGCATACCTTTTTTTTTTCTGGTAAAAAGTCCTTTTGCTGATATTTGTGAAGGCATTGCCCTGTGCATATGCTACAGGTATGCATCAGATATCTCAATTTCTCACGTCACAGGAAGATACTGAAGTCTCCTGCTAGAAGCAAAAATTGATCTCAATTTCAGGAGAAATAAACTTCCTATTTTCCACTTCCTAGTCTATTTATATTCAGCTCAACAGCATTATAGATTGTGAAATGCAGCATCAATTGGAAGAAAAGTAAAGACTCTGTTGCAAAGTACATAAAGAGTTAGGTGATAAAATAAATGTATAGAAATTACTGTTATTGCTATGTTACTTCACTGTCATGTGTTGTTATATTCTTTACGTGCTCAAAAGAAAGTGACGACTCCTTTTCCCTCCAGTCTCTACATGCTGGCATTTGCTTGCCTTTGATTTCATTCCTGATGTTAATTTTATACTGAAGCTGAGGTGACCTTTATGTGTACCACTTTTCCAGGTGTGCCTACTAACATTCACCCACACAATAATCATTATTTGCATTTCTAATGAAGTAAAGCACTAGGGACTAACTTCTGTTACGTTTTATACCAAGCTCTGCTTTGAAAATTATGCTTTTCAAAAAAATTAATTTGTTGGAAACTTCTGAAATATGTAGAATCAACTTTAAAAAACCAAACAAATCAAATCACCCTTAATTGGCTAGTAAAAGGAGGAAGCAGCTGGACTGTGGACTTGGAGTCCAAGGCAATGGTCTGAGATTTCTTCTCTGTTTACACCACCACTGATGCAGAATAATTTCTACCATTTTTATGGTGTTTCTCTGCAGTTATATAGCAAATGCAAAGGAGTTTTACCTGCGGGGCAGGCTTGCTACTCTGCTCAGCCAGGTGAGTAAGACACGAACAATCATTGTCATAATTCATGAATGTAAGAGTGTCTGAATCAGAATCCTTGCTCTCAGGATAGGGCTTCTTCCTAAAAATGCTAGCCAAAAATAATAATTAAAAATTATAGAAGAAATTTAACTTGAGAGCAAGTGGGACAAGTTGACATACACTGACCTACAGGGACAAGTGTCTGTTGAGGTATGGGCTCACATGGCCATCTTCTAGTCCAGCAGTATGCTCCATCTAGCATGCAATGAGCTAATAATGTTTGTAGTCTTAACTGAGGGAGGAAATGCAGGAGTTGAATTAATAACCAAACATGTAAGCCTCCTCCCTTTGATCTTAACTATTTAGTGAAATATTTAAGTACATTTGTTACATCGGTGGTGTTGTCATTCTTAAAAGACTCTAGCCGCCTGCTTTTCTGCGAACAGAACTGCTCATTTTAGCTGTTGAAAGATGGTGCAGGTCAAAGGAAGAACCACAGGGATTGCCAGCCCAATTATAAATGTGGGCATCTGCACAGAGCTTGTGAGGCCTCAGTCCACAGGTCAAAGTGCCAAACTGTGCTTTGTGTCCCACTCTCACAGATTTGATTTGGCACATGTTGAGTTCCTTTTAGGTGTAGACTTGCTGTAAGTCCATGTCAGACAGCTACAGGAGGTATCATAAGGGTTTGAGTCTAATTAGTGTTTGTGTTTTTGAATTAAAAGCCAAGGCATGACACTTTTTTTATACAGCTACCAAATGTAGTATGCAATACTCAATTGATAGTAGATGAGCCCTAAAAAAAAAAAAGACATTTTCATTTCAAGTCTTGTCCATTCATCAATCCTTGTCCATCCTTCTGTTCCCTTCCCGAATCAGCAATGTCCCCTCCCTGCCCACCTGGCACCAGATGTGCTGTCAGGCACTACTGTGTGTCCCAAGTCCTCCGAGTGGCAGAATGCAAAATCTCAGGTGACATTCACCTGGAAGCGCTTAGCCCTCAACAGCTGCAGCCCCTTGATTACCTTGCCTGCCTCGGCGGCTCCGTGCCGCTACCATATCAATTGCTTGTCAATTCGGCTTAGCTATGACTTTGACTGACTGGAATGAGGGAAGTGGGAGTGGGGTGTAGGCGAATGGTTAAAATTAATTGCTACATAAGAAAAAATTGAAAGATAATTATTCCTGCTTTCCTGTCAGTGCTCGAGTGTAGATGACCTCATTAACTTGCAGCTTGTACACAATTCAATTACTAGGAGATGGAAAATACATTTTTAATTACCTCGGTGGCTTGTGCTCCATTCATCTCCATTTGCATGGCTTTTTTACTGTTGTGTTCTCAAGAAGTAGTATGGTCTTACTAAGGCTACCATAAGAGCTTTCTTCTTGCTACAATTATTCTTGTTTGAGGTAGGATATTAAATGTGTGAGATTAACCCTTTGGTGCCAAGTGAATTGGGAGGTCCTGTGGTGGCACTAATGTGTTTTTAGTTAGCTTGGCGTGTCAGGATCTTGAAACTTGCAGTGTCAAATAATTACGTAGGGTAACTCTGTTCCTTTGTGCATTTTGTTGCTACTTATTTTAAGAAAGCATTAAATTGGCGCATAATAAGAAGATCACCTAGTCAGACTAATATCGTATCGATGTATGCTGTGGGAAAAGATTCTTTTGTAATTTCTAAAAGCCTGTTATGGCATTTACTGAATTAATGATGACTTAATTGTTTTAAATACATAGCTAGACAATGATTTTAATGCATGAGTTTTTAAAACTGTCAGTGGTGTGTTGAAGTGTACAATACACGTGGAAAGAATATTTGTTCATCACCAATCATTTAATTTAAAACCATTGCAGTATTGAAAGACTTGGAGCTAAGAATTGAGGAGCCCTGTGACTTGGTGCACAGATTTTTTATTTTATTTTTTTTTCCCAGGAAAGATTTGTCAAGGATTACATAGTGCTGCAGCTTAAGACTGTGTGGTTGTTAGAGCTACATCCAGCAACTACCACAAAAAGATTCAAGAACTGATCTTGAGTATTTCCACTCATGCCAGTCATAGCATGACACAGAGTGTAATCCCTGCTCTGATGGTGCACTGTGTTGACGGGGAAAGAAGGTACAGACCACAGAGACTGATCAGTTGTTAGATCACGAGGAAGTGCTGAGACAAGCTGTGATGTACAGAGATATTTAGCGGTAGGAACTTGATATGTTTTATATGATCTATATCTGGTCATTACTTTGCCCTCTGCAAAAAAAAAAAAAAAATAATTTGGGGGCATAAGCAACCATCCTTGAACTATTCATATAAACTTCATTGTGAATGTATTAGTCCTATTTAATTCTTCTCTAAAGACTATTAAAGCAAGATAAGGTGCTTTAAAAGCTCACTGTCAGAGAGCCTTTAATTATATTTTAAGAACTTGCACTGAGAACTAAACTGTCAGTCCATGATGTGCTCTCAGATGTGACCTGCAAGCAAGCATCATTGTGGGAGACCTCTGAGGAAGTTGTGGCAACAATTTAGACAGTCGTCCTTCCACTTGTTGGTTAGTGTCTCAGTGTGATCCAAGGGATACTGTGATACAAGCTCCTTCTTGCTATACAGTAATATTTAGGATGTTTATTCTGCAAAATTCCGGTTTGAAAAAAACATGGTTGGACTAATACATACCTTCTTAGGCTAACAAACTTACTGTGACATTTTTTTCTTCAAGGATATCCTACTAAAGGAATGTACACTGAAGAGTTCCTTCACTGAGCAGTCTATCAGGAGCAAGCATTTTTTTATTAAAACGAAAGAACGTAAATATATTAAATTATCTGTGTTGATTATCTTACAGCCAATGTGTGCTGCGTTTTATGGCACAGGAAGACATCTAAATCACCAATTTGGTAAGATTGTCTTTTTGGTTTTGTACTAGCTTAGTATGGAGGCGTACAAAATGCAATATTAAGGGATCTGTTGCTTGCAGACCTGGAGGGAAGTTGAGTGGATTTTGCTTATACCTTATGAAATACAGCTGCAATTTGTCGTGACCGTTTTTTGATGTAAGGGTTTTGTTTGCAGTCTTTAATGATTTGGGGCTAGGTTTGATGGACCTGGTGCTGGCAAAATCTCCAGTGTAACCAAAATTCATGGCGTTTGCATGAGATGCAATGTCTGTTACCAGGTGCACTTTGACATGTAGCAATATTTCCGTTCTTCCAGAGATAAAGAATAATGTAGTCCTGAACTTTTTAACAACAGTCAAGCCAAAAGATGTAACACAAAGTATATAAACATTTTAAGAATATGGACTGTACATGGAGATGAATGTAACTTGAATATAACAGTTGGAGGAAATCAACACAAGCTTAGTTTGCTTGGAATATACTCTGGCCCCTTCTCTCTGCCTCCATCTATTATTTTTATTGTTTATCAGTATCTTTTGGTCAAAAAAATTTAGGTTATCTGAAATATTTATAGGGCTTCTGTGGCTGTCTGGCTTGTCAAGTCTTTGAAATAAATGTGACCACAACAGAATATTTTATAGTGCTCTAACAGTGCTCCCATTAAGGGAAAATGAATATAAATGGTAAGATAATAATTGGAAACTGACTTAAATGTGACATTTGGGCCAACATCAGTGATTCTGTAGCGTTAATACATTTTCAGATGACACACTGGTAAAACCTTTCAGGATCTAAGGAGAGAGGCTGATTCAACTTGAATTTCTTTGTGGATTTTTTGTTTGTTAAGCATCCATTGCCCTCACCATTGAGCAGCAGGGTTTTTTGCAACCCTATTTCTGTCCTCTACCACCTACAAACAAATGACACCTGTACTATTTGCAAAAGATGGATCCTATCATGACCTCTAGGTCTGGATTTTTCTTTATACTGTTTGAGACAGTGTTTCTCCTGCCACAGTGAAATTTTTGTTAAAGTGAGCTTGTGTCACTTAAGACTTCAACCACCATGTACATTGGTATACATCCTAATTCACCAGTACTTTTTTTCTGTGAGCTTGTGCGTCATTGTTGTACAGTGTTGTTCTGTGTTACACAGTGCAGTCTCGGGCTGAAACTGGTGGTGGAGAAAGTGAGATTTTGTTCTCAGTTTACAGAATGAATACGAAAAGAAACACAACCTAACAAACAAACCCTATGTTTATGAAGTATTTGGTAATAGGAGTGTAGTAGTGGATGGGTATATCTTGAGGTTTAGCATCTATAGCTGAAAAGGATGTTCTGTCAATACTTCATCCACCTACAAATACAGAGGTTGTATTTGGAGACTGATGATGCAAACACAAATGCCCAGCTAAATGCAGGATGTACTAGGAGTCCCAGCATGGTCCTGCAAATTTGTTTCCTGCCCTGATATATCAACACTGTGTGGGCACAAACCCCCTGGTATCTACCTAAAAGTGCTCACCTTTGCTATTGAAAACTCAGGTAATGAAGTAGAGTGCATTCCTCATTTTAGTAAGAAAGGGAAAATTGCATGTGTAAAATGAAGTTTTGTGTGAGACAGTACCGCGGGACTTCTGTAGAAGGCATCATGGAAGGGATTTGTGATCTGTTTCTCTGATCACATGGTAGTAGTAACTTGATGAAACAAACAGTAACTTGCTTTCTTGCAAAAGTCTGTGTTGCTCTAGCTCTTTGGCCCATTTCCAAAACAGATTTGCACATGCTGATTGTTAGAGGCTTTCTTTTAATCCTCCTCTGCCCTCCTAGTTGAAGAACTATTGGACGTCTTTTCCTTTTTTTTTTTTTACCCCCTCCCCCAGCTGTAATCAAGAATATAACATTTACTGCCAAAGGAGTGTAGGATACAGTTATGAAATGAAAGACAGAATATTATCCAATTATTGTGTTTCATCATAGTAAGGAGATTGCAGTCTCACAAAATATGCAGTTTAAGGTGCTCAAAATCTTCAGTAAGTCAACGTTGATATAAATTATAATATGTCTTGTTTAAACTATAAAGTCCAGCTATCTCTTACAACTGCTGAAAAATGGTTCATTAGAAGGATTTAGAAAAAACATATAAAGTAAAGGAATGGGGTCATTATAAAATGTTTCACACATAATCTAACTGATTAACATAATAAATTGCAGGGAACCATATTGGAATATCATATCATTAAATAAATTCCATACGGGCCACATAAGTTAATGTTTTCTTTTTGGAAAATTGTATGCCTTGGCAAAGAAAATATTCAGAGGATTAACTATAAAGAAAAAAATAGCTTTGTGTAATTATTCTCTCTTGTAATTTGAATTAGACATAATTACATTTCCTAAATATGAAAGGAAAATAAGTGTGATCTATAGAGAACAGACAACACCGCCGAGACAAGTCTGTCTTTGTTTCCTGACCCATTAAGTGACAATTATGATACTTGTGTTAAACATCTTAGAAGTGGCATGAACTTGCCATAACTCTTCACTTATTCTGCTTGAAAAGAGCATAATAGAAAAAGCTTTTGCTCTTCTGTTTTTAAATGGAGTTCAGACTATCACTTGTGCTATACAAAAAGTTCACAGAAAAATGTCATTGCATCAAGTAGTATTTTCATCACGTACATAAAATAAAGGAATGCTCCTTTTGCAACTCCAAAGCCACATAGCTTTCTAGAATATACTACTGTGAACCTCTATAAAATGTAGGTATGCTTATGTCGTGTCATATGCTACTGGTAAGTACCTGTGTGATTTCAGTGGAAAACATACATAGTTTGCAGATGTCAAGTGTGTTCATGCGCTTCAAGTTGAATTATTGATGCAAGTTGTGAATGTACTTCTCAGTTTCTGCAGGTCTTCGATCCCCATTTATTTAAGTTAAACAATTGCTAGACAACACATAATCTGAAATGAAGTCACTGTTTTTTCTAAACATATTTTTTACCAGCTAGCAAAAGTGCTTCAGATCTTTTTGTATACTTGCAGAGAGTTATATTACATAAGTTCAAATACACTCCGTGTATCAGTGCATATCCAAATAAGAGTATTGTGTAAGCTTGAGGACCTAGACACAGAGTTTACAAACTTTGCCTACTGGTTGTGTTGCTCATTCTGTGTTAGACTAAATCATTTATGCTATTGAAAGTATAGCTGCCCACTTATGCTTAGATACAAACAATACATTTTGGCCTTTGCATGAAATTTATCTGTGAATCACCTACTCATGATTTATTGTGTTGTGATAGAGAAAATTACGGGGCTAGATTATAATTATGTGGCTTAACTAAATAGTTGCTGATGTAATTTTGTCATTATTTATCAGTTGCTTTCTTGATAAGAAGTAGTCTTGTGGAAGTGAGGGAAATAGATGGCTTTTTTTGCTGAAATTCTTTGATGAGACGTGGTGGTGCATACACTCCCTCAACTTTCTCTGCCAGGAGACTTGGAAATTTCATGGAAGGTGCTTCTCAGTACATATCCATTGTTCTATCATGATGAAAACTTTGGGTTTTGCTGCTGTGATAAAATGTATCTTTTATTTGTTTGCTATAAATGTTAATGTTGTTTTCTAGTCAGATATTTTCAGTTTTTAATATAAATTTTTCATTCAGTAATACTCTTTACGTACAAGCCTTTCTGTTATATCTTATGTGTTGGACTCCTGTGTTATGCACTCTGATTTCTCCTTGAGTCTTTTGGCTCATGGATTCTGAGAAAAGCCAGTGGAAAATTCTCTTGCTGTGTGTGCTATCTCCTGTCACTTATAGAATATTACTGATAAATAGTCCTATTTGTGCTAATTTCTTTCCATGAGAAAAGTATCCCCATCCGTAAAATGGTGTGGGATCCTTTGATTTGCAGTGGCCAAAGCTAAAAACCAGTAATTAATGTAATAGTGGTGTTTTTATTTATTGCATTCCTGGAAGGCAGTGTGTACTGCTACTCCTCTTGGTTGTACTGTTGCTTTTTATTTACAGAGCTTCTACAGTGGGAAGACGTTATCCATGCATTTAGATTCCCTGAACATGAGCCATGGAACCAATTTTCAGACTTTTTGGTATCTAGTGTTATAGGTAATGCTAAGCAGTTTATTTACTGGATGCTATGCCCCTCATTTTCACGAAATTTGAATGTAGTTGTGTTTCTGAATTGCCTATTGCAAAGACACACAGGGAAATTCTGAGGTTTTCCAAAGTTATACCATTTTGAGAGGAGAGACTTCTACCATCTACACAACATGTGTGCCGACTTTTTTCAAGTATTTAAAAATAAATACACAAATCTCTCTGGAGCCAGGATTTTGCGTCTTCCCATGGTGACGCCTCATTCTGAACAGTTTACTGAGCCTTACCTGGACTTCAGCCTTTAACGGGGCGGTGTCACCAGGTTGGTTTGTGTTTAGTTTTGACAGTATCTTTGCTCCCTGTTCTCAACACCCATACTGACATGTTTACAGTCATTTAGATGATTTCATTAGTAGATCTTTAGAAGGTGCTTTGATCAAAAGTTTTCAATCCTGCCTAAATGATAACCACATATGCTTAGTTTGGCAGTTTTGACAAATCCTGTGTCTAGGACAGGAGGCTTTCATTCATTTTTACAGATGCTGTACTTATTTAGTCTCACACTACACTGGGAGAAGAGCTGATGTGTTTTTAACTACTCTGCTTGATACTGATGTAAAGAAGACTTAGCCAGAGCCAGACTTTCAGCTCCTTTTCTCTGCTGCTTCGCCTTGCTCAATCGACAGAACACATCCAGATCTCTGTCTCGTAGACTCAGATGGATCCAGTGAAATGGACTGTGGTATGTGATTTCCAGGTCCATCCATAACACCTGTCTTTTAAGCTGGTTTTAAGTATGACCATCCTTTGGCCTTTGCCATTCCTTTCAAATGTATGTCTGTATTCAAACAAAATTTCTTTTAATAGCTACAATGTCTGCTTCTCTTGTAAGTCTTTGTCAGCTTTCTCTGGTCCTAATTTTTAGTGCAAATTCACTGAAAACAACCATCTTCTTTCTTAAATGTCTCTGTTTATGGGATATTTTACTGAATTTGAATAGGTTTTCTGGCAGACCACGCCCTCAATATCTGTGAAATGGCAAGATTCTTTTTGTGCTGAATCCAGTTAACAGAAATATCTTTGCTTGTCTGTAGTCTCCTAATTCTCCTTTTCTGCTTATGTATTGAGGTTTAAACAGATTAATTAGTGAGAAGTCTTCTGAATGTTAACCTCCTTGCTTCTCTAGCTTTGGCTGTTTGTTCTCCAGATTCCTCTTATTTCTCTGTAACATCACAATCCTGATTTTTATATCTTGCATTCCCACACTTCAGATTCATTTTTAACACCGTGACTTTAAATACATTTTTACTACTTTGAAGTTATTTCTAAGTTTCCTAACTTCTCCCATTATGAGCTATTTCTGAATTCCATCTTTGCAATAAATAAATCACTTCCTTTTCTTAAAATATTACTGTAGATTGCTATTACATGATATCGTGTTCTGCAAGGATGTCAACCTTGAGTATAATCACTGCTGAACTGTGCTTATTCTCTTGCAGTCTTTCCAGTGCTTGAGTAAGGGCTAAGTCCAAGATAGCTACCAACTTTCCACTTTACGTGCTTCACCATAGTTTTTGCAAAAATCAGCTGATAATAAACCAAACATTAGTTTCCTAACCTGTGGTCTCATGAGACATTCAGCCAGGTTTCCCATTCCCTTCTGTTCCACTACCCCCACTATTTTTCTTTAATGCTGTTTTCTGATCATCAGACTCAGATGTAGGTCAAATTCTTTGGTCAAATTCTTTCTACATTGAAAACTACTAAATCAGGTGTAGAATGGAAATCACATGCAAGTACAAATGGGATTATGCTATTGTACTTAATAGTCCTTATTCCAAAACTGATCATTTAAATATAGATTCATAACTGTTAGTCATCTTAATAATTTAATTCTGTTAGGTCTTTAAATTAGACCTGTACAAAGACACCTAGGCACTTGGAATTGCATGTCCAAATGCTAAACTGTGGAAGCAGAACCATAAGTCTTGTTAAGGTAAATCAAAGATTTTGCCCCAACTAATTGTATGCTGATTTGTAGTAGGTTTTGTTTTGCTATCCTTTGCCACGTGCTTCTGCAATACCGAGTAAGTACATATCCTCATTCTTGTTCAAGCACTTGGGATTCTAATTGAAACAGACTTTGCATAAGGATATAGAGATTCCTGGATCACCGTAGTCCTGAATTTAAGTTGTCTTTGTAGATTACAGGAGAAGACAGAATTTTATTATATTATTTTTAGGGCCACATTCCGATTTTGTAGAGGGTGGTGCTCTTGGCCTTTCCTGAACTCCAGGCTCGCTGCAAGCCAGGGTCCAAGTGTTGCTGTCTGTGCCATGGTTAGGTGCTGTTGCTCCACAACACCCTGGTGCTGTGTGAGGTATGGCTCCTGACTTCTGAACATCAGAAGGCACTCTACTAGGATGCTTGATTTAAATAATAGAATAATGTAGGTGGGAAGGGTCGTCTGGAAGTCATCTAATCCAATCTCTTGCTGAAGGCTGAGCTAACTCAAAAGTCCTATCAGGTTGCATGGGGCTTTGTGCAATAGTTGAGTTTTGAAAAAAATGGCATGGATGGAGATTGTACAGTCTTTCTGGGCACCTGTTTTATCCTGGTTATCTCATGAAACATCACCGGTTCCTGCTTGCAGACTGTTCCCATGACTGTGGATGGTGGCTATAAGCTTCTCCCGCACTGCAGACTGGAGCTCTGTGGGACTCGAGGTCTGGTAGCTCAAACATAGTAGATGATGTAGTAGCTAGATTTCTAACCAGCTGCATGTACGGTCACCTGCATTTATGATGAGAGAATTCCCCATCTCTCTGACTTTACTGTGGTAAAACAATTAGTAGGTTAAACCTAGACAGCCAGGGAACCATTTGCCAGTCACAAGACCTTTATTAGGTTGACAGTTAATCTATCTTTTAGACCTTGGATACATTATACAGATAAGGGAAAGGAGGAGTCTTTTTTTTTAAACTCAGTGGTTGATCCGAACCCCGTGTGACTACATTTATTTCTTTCTGTAACCTGCTGGATATGAAAAAGGCCTACTGATAGTTTTGTGATGCAATAAATCAGACACTTGGTATTCTCTGCCTTCCTGCTCTGCTTTGGCTTTCAGGCTTTGGTGACCTCACACAAGCCCCATCCATGTGTGACTGCATGGCTGGTCACTCTCCCGGTGCCTCTCTCGGCTGGAAA
>VUYV01000053.1:481620-499948 GCA_008711295.1 Anarhynchus alexandrinus | reverse complement strand
TTCCGATCTGGAGTATTGGGTATAAACGTTTTATTATTTTGATTTTTTTCCACCTTCTGTTTGTCTTTGTGTCTAATTCAATAAAAGGGCAGCCCTACAATGATGAGCTGGAGTATCGTGTGCAGATTTAGCCAAAGCATAATGTAGAAACCTGATCTGCAGAGCTTCCTCTAGAGCAGCTGACTTGGTTTTGCTCAGCAAACCTGCCTCTTTCTAGTGTACATCCTTGCTAAAAAGGCAAGTATATAGTTTTATTAAGTGTGCATGATATGCTAGCAGGACCTTGTCTGCTTCTGAAATCAAACATGTGAAAACTGTAATAGCTGTGTATATTCTTTTGATCATGGGTTAGTTAATATGGAGGGGGAAAAAAAATCTTTACTCCTAGCACATCATGTAATGTGTTTTGGGAGGGGGGCCAAGCATGCTCTCATTTCTATTCAGTTTTTGTGCAAAGGTGTTCTAAATGTGAGTAATCAGCATCACAGACTTATATGAAAACAGCTCTGTATTTTCTGCCTAAGAATTTTAAGTGTTTCCCATCAGACGTACACTTTTAAGTTACTGGAAGTCTAGCACGTGGCCTTGAAAATGTGTCAAGATGCTTGCATACAGGTGTTTAACTACTACCGTTCCACCCAATAAATGCTTGCAAACTTGTTTTAATGCCTGAAATACTTTCCAGATTTGGACTATTCTGGGGACCCACTCTGTATTTTCACACGTTTGTCAAGGAACAATAATATATTTGATGGATGCTGGGTGTTAACATGTGTTGAGAGAGATTTTTCTCTAGCCAGAACACTTTGAATCCAGCCTCTAGCCAGAACACTTTGAATCCAGTGGTCATCATTCTTTTCCTTCTGGATTGATGTTAATTTTCCGTGATGCTGCTGAGGCTAGAAGAGGACTCAAGAACTTTCAGTTCAAATGCTCTTCCATGCAGCAAGTGAAGGAAACCTTTTTTTATTTCAAGAAGTTGTGCTGTCATATCATTCCAGGTGGCTATGAACAATCCTAGCAATTCAACAATTGTTAACTTTTATTTTCAGTCTTATTTGGATATTTGTTTAAAATCTTGAGAAAGAGCAGATAATGATTGGCAACCCAAGCAGATGATTTTTTTTTTCTTCTTTCTTTGCATTGTATAACCTGTCCGTGAGAACTTTTTAGCCCATTGGGGTTTGAATGTTTTGCTGCTGGCTCATAGCTTCCTTGTGTCCTCTGGCTTACTCTGTTCTGATAAAACATGACTTGTAATTTAGAAGAAAATTATGTAAATTAGGATATTAAATTCTTACGAGGGCATTGTAAACTTCAATTTTAAAGGTCAACTTAAAGAAAACATAATCTTTTTGATGTTATACTTTTGGGGTGATTTTAATTGGCAGAATGGGCAAGGGGGCACATTGATGCTGATGATATTTAGCAGATAACAGCCACATGACTTATGTTGAGTAAAACTGGGTAATAAATTCCTTGAATGCCATTTTTTTCTACTCTAAGTTTAAATCTCAGAATAAGCCAATTTAGCTTGGTATGAAACTAATAATTTTGGTACCTATTATTATTGCTATATTACTAGATGTACTAGTTAACACAAAATGTTGTAATCTAGAGTGAGCTATAGCCAGCAAGGAGGATGTGATACTTCCAGTCCTGTGGTAAAAAGGGTTCCCTTAGAGTGATCTCAACGAACACTTTCTTGCTACGAGTTTCATATCATTGCTGAAGATCAGCCTGTCTGCTCCTGTTGATATCCAAACAGAGGGAAAAATGTGTTGGTGTTGTGGTTGTCTTTTTCTATTGCATCTCTGCTGGTGGTACCCAAGCACTAATCTGTATTGATGTACCTTTGCTTTTAATAATAACAGGTGTTATATCTTTATTTTTTTTGAGGATCAGAAATTTCTCTGCTAGGATGTTAAGGATTTTTCAGGTAGCTGGGATCTCACTTGAAAGCTGTGTGGAATTGTGATTTTTGAATTGAATTGCCTTGAAAGATTGTTTCCAACACCACTCTTTGCTGCCTGCCATCTGCTCTAAGGGCTGTTTCTTTTTTCAGCTATGAAATGCAGCCAATTTGGCCCCTGTTCCTCAGGGTGTTGGGAGGAAGAGCTTCTCCCCAGCTGTTGCTGAAGGGAATTCCCTGCAACTCTTAAATGTCCCAGGAAGAGGTGAATGCAGAATGAAGCCTGACATCGGACATTACCAGGCAGAATTGTGCCCAGTGAACTCTGTCCAGTTCGGGTCAGAATATCTGTCAGTTCTGGCCTGAGCTACGCAGCTGAAGAAGGTCCTGACTGTGTGTGAGAGGCAGACTTGGAGGTTTTTTGTGTCTTCCTCCCCTTCCCCAGTTCTGGCTGAGCAAGGTGTGTGATACGGAGAAACCAGGCGCTGAGTCTCAGGTTAGATTTGAATGCTCGGATCTGGCTGTGGTCTTAACATCAGATGTGAATTCTTTCAGATCCATGCCAAAAATGACAGCAAGACCTCTTAAATGAAGTATTTTTCTTCTGACTCACAAGCTTGGTGTGTTGAATATGAAAATCTATGATGCCCCAAAATCCCTGAACTTTATTTTTGGGCAGCTCCTCATTGCTTGTTGATGCCGGAGAAGTAAGAGGTTTTTTTCAGACAGGAATATTTTTGTTTGTGTTTTTTTTTGTTGTTGGAAAAATATTAGAATCTTAAAAGTGAATCTGTTATTTGCTATACTCCTGTTAGCTTTCCAGGCCTAATTCTGAGTTAGATGAAGAGAGTTAGCTAGCCATTTTTCTTAAACCATCAGCTGTATACATTTTTCTTTAGGCTGTATACATTTTTCTTTTGTAACTTGAATTATTCTATTTTCCAGTACTTTTTCCCTCCTTGTTAACGTGAGTCCTGGCTTCCACTTCTATAACGCTGCTAGAGATTTCCATCTCTGTAACACAACTATAATGCTTGGTCACTACCGTTTCACTTTTTTCCTGCTGTTACCTCTGTGTTTGCTGTGTCTCAGTTGTAGGGTGCTAGAGCCAGATATTCCTCCTGCTCTTTAAAGGAGGGCTGCATCATTATACAGAAACTTGGAGGTGATAGCTTTCCAAACTGCCCCAAGTCAGTGTCTGCACCACCCACCCACACCTCCCATCTACTTAGCTCACCACCTTTGAATGAAGGAGGTGCTGGTTTCAGTGCCAGGACATCTTTCTCTGCTGCTTCTGTTACCCCAGCTTCAGTCACTGCTTCCGTTCTTAAATGGTGTCTAACTGGACAACTGGCTTGTTTCCTAGTGTTTCATTTGGAGACCTGACTATTGCTTCAATTGCAAAAAAAAAAGTTAATTAAACAAACTTGATATTTGACATTCTAATAATCAGGGAGTGACTTGGAAGTGCTCTGCCCCAGGGCTGCCTAGCCAGGAGGGCAGGTTTGGGTGCCAACACCGTCTATCCCAGATACATTCCCTTTGTATAACGCTATCATGGAGGACCTTCATTCCCTCATCAGGTGAGTACTCACAGATGCTATCTGTCGTTCTGCTGTCAGTAGATAAAGTTATTTCACAACTACAAAAAAATTTCATATTAACCTATCTTACCTAGTGTGGATCTGTCTTTAATTTCCAGTGCGAACATGTGGGAATCCAAAAGCAAAACACTGTAGTGGTCCTGACTGACAAATAATGCTGATATATCTGAAAAAATACATAGAATTTTTTATGAACAATAATCTCAAATTGAAATGGATATATATAAAAAATATTCTATCATTAAAATTAAATTCTTCTAATGAAATCTTCTGAAAACAACCCAAAAATTATAGCGCTGCCAGGAAATAAGAAAAGTATTATTTCATACAAAACAGAATAGGCAACTGCTTTTAATCCTAGAACTTTGCATGTAACAAAGTAAAAATTAATTTGTGTTGCACAAAAAAATAATAGGAAGGGAAGAACTTTAAATTACAAAGTAGCGTAAAGTAAGTTTAGATTAGTAGTGCAGTAAAAACAGTGTTTATGGGGCTTTGTATTGTATCACAAGGTGGAAGTAAGACATGCTTGTCCTGTGCAGTTCACTTTGCAGTTTAGATTATTGCTCTTTCTCTGCCTATGTTGTTTTTTTAATTAAAAAGAAATGTTTTATTGTGTGAAATATTCTTGATGTTGATACTCTGTTTCTTTCTGTGTATGTACATTAACTGCTGTAAGAGGCCCGACTGGGCTCTTTGGATGCTACAGCAGTGCAAATGATTAATACAAATGCTGCTGGGAGATTATTACAGCAAAGGCAACAGCAGATTATGGAGAGAAGTGCAGTAATAGCATCCAGAAATTCCTCAGCTTTCAGCTCAGCTCAGACCAGCTACCGGCTCTCCTCAAGTAAATTGCTTCACATCTTGCTGCTCTTATCCTCATTACTTAGAGAAAATAATACTTTCTCAGTATAGTGTAAGATGACTGTAGATAATAGAGAACCTCTATAAACCTTTAAATGGAAGAAAGTATTATTATTAAACAGGTTTTTTACTATTGTGCCCACCCACATTTTAAGTCTTATTTGCAGAAAAAAAAATAAATCCACATTTCTTGAGAAATTACACTCATTGTCTTTTGCGGGAATTAGACTGGTATTGTTTTAGCATTAAACTGACATGAAAAACCTGGAGTGTGGCTACTGCACACATTGTGTATATATATGGAGTAGTGGAAACAGAGCAATCCCATTAGGATCACCAGATAACCAGTGAGAACTGGAGAACAGAACATCCTGAATAGTACATTCAATATTCTGCCCGTATGACAAACACTAAATCAAATATGTTCTGGTCAGCTGTAGAGCAGCACAAACATCCTCTCCTGATTTCCTTTCCCTCTGCCCCCAAAATGATTTTGTACCACTACCAGACTGGATATTGTGAACTCCAGCAAACACATGCATTATTCTTTTGCAGAGAACTCCCATGTACAGTTTCTAATTAAATGATTTTAATCATTCAATTTCAATCAACCTACATAAACTTCAAATGTCAAAAGGAATCTCTGTTCCTGTAGTCCCTCGCTGCCTCCACAGAATTGTTCTCAGCAATATAACTGATGTTTGTTCTCCTGTTACTGCATCTCCAGATAATGAGCAGTTTTATTATAGTTGAAGCATTATCCCAGCATGTATTTGCAAGAAGCATATGACAATGAAAGAGTAATTTTTCATTATTTTTTCTTAATATCTTTAGACCATCTATGCATCTGATAAATATTTATACTCAGCTTTGTATAGAAATAAATGCCTCTTTTCTAAATTACCCTCCACTGCACTTGCTTTATATGACTTCTTTTATTTTTATTCATCATAAAGCTATTTTTAAGGTCATCTTAATATTTTGCATGAATGCTTTTTCTTCTTTATGTTTACTAGGAATGTGTGGTATGGACAAAGGAAGCATTATTCAGTTAAGGTAATTTTAAGTTTTACTTTAGTTCTATTACAGATTGTTACAAAGTATTTTGTTTTCTTTTAATATATATCTCTGTTACTGCTAAAACTATAGTGATACTTCTAGAAGCACTACTTAATGATCTTGTTTTCAAGTAAACTGTATCATAAAAAGGAGTATCATGAGATATTCAAAAGTATTCTGTTTCTGACAAGATTTGTCCCTTTTTAATTTGAATGTCTGCCTAGCATGCAAGGTTCATTACAACTAACTCTAGAAAATCTTTATTGTATTTACACTTGGATTTATGATGTAGCTCCCAAAAGGAAAAAAAAAAACCCACACCTCTATTTGTTTGTAATGCGTTCTGCAAAGAGAAACTCTGAGGCAGCAAGTTTGGCTGATCTGGGAGAGTGACTGCATCAAAATATTTTGTGTTAAGTAATAGTGCCTGCATCACTTTCAGGAGTAAAAAAAATGTGAATGAAAGATTTGAGTGCCAAAGGGATGTGCGAGGGTCTCCTGTTATCCTTATTTTTCAAACTGTATCCTGTTTCACAAGAAATTTTAAAGATGGGACCAGTCCTCCTGCTGTTGGCATTGTTTCCTTCTGCTGCTGCCGTTACATTTATATTGGTGATTGTTAGATGGACGATTCACATGAAATGAGCTCTCCCCCTTTTAATTTCAGTCTCGTCTAAAAATACAGATTCTATAGCAGAAGATCATAATGGAAGATAATGTGATGATACACAGAAAGGAAATATCAAGCAGCAAGAGAAAACAGCTATATTCTGTCCAAAAAATCTTCTCTGTATGTAGCACTTAGCACTAATTATGAGGAAATAAAGACATTTCGCTCTAAAATCTTGACAGCTAAAATCCAGCTGTTTGTTGCTGCATCCTAATCCTTTTTGCTTTATATGTTTCTGTGTTGACAGTATTTTAATTTAATGGGTGTTTAGTGAATTTATTTTAAGAATTGTGAATCTCCTTGTCACAGATCTTATTAATGCAGACTAAGTGTGAGGAACATTGTCTTAGTGACCAGGAAGGGCGCACTGGTACGTGTTTCTTGACTGTCTCTTGTTCCATGCAAGGGACGAGTCATCAGCCATCTGGGAGATATAGAAAATGCATGTGGGATGGATCTGTTTTCTTTCTAATTTAGGAAAGCTAAGATTTGTGTCTTCATCACAGACATTTTCAGGCAGTTTAAACTGCAAGAAAGATGTACATACTTTATGTATATTTGTGATAGTTTTCTGTATTTTTTTATTAATATACCGTTGATGTTTGGGTAGTTCCCAAGTATTTGTTCTTATCTGTTCTTCTCAAGTGGATGTTAAACGTGGCCTTGCACAAATCTTGGTACATTAAAGGTAATTGGCAGTATTACTGATATTTGCAGGCGTGCACTGTTTCAAAGGATTGCATTATGAGTAATTTTTCACTTGATCATCCTTTTTTGTCTGCCAGTGTAAGCTAACTCCACTGATCACTAAATGAGAATTTGAACCTATATTTTATTGCCAGTGATGTCAGAATTCATATGAAGGAATTAATATGAACCCTTTTATATACTTAGTGGAAAAATACAGTGTAGTGAAAGCTACCTGTTTTCATGATCTTTCTTGGTATTGAGAAAAATCTGTTATGCTTCATAAGTTCTTATTGTATTACATAGGACTCATGAGAGTTTGATGCAGTTGGCAAGTGTAAGAATGAATGCAGAAATGTTTCAACAGATGTCACAATTGTGCATCATTTTGTATTTTTGCTGTTTTCGAATACTTTGTGCTTTTAACAGCACCCTTGTCCTGCCAGAAGAAAAAAGTTTTGTGTGTATGCTCGGTGTTCACCAACATGGTGCAAGGCAGCTTTGTCCTTCTATAGTGTGCTTCACACGAGCAGCATGGAGCTCTGTAGCACCTGTAGTGATACACATGCAGGTAATAAGAACAGCCCAAAGCCTGGATTTAAAATTCCCAACAGCTGGAACAAAGCTTATTGCATTTGCGAGTGTATTTCAAGGCCCTTTAACTACTGTAAAGAAAACCCTTTTGTTGCTATTTTCAAACAGAACATAATATCTAAGGATTTAATTATACAAGAAAAATCAGTAGTTATTAGGCAGAAGAAAAGTTTAGTGGTATGGCAACTCTAAGACAAGGAAGGAAATAATGGTAAAAGGTGGATGGTAGAATAACTTAGCATGTATATGGATAATACTGTGAGTCTGGTATATGTCATGTAAAGCATTTAACAAATCAATAATTTCTATGTTTACCAAAGCATGTGCTTCCAGTTTGCTTCAGTGGTGCATTAAAATGATGGAAGTGTGGTAATAGTTGTAATTTAGTTTAGTTTAAAAGAATGACTTTTAGCAGAATTATGCTATATCAGAAATTTGGAGATGTTGAACTGATGTTTTGTATGTCATGAAACTGATATTTTTTTACAAGGAGAAAGATTATATTTATGGTTTTTATAAAGTACCTAATTGTAAACTGATGTTTTTATGCAGCTGTATTTTGTCTATAAATTAAATGTTACAAAAAGTTGTTGCTTGTGCCTAGAAGAGAGATTTCTGAATTTTTTCAGAATGTGTTCATCTTCCTATTTGTGCTTAGAGGTGAAAATGGTTTTGAAAGTGCATGGTCTTTTAAATGTAAGGTGTATTTTTATACGTGCTTTTATGTTCTGTTATAGCTAGCTTTCACCCGTACAGATTAATGGAAAAATACAAGGTCTACATGCATCCAGAATTTTGGTTGTAGCATATAAGCTTATAAACTTCAACATTTAGAGTAGTATATGGGATATTGTTGAATAATTTGATGCTGAAATGGTACTGTTGCACTAATACTGTATCCCTTTGCTCTTGCTGTGTGTATAAAATGCACTTGAAGAGCTGTGCATACCTTTGGTGCCCTACTGCAGAACAGTTCTGCATCCTGTGCTTTTTATCATCATGAGTAAGTGTAGCTTTTGCCTTATCCAGTTGTCTGTACTTTTGGCTCTTTCAGGCCAACATCTCTGACTCTAGAGTAAATGCTTAAGATCTGAAATTAGTTGTAATGATCAATATTTCTCTCTTCCTTTAATAATTCTTCAAGACCTTTGAAAACTGAAAAACTAACTCCCAAAGGTGATTGAAACTTGTAATTTCTTTTTGCTCGACGTGAAGTTACATAATCCTTCAGCACATTACATGGTTGTCCTGTGGCATTAGGGTATTAGTACTAATGGAAAGACATAGTTATTACAAACAATTCCAAATTTCACGGTGTGTATCTTAATAGCAGAAAGGGATTTTCTCATGATTAAAAAGAAAAATGGGTGGCAAAATAAGGAAGAAATGCTTGTTACATAGGATGATCCCCTGGAGGCTTAATTACTGAAAAAACAAATAGGAGGTAAATGTTCAAGATGTTTACAGGTTAAACATTCCATAAGTATCTTTTAAATAAGAGTATCTGCAGCCTTGGAGCAGCTAATTGCTCAAGAATCACAGCCATTTATGCTGCCTCATTTTCCCCTGGGATCGACACTCACAACAGGATAATTCTTACCCTGATATAAGTGTCACAGTAGGGACTCAGTGTAATTTGCTGATATGATATCAAAAATAGCATTAAGGTAATTACATTTTGCACTTGTAATGTTTCACAGGCAATAATATATAACTGAAAATTACTCTTTTTTTTTTTTTTTTTTTGGTTGTTGTAACCTGGCCGCTCCCCACCAGAACCACTTTTTTTCTTTTTCCTCTTAAGGTACAACAGTGAAGTTACTTAAAAGTTTTGGGGCTTTTTTAGCATCTTCAACACAGAAGTGTATCTAATAATAAGAGTTAAAGAACAAACTGAAGTAAGTATTACACCATTTGACTTACGGGGTGTTCCCTAGCCTTAAGCTGATCCATTGCACAATTTGTCTTCAGTACTCTTCCACAGCAGTTTAAATTGAGCCCTTTGTTCTGCTTTTTTTCTGGAGGAAAAGTAAAATGAGTAGATTGGGGTTTTTTTTTGTTGTCTGGATGTATTTCTGTTGATAAAATTAAATCTTTGTGTTGAAAAATTAAATTCTATGTAACATTAATTTGTGAATTATGCAGCCTATGTAAGGAAGCTCAGTATTTGCAACCCTTAGGACTACCTGATCATACTGCTGTTCTTACAGTCCAGGGTAAAGAGAGCACAATGACAAAGTCACTGCACTAAGAAAACCAGACAGTTTGTTGGAAACTGGCATCGAGATCTAGTTTTAAATTGAGCTCCTCTAGTTTACACCAGGTGACAGAATGACCCGAGTGTTCCCCACTTGGGTCACCAAGGACAAAGGAACTGGATTTAATTGTAATTTAGACTCAACTTGACCAGAGATTTTTGCAGAGCTTTGTAGTAAGTTGGTGGTGTTTCTCTCAAATCTTTTATCAGTTTCTGGGAAGTAGTCAACAAGTCCTGAGAAGCACTTTCTTATTTGCATGTGATAACTTATTTAGATGGTATCTGATCACCTTATTTAGATATTTCAGATTAGATTTACCATTTTGGTCTTAGAGAAAGGGTGACTGCTCATCAAATCCTGCTCCAAAAAAGCAAAGGTATCCTAGAGATGGAAAACATGTGGCATCAGACTTCAAGATTTTGTAAACAGTAGTGTAGTATAGACAACTTGAACTGATGGTAATGTTCAAACTAGCTAGTGTAATTGGTGCGCTGGTTGACGTACAAAGCCTCCCAGAGCTGCCCCATTGAAAGCTGGCTGCGTACTGCTGTTGAGCCAGCTGAGTTGGTTCTGCTTCATCCAAACCTCTACTGAGTTCTTGCAGGAAAAAAATAACAGTATTTGTCTACCTGGCATTTGAAGGTCTCACTGAACATGCTGCCCATGGTTGACTGTTTTCTCTCAAACACTGGGCATAAAAATGAGGAGAGGATTCATGGTGGACTGAATATTTATTTCTGCAGCTGTTGTAATTTCAGTGCAAAGAAACAACCATTTAAAAAGACATTGCTCTTCGTTACGAGAGACATTCTAAGTACCTCAGAGTTAAAATTTAGAAATGAAAGCTAACTGATTATGTATTTGAGGGCTCTCCTGCAATGGGCTGTCACACACATGAGAGGGGAAAAAAAAAAGGCACATTTGAATATGATGTTATTTTGCCATTGAACAGTGCTAGGGACCCTTTTTTGCAGACAGACAAATGCTTGCCATTACTTTATGCTCAAAGGCAACATTGAAAGTGACCTGGAACAGGCAGGAACTGACTTTTTTCTACTAATATGATATGAAAGTTTTATCGTATTAGGAATTTTCTGTCATGGTGGATTAGTATCAGGTCATATTAATGTTCATTTTTACTAACTTACAATGAAATGTGCTAACGTGACTACATTTCACTATCACATGAGAAAAAAGCAGAATGATTTTATATTAATGTGATACTATAGAAAGATTTCAATACCTCTGTCCCATGGCAAGTAGGAATAAGTTAAAAAGAAAGTAAAATACAATGGCTTGGGACAGTAAGTTTGTATTTTTCCCAGGGATGAAACTCCTTACCCCCCCACCTCCTTTGCCCCCCCAATATCGTGTCTATATTTGTTTAATAGTTCCTGGGTTTTTGAATTGATTAATTTTGAAGCATTTTGGGCCTGATTTTGCAATTATGGTTGCTCTCACATTTCTAAGTAAAAGTCATTGGGAGCTGCAAATACTGAGTACGTATACAAAACAACCCAAGGTGTTTCAGGCTGATTATCCCTTGACTTTCAGCAAAGCAAGTGTTGACTTCTCAAAATGTTGACCTAGAAGCCAAATTAAAAAAAAAAAAAAGCCATCATATTGTGTCCATGCTCCATTATGCACAGACTGTTGTGGCCAGAAATAATTAACAGGCACAAAGGGTGGCAGTTAGTCATTTGGCTGTATGATTGTACCTGCAAGGTTTCTTTCATCTGGAGCCAAAATCTGATAAAAATGGCTAATGTCAGAAAAGTTCAATCTCATCTAAATTATGACCAGAAAAAGCCTGGTTTTAATCTTGGCTCCAAACTTCATACAGGACAAAGTAGATGAGTTTGGCTCCTAGATTTAAATTCAAATCATCTCTAATTCTGAAAGTCTGTATTATGGCTTTCTATTTTTCCTTTTGACACAGCTAATATTCCTATAAGCTTTGGTCTAAAATAAAAGGGGGAAAAATCTTTCAGAAACTCCGAAGAGGTGATCAATTAAAATGCACTTATTTTCAAAAATGCAGGATTTCTTCATTAGATGAGATCCACGAATAAGACTGGGTTTCCTGCTGGAAGGTGAGGAAACATGTTCACACCAGGTCAGAGGATGTGTGCGTTCTTCTTGCTGCATGTGTAGCCCTTTGCTACAGGCTCTTGGCAGGTATGGAGAGGAGAAACCCCCTCCCCTTTTTCAGTGTGAAGGTAAAAAGCTGTATTTTTCAGTTGCTATTCTAAGTAATAGAAGTGCCCTTCTGAGTGGTCTGGAGTCAGTCATCCTTTTGCTGTTTGGTGTACTCGCCCTGCGTGGGTTGTGCAGTGACAACTTCCAGGAGGACTGTGGAGCCACAGGTCTGGAGGTGTTGTACCAGTTTTTGTGTTTTAACACCTACAAATGAGATAGGCCTTTGTGCTCAAAGGAAAGGGAAGGGCTGGAAGACATGGTGGGCTGTCAGTTTGTGTCACAGGACAGGACGCTCTCTCCAGCAACTGAACTGGAGACTTCAGCACTGCCGTTGAGCTGGGGGATGACTCTCCCCCTGATCTAGGTCATTCCAACTGCTTTTATGAGTAGGTCATGGCATTGTTAAGCTGATCAGCACTCAGAGATATAAAAAAGGTGGTCTCTACCCAGGGAATTTGGTACCTGAAATGCTCTGCATCATTCAAAATGATGACTTGGGATACTAATGCAAGAAAATCTCCTAATCCATGCCTCAGCACAGGGGTAATAGCCAACTGGTAACAGATACTGGGGAGGAGGCGTGGAAAGCCAAGTTGAGCTTGGTCTTTCTGAAGAATGTAACAGGACATTATATTAGAGAGAAAAACTCTGAAGCTTTTATGTCATTATAATGGAAAAGTGTTTAATCAGATGTAGTCATTTAAAAACTCTTGCAGGTTAGACACCATAGTATCTTCATCCTGTTCACTCTAGTGCTGTCCCCATGACGTTCAGAAGCTTCTCATCAGAATGGTCTCAATTAAAATGGCAGCACCACTATCTGTAGATTACTGCTTTCCATCATTAATACTGTGTTATCTCTCTCTTCAGACTGATTTTAATTTTTATGTTTGCAATTATAAGTGATTTATAGGAACAGTCATTGCACAACCTGTTCAGAATCATTAAATTCACCTAGGTTGAATAACCTGATGTTCACCTGGAAATAACCAAATCAGTGACGCTATCTTACTGAATTTTCAACTACCTTAGAAGTATAGAGCTTATCTCTTCTTCCTCTTCCCCCCCCCCCCCCCCCCAGTATAGTGGCTGGGGGGAGAACAATTTTAATTCATAAGAGGTAATTAGCCAAGTCTGAAAGGTGTGCACTAATTACAGAATGCTGTATATCTTGTGTAGCTGATTGCAGCACAGGTTTCTGAATGGTAGCTATGATTTTTTCCGAACTCTGTTCAGTAATTTGAAATGTTATTAGGGGATTAACTTTCCATACGAAAAGCTAAACTAATACTTATTATACAGATTATAACAGTAAGTGGCCTAAGAAGCTGTTGAGGCCATTATTTTGCAGGCGGTAGTCACTGCCAAAGACCGAGGAGAGTGCGGGATAACCAGCCCAGCAAGGGGAATGTGCAGAGCACCATCCTCTACCGTTCCTGGTCCCTCCTACCTCTGCCAACGTGAGTCAAGCCGATGGGTTCCATTTATGAATATGACTTCTAAATGAAGAGGCAGAGGAGAAGACGTGTAGGGATTGTTGTCTGTTATGTTGGTTGGTTATGGTTACAAATCAATCAAACTATGCTTGATCACATTGAATTTTTAGTTGTTTTGGAATGTGGTTGCCATCTTATTTACGAGCCAATCTTTGGGAAAAGACTAAGTGGGCTTACTATTTTGAGAAATCAGCTGCATAGTACACTTTTAAAATATTTATTTCAGTTTGTTTGATATTGGGTAAAGCCAGGTTTTGCAGTCAGTATTTTTAAACCACATTAAATGGCTTGGTTTTATGTACTCTTTGTGGTGATGTTAGCTGTTGTTTATTCTCTCTCCTTCCCCCCCAGGTTTTATGCTCCTATAGATCCATATATTCTCTCTTCATGTGACCTCTGATATTTGTTCAACACATGGGAAATCAAACTGGATTCCTCCAAGCTAAAAGCATGAGGCTGCAGCTAGAGCTAAAGGCTTGTAGTTACAGTAACAACCTCCCATTCCCTGCGAAGAAGGCAATAGCAAATGCAGACCTAATTTTAAATGAAGGCCATACAGCTGTGATCATGGAGAATGGATGTGGGAGTATGTGGCGCAGTAGTTCGTGCCAGTGGTGGTGGAGAAGGAAGCTCTTAGATTTCTCTGCTGAATAAGTTGGCACTTAAGTGTGGGGCTCAGGCTGGGGGCTGCAAAATTGCACACTAATTGGTGGATGGAAAATACCTGTGTACAGTTTGAGCTTCTAGGGGAAATGTAATCCTGTTTTGGAAAAGAAAAGTCTAAATGATAAAGTTTGCTCATCTTTTTAATTCTGTATCCTGTTTTATTGTTAAATTCCACCAATACCCCCCGCCCAAAAAAAACCCCAACCCTGTTAAAAAAAAATTAATGAAAAAGCATATAATTAAATAATATCTACACTATATTATTTACACTGAGTTGTATTCTTTGTCTTGGAAAGTGCTTGGTCAGTCCAAGTATAATTCTTGATTAATAATTTAAAGCAGCTTTCCTTACAACTTTTTTCTCTACCTTTTTGCCTTCATTCTGGATTCTCTGATAGATTAATGAGCAGACTTCTTCCCAAGAGGACTTGCATCTTCTCTTCAACAAACGTCCAAATTATTTTATTGAAAAGTAAATGTTCTGTTCTCCCCCTGCCCACCTTATTAATCAAGAGTTCCTTTTCTTTGCATTTCAGTGCTGTTTCTGTTTATAAAATTATTAACCTAACCCACTGTTTGTACCAATATATGATTAAACAGCTTATCGAATGCACTTTGTACACATTTCTGGAATACATTTGCTGTTCTAAATTTTTTAATGCATTTAGCTTCCAATATGAAACTTGGGGAAATGATTCTGAACATCTCCACATCAGGTTCCCATTGCCTCTCTTTGTCTATCCTAGTGGTAATATCCTTGGAGATTTTCTCCTACAGGCATCTCTGAAACACTTAATTGAACCACTGGTGTGCTTGTTTAAAGTGTTTTCCTCGCTTGGTTTTCTAAAATGATTTTTAAGTTTTCCCTACATACATTTTCAGTTTCCCTAGGCTTTCCCTTAACTAATGGCATTATGATGGTCTCTTTCTTGTCTTCAGGGATCTCTCCTGAACTACATGAACTTGTAAAGTGTCAGTGAAGACTTCTCTCAATTTCTGTTCCCGCTGTTTTTGCTCTCTTGGATATATGATGTCTAGTCTGTGGGCTTCCTTAGGGCTCAGTTATAAGTAGCTGTGCATCCTTTTGCAAGAGAAGAAAGAGGCATAAGAGAAAAAAGGGGCATAACAGCCCTTACTCCCTGTCATGGGCTGATCATGTAGGAGGGCAAATGTGAAGGAGCTGTTGCTACTACCAGTGAGCTGACAGGGAAAATAAGTCGTACCAGGAAAGAGTTGGCATAGGTCACATCACCAGTGCATCGAGCAGTAAATTCTTCTGACTGGTTATATCAGGATATGCCAATATATTGCATGCATCCTTTGCTTAGCTGTCTAATCTAAGTTAGAAAGCTCAGACTAAAACAGCAGTGAAGTCTTTTAGGATATAGCTCTGGTTTACATGTAAAGTCAAAGTTATGAGAAGCCTTGCAGGAAAGATTAAGGAAGATCTCTAGAACACCCGGTGTGCTGGTAATTTTAAATTGTTTCTCTCAAAAGTTTACTTTGATTTAGACAAATCATGCAAAACCCAATGCTATCATAGGTGTTTTAATTCAGGAGAGCTCAGTTATCACGAAAAACTTCACCTTTCCACTTTTTATCATTATTACAGGGTAAGGAGCCAGATAAGTCTGCTAAAGCCACTTTGCCCCAGTAACCTGTTGCAAAGCAGTCATTGTGAAGGGCTGGCGTGGTCTGTGCCGTCTGCCTTCATGTCAACCAGAGGTAACATGCTGGGAATGCTCCGGGGCTGAGATGGGGAAGAACAGTGTCTGTTGTAGATCCATGCTCTGCCAAAGCTTCCGAAGGACCTTAACCAGGAAACGTGGCTCCCAGTCACCACCCACCAATAACTAGAATCTGTGAAAAGAGGGGCAGTTACCTTCACTCAGGCTGAATGAAGATGCAGTGCCATAACTGCAAAAACCAAGAGAAGGAGTTGCCCCTCAAATGTCTGCTCTTGCAGAGGTGAGGTTGGTTATGCGCTGATGGTACTTCCCACAGTCATCACCTCAGCTGCTTATTCAGTTTGCCTGGGTGTGAGTCTAAGTACTTGCCCTTGGTGAGTGCTGTCAGTGCATTATTTGCATTGAAACAAGAAAGCAGTAAAGGTGGGGAAAAGCCTTAAAACCCCCTTACTCAGGTATGGTGCACCAAATACAGTTGTATCTTTAATTGCAAATGAATTCTTTAAATATTTCTGGTAGTCCTTGTGTTCTAGTTTGATCTTTTTCACTCTCACTCTGGAAAGCAAATTCTTAATTCTTTGGGTTTGTCCTGATTTAAACAAAATAATTTAAAAACCAAACCAGAAAAAAACCCCTCTCATACCGAGAGATTTGGAGCTGTATGATTCACTTTTGGTTTTGTTTCACTTGGTTTAGCCTTTTTCTTTTAATACTTAATCAAATCTTTCACTTCTCATATTCTGTGGATGGGTTCAAAAGCTTTTTTGTTTATCTTATGTATTGTTCCGTATATCTGTCTTGAGCCATGTTGGCTTCTCTTGTCATTTTGACACTGATTTACTGGAATGAACTTATATTTTAAACTCTCTTACTGTTCTTTAAATGCCTTCCATTCCACATTAACATTTCTCAACAATAGTTACTTCTAATTAGTTTTTTCCAGCCTGTTTGCAAATCTAGCACGATGCCTTCTCAAAATAAACATACTGAAGAATATCAGACATTTC
Organism: Anarhynchus alexandrinus; assembly: GCA_008711295.1. Taxonomy (NCBI): domain Eukaryota; kingdom Metazoa; phylum Chordata; class Aves; order Charadriiformes; family Charadriidae; genus Anarhynchus; species Anarhynchus alexandrinus. The sequence goes on along the minus strand of VUYV01000053.1, from coordinate 483,241 downwards.
AAGATAATAAGTAATCAAGTGACTTTGCTGGTAGTTCATCTATATTCTATGTGTGCTTGTATCTAATTATATATGTATCAAATAATCATTTAACTCTTAAAGAAAAAAGTTTAATTAGAAGATCTGCTACAAAAACTCTTTTTTTTTTTTCCTTCAGTGACCTATAGTAAATAGAATTTCAAAGGCTTTTGGGTAGGTCATAGATTTCTATTAGGATGTTACAAAAGAGCTCTCCTATTTCTATTGGCATGTTTTGATGGCATTCGCACTGCCCTCTGGTATGTGTGTACCTGTCTTTGTCTTGATCTTAAATAGGTTTTCAGTTCTTCTAGAGACAATGGAAAACTACAGCAGTGCTGGGGTATCTTTATAGACCTCAGAGAAAGAAATGTACATACATATGTAAACATTTTTATTCTGTTTTAATCCAAACAGCTGAAAAATTTGCATCCTCATCTGTCTTTCATATGCCGCTGCACACACATCCATTACACATCCTCTACAGCAGCAAGAAGATGGTACAGGGATGCTTTAGTCAGTGTTCCTTTTTATCTAGAAAGATTGTTTACAGCCAAATTTATTTTAAACAGTACCTATGGATGTAAATGAGCATAGGTACATTAAAAGAGAGAGACAAAATGTATTTTTTGGAGCCATACCAATTGATACTATCTGAGGGTTGATACATTTGCAGTGTGCCATTCTGGTCTGTGTGATTGTTTTCTCTCTCCCTTGTATGCTATTTCTTCATGGTTTGGTGGTCTTGAGGAATGAATTTTAGTCAAATAAAGTTAAATCTGCAGTTGTTTTATTACTTGTATTACTGTAACTCTTAGGAATCAAGTCATGAGGCAGTTTCACTGTCCTAAGCACTGTACCAGCAGTGAACCAAAAGACATCGCCAAAGAATTTACAGCCCAAGAAAAAGGGAAGCACATGGGCAGAGGCACAAGAAGGAATGCATGCAGGCCATGTTTGACACCTTGGATGGGACTGGCGGAAGTCCTAAGAAGTTCCTTTCTCCTCACCCTCTGAAATGTCAATTGGTCTATTAGAGAGCTTCTTTTCTTCCTCTCCATTTTGTCTTGCTGATGAAGAAAACATAATAATGTGCTGGTTGCAGTTATATTTTTATAAGACATCATGGCTGAGGAGAGCTTTAGGAGGGTATTGTGAGCCAACTAGAAATTTAGAAAACCCTCTCAAATATGAGGAAGAACATGGGAGCATATGTGCAAAATTTTTGGCTTCTATTTGTCCTTTAAGAAAGTAACCATTTGTGTTGTGGGTGAATGATAGGAATAAAACTTCCAGCAGTGAGTGAGAGATCAAGGATATTGGAGACCATAGGCTGTGAAGAGCTTTGAAAGTGAAGATAAGTCACTTGGAATTTGTTGGAGTGGAGCGTTGGCTCTGCTTTGAGCTGAGCATATGCAGGGGCAAGTCTGTTGTCAGGAAAACGATATAGTAATAAGGTAGTGAGGGACTGCACGGTTGTCCTGGTTTGAGGTAAAACAGAACCAATTTTGTTCAGTAACTTTGCTTCTTAGCTGGGCCTCTTCTAACTACTGAAATTAACAGCATATTGTGCAGACAGTGTTCACTTTCTCAGAGTGATAAG